>JAYKKO010000017.1:13000000-13485367 GCA_037074685.1 Glyphodes pyloalis | reverse complement strand
AATAGTTTTTGAAATTTTTTAACTAAACTTGTAATTTAAGCGTATATGCTAGCATTTTTTTTTCTTTCTTTACTTAAGATACTTAAGTATTGTGATGCACTGAAAACTACGGAACCCTACACTGAGCGTGGCCCGACACACTTTTTTTTACTGTAAAGGTAGAGACGTACGTGGGTACGTACTGTAGGTACGCGGTAGTACTGTTAGAAGCACGTCAGACTATACACTTGGATTTTGTACCTCTCATATGTTATGAGCTTAAGAACTAATGTCGAATTAGCAGTGTTAACCGTGATTGAAATAAGTTACATAATGAAATAAGTTATTATTGCTAATGACTAGAGATGCATCGGATATACTTGTTTGGCCGGATACCGGATATCGGATATTCGGCCGGTGATTTATTTATTTAAAAAACTTTATTGCACAAATAAGTACAACAGGTGAACTTAATGCTAGGCGCATTCTATACCAGTCAACCCTTGGGTCATGCAGATAGTTTGTATATGTGTGCGGTAATAGTGGAGAAAGTGCATAAATAACTAGTTATTACTTAGTGCTAGCACTAAGATAGAAAAAGAAATAATAATAAACAACAATAAATTAAGCATTGATTAAGGTGATCAGGCCGAATATCCGGTATCCGGCCGCCGAATATTCGTCAGGCCAAACGATACTTACATTTTATTATGTCGGCGGGCGCGTCGTCCAGGTTTCAACCTGTTACGTATTGTAGGTTCGCGCGGATCGTTTTCTAGCCAAGAAACGATTTTTATTAAGTCATTGTGCAGAACTATTTCGTATGCAGTACACGTGCGCCCGCCTATTTTCCTGAATAGATAAGTTTTTTTGTGTTTAATGTGTACAGTGATATATATTGATAGTGTGTTGTTGTTTTCTTGTATACCTACTTACTAACCATTTTTACAAAGTTAATTACCAAACAAAATCACTATTCGGTATCCGGCCGGATAGTAAAATAATGGCCGGATGAAATGAAATGATTTATTTCTGCAAGTGGATTTACAATAAATTCTTTTGCACGTCAATTTTTTTTTCCTACCAGCGCCTCGACGTTAGTTCTGTTGAGAAGAAGCGCCGCAACAAACTCAACAGATAGGCCGGATACCGGATAGCAACCGGATATCCGTTGCATCTCTACTAAGGACTTAGTAACTTATAATCTGCAGCTACCCACAGTTTGATAACGTTTAAAATATGTTTAAAATATTAGTAGTGCCTCACGCCGCGTCGCACTAGCGATCTATAAGTGTCCCCACACACTTGCCACCAGCTATAGCTACAAACGCCGTCACGAGAAGCTTGAAGAGGCGGCAAAGGAAGCTGAAGCACGCGACAGTCACTTGTGGCCGGTGGTTGACACTTGCGGTCGGTGGCTGTTATTTTTTTAACCCATGTCGCAGTATCATATACCTACCTAACCGAAGTAAAGAGGGGTGGGGAATCGTGCAAGTGGCATGTGGCGGGCGTTTTGAATTGGCGTTTAGTGGTCAGTATCCTTCCCATTTACCACCTTCGATTTTGAATATGAAAATAGGAAGAAATACCACCAGGGTGGTGATTAATTATAATAATTCACAATCACAACCCCGTTAGCAAAATCTAAGGTGGTAAACGGGAATAAGGAGCCAGTATTGCTCACAAGAAGTGAGAAGCGACGATTTGTAGCGTGTGGTAGCCACTGGCGTCAACCGTGTGCGGATATCCCATAGATTATTATTGACAGATAAATATTTAAATAGTTTCATCTTACCTGAGACTGTCAGAAAGAAATTTACTCAGCAGGGTCCACTGGCTTGCGATGTGGGCAAGTGAGGGCCCTCACTTATGCCGAGTGAGGTGTTACACATCACCACTTGCCGTTGATTGTATCTAGGGGTCTACTCCCAATAACGAGATATTATGTCGGATCCGACGACGCATAGCAATTTTTAATTATCATAATCTCAACCAATTTACTTTGAATGCAAATTAGGCTTTTTCAAAAAACATTATATTATTTATGCAAATAAAAAAAAACGTTTTTGATTTGTATAAATACATTTTTGTTTTTTGTTAACGCTTTAATCGCATTTGAAGTCAGTTGGTTGCGATTTTGTGAATAAAAAATTGCTAAACGTCTTGCGGTCCGACATACCTATTTCGTTTTTGGGATTAGACCTACTTACTGTTACTTGCTTTCTTCTTAGCGAAATACTAAAGTGAGCAAGTTCATTTACACTCGATTCTTCGTAAATTGTTTTTTGTTGTTATTTACTTCGGGCGACGGAAGCCATACTTAATCAAAGTTTTCACAATAAAGTGTCTTTTTAGATGTTGTTCGTTGTGTTTACTTGTATGTAGGTAAACAACGACTGAATCGACTATATAAATGAAACGTGGATGATGTTGCGTTTAAATTGTGAAAATCATCGTAGTAGATGAGTCAATTCAAGCACCCGCTCAGCAATATTGTTTAAATTCAAGCTAAAAATGTATAGCTTTTTCATGTTGTTGGTGATTTTAAAAGGTATGTTTTCTACTAAGATCTAAAATGAGGTAGGTTAGGCTTTCTTGCTTTCCGTGGGGTAGTACAATCGTATTATACTTAATTGCAGTGCCCTTACAGGGTCTTTAGTGATATAATTTTAAGGTAACACCTTGTAAATACTATAGAAGCAATAAAAATATTAAGTTTTGAGTATTTGTTTTATAAATTACATGCTCTCAGGAATTTAGCGACCTTCCCAATATTTTCGAGCTAATATTATCAGATGTGTGTTTGTTATTATTTTACGCAATAACTACTGAATGGATTTATTTGAAATTGGGTAGAAAAAGAGATAAGACTAGATCAACATGTACGATATAAACTTTAAGACTTTTGCGTTCCATTTTAAACTTTTAAAATAAGTGAACGGGTCTAAACGCGTCACCATTTACGAACTAGAACAGTAGAAATACAGTAGATTAGGTAAGGTAAAGTAATCACTTACAGTTGAAAGAAAGAAAGAAAGAAAGAAAACATTTATTGACTCAACTTACAAACAAAACAAAAAACATAATCTGTTCTAAACATAAATGGATTGTTTATTAGACAAAAGGAAAAAAGCTCGGCTAATGCTGTCTCGCGAATTGATCCCGGGCAGCGCTGATTTTCAGCTTATCCCTACCCTCGTGAGATGTTCAATATTAGGTAGTTCTTATGCGTCCAATATACCTAAGGGTGGTGCAAAGTCCTAACTGTTTATTCTGACGTGCTTTTGTCTGTACCACGGTAGCAATATATTTTACAACAAAAAAATCAAAAATAATAAAGTTATCCGTGAACACACATAATAACATTTAGTTGTGAGGAAATGTGAGGGTAGATGAAGATCCCCGAACAGACGAAGACGAGCGAGACCAGTCAGCTCGTGAGCACGGTTGGTGCAACCTAACCGAAACGTCGGGCAGTAAGTAGTTCGTATTAACTACTAAAAATGGTGTCGCGTTTTGACACGTTAACTTATTTTAAACATGTACGATATTTTTCATCCCGAAAACACAGTTAGTTGTCAACACTTTGGTCATCACTTTTATAGAATACTAGTTCTTAAATTCCACAATTTGATTAATTTTATTATAGATATATAAGATACCAATATAACAGGGAGGAGGGAGGGAGCAGCTAGATAGCTGCTCCCTCCCTCTATAAAAGGAATGCAAATTCAAGTTTCTAACCCATAGTTTAGACCCAGTGTTGATAGATGAGTCGGTCAGCTTTCACATGTACAGATTTAGACTTCTGACGCCAGTCTGTGGTCTTTCTAACCTGTTTCCGTTCCAGTGCCCACATGTTCCGGGGTAGAGATTGACCACGTCGACTGCGGCACCGACAACGACGCGGATGTATTGGTGGGGGACATCCCCATTGAAACATACCCTTGGCTGGGTATACTTTACTATGCGAGCTGTGAGTTTTGATAGTAGATAATTTCTTTTTTTAACTGTATTCAAAAACAGGATGAGGTTCAATCTTCGTATGTTTTTTTCTGTTTATTTCACCGATTGCCCTGTCAATTGTGAACGGATTTTGTTTGAAAGAGGATTCTTCTGAGGATATGCAATTTACCTTTAATTCCTTCAACATCAATATAGTTTTATATTACTTGCTGCTACGGAACCCTTCATGGGCAAATCCGACTCTCACTTGGCTAGTTTTTTTTGTAATATGCACGTAAAGACGCGGTGCCAATACTTATGTGGATCAACGAAGTATATGACCGAAACGCTTTGTATAGTCTACCGCTAACGATTCGCAGTAACCTTCAAACCCTTGTCTTGTTTCAGTCACGGCCATGGGGGGCGAAAGCCGCGCAGTCACCACGGTGGCACTGATCCAAAAAGAGTTCGTTATCGCGTCAGCTGCAGACATAGGACCCATGCCCAAGCATGACTTCAGGTTGGGAAACGTAGCAAATGTACACAAAATAAAAAGTAAAAATAACTAAAAAACACGTTTTTAGCGTTGATTACAGGCGGCACAGAACCGCACGCTGTGGAGACAGTTAGGTGAGGCCTTTGTCCAGCCGTGTTCGTCGATAGGCTGAGATGATGATGAGATATTTAAAGACATTTATTGTTTTTGTATTCCTGACAACAAACCCTTTTATTTGATACCCAATCATGGGGGTGCATTTCAAATAATATTGTTTGATTATCGTTTTGAAGTATTATTGTAATTGCAGGAAGAACACCCGCGTGCTCCTCGGTGCGGACTGGCGCGGCGACGACCGGCGCGTGCGCAGCTACATCATACACCCCGAGTACGGCGAGACGTACAACACAGTCGCGCTGGTGCAGCTCAAGGAGCCGGTCAGAGATCGTGAGTACAACTGTACTCTGATTTGCAATTAGGTGTACTAAACTGGCATTAGAAATGATACCGATATACCTATAGTCGACTACCTTTTGCCCGCGACTTCGTCCGCGTGGCGTGTTATAAAAGAGAGATCTTTGTGTGTGTGGGAGAAAGGTTAAAATGATGCTTAATTTTATAATTTTTAAATGAGGTTATAGTATAAGTAGCTCAGTTGAATAATGAATTGTTATTATTTTTTAGATTATGATTTTTTAGTTTATGATAATTTGGTTTGATATAAATTTAGGAAACTCCGATCAGTGGAGGCTAACTATAATTTCAACCCTCTAACGCTTCCCGTTCCCAGATCAGTTATTTTTTTTTGATACAACATTTGTTTCCCGCTAACTCTAAATACAGCCATAACTAAACTTTATATTTACTAAGGTATGCATGCATGCGAGATTGAAAACATCTATCTTACGCGGTTTAGATTTTTCATACAAAAGTTTTTTCCCACTAACTCCCGTTCCCGTGGGAATGCAATATAATGCAATATCCTGTTTACTAAAGTACTTGCATGCCAAATTTCAAGCGGCTAACTCAAGCGGTTTAGATTTTTCATACAAAAGGATTTTCCCGCTAATTCCCGCTAAACACCACACAAGTTTAGCACCAGGAAATTGTGCAGTAATACTAAACATTTTGTTAAAACTTTTCTTTGTTTCAGTGAAAATTAAACCGCTCTGCCCACCTCCGGAATTGCTGAGAAACCCTGAATTCTACGTGGTCAAGTTTCATGATAGTAAGGATAACATTTTTTGTAGTTTTTTAGTACTTCAATTTGCCAGGTCGCGATCCGGTGCCGGGAGGCCAAGGGCGGCCTTAGGGGCCTTACAAGGCAATCGGCCGGGGCCTCGCTCTTGTAGGGGCCTCACGCAACAAACAAAACAAACAAAAAAATAGTTTTTGAGAAAGATTTTACGCTTAGGAAAAGTAGCAAATAACAATTTCAAAATTGTACATCTCTATTTTTATTAAAATTTAAAATTTTTCATCGTCAAATTTTTTTATACTCGTTTTTTTAACATTTACATTTCCTGACCAAATGGTAATTACGTAAAAAATCAATAATATGACACAAACCAAATATACGGATCTACTTTTATCGAAAGACAAAGGGCCTCGCAAGACCTCGATCGTGGAGAAGGTTCTGTGAAAGCATCGTAAAGACTCCACAAGGAGCCAGAATCCACAAAGTCCTTGCGAAATCGCCCTCCAACCAATTGGGACTATTAAAAAAGCCCGATGGAACCTTCACTGAAACAGCGGAAGAGACACTAGAAATTCTGGCGTCGACCCACTTCCCGGGATCAGTATTAGATGATCAAACACTGAATACTCTACAAAACAGCCTCTCCAGGCCGCGCAACGATGACTGGAACAGAGCTGCGTGGATCTTCAGGCCAACAAAGATCAAATGGGCAATAGACTCATTTAAGCCGTTCAAATCGGCGGGTGAAGATGACATATTCCCCATGCTCTTACAGCAAGGGATGGACATCCTAACCCCCACACTGGTAAAAATATTCAGAGCAAGTTATGCCTGGGGCTACATACCAGATAAATGGACTAAAGTTAAAGTCCGTTTCATTCCAAAGGCTGGTAAAAAGGATTTCTCTCAACCAAAATCCTTTAGACCTATTAGCCTCACCTCATTCCTACTCAAAAGTATGGAAAAACTCATTGATGAATGCATTCGGGATGGGCCTCTACGCGAACAACCACTGCATTCAAAACAACATGCCTACTGCAAAGGAAAGTCTACAGAATCTGCCCTACTTGAACTGACGGACAGAATTGAAAGGGCTCTAGAAGACAAACAAATAGCCCTCTGTGCCTTCCTTGACATCGAAGGAGCATTCGACAATGTCACTATCGATACCCTTTCCAAGGGGATGTGTGCCAAAAATATAGACAGCACCACTGTTCGCTGGATACAAAATATGCTCCTTAACAGAACTGTAAGCATAAGCTTGCATGGGACCAAAAGAGGTTTCAAGACAACAAGAGGCTGCCCTCAAGGGGGAGTACTATCGCCTCTGCTGTGGTCACTTGTTGTCGACCAACTCTTAAATGAAGCCTCAACAAAAGGCTTAGATATACAGGGCTATGCGGATGATGTGGTGGCCTGCGTAATAGGCCCCTGTCAAAGTACCGTGTCCTCTATACTTCAAAGATCGCTCAATGTCATCACAAACTGGTGCACTGAGAACAATCTATCGGTTAACCCGAATAAAACAACTGTAGTGCCCTTCACCAGGAAACGTAAGTTGGATAAACTTATAGCGCCCACTATAAAGGGCTCTACAATACCGTTTTCCACAGAAGCCAAGTATCTGGGAGTCACAATCGACCAAAAGCTAACGTGGAACTCACATATAGACAATACAATCCAAAAGGCCAAAATAGCCTTAGGAATATGCTCTCGTCTAGCAGGCACGAAATGGGGTCTGAAACCTAGCATAGCCCTATGGATGTACACTGCCATAGTCAGGCCGATGGTAACGTATGCCTGCGTCACATGGTGGAGAAAAACCTCCCAAATGACAATAATCAAAAAACTTGCCAGCCTACAAAGGGTGCCATGCCTTATAGCAACTGGTGCTGTTTCGACTACACCAGGAGCCGCTCTTGATGCTCTTCTCAATCTGCCACCACTACACCTCTTTGTAGCAAAGGAGGCTGAAGCGAGTATCTACAGAGCAACCATCACGGGAAAAGTAACATGGCACTCTCAAGCACTGAGAGCATCACATGCAGCAGTGCTCACACTTAAACCCTTAGAAATGACATCTGATGCCATGCTTCCACACTATAATTTTAATAAAAATTACACTGTGGAATTTCCCTGCAGAGAAAATTGGGCAACGAACCAAAACTCTCTAAAAGCAGGGAGCCTCGTCTGGTACACGGACGGCTCCAAAATGGGACTAGATGTAGGATGTGGAATATATGGTGTGAGTCCAAGAGTCAAACACAGTGTGAATCTTGGTAAAAACGCCACGATATTCCAGGCTGAGGTATACGCCATCATAGAATGTGCAGAAGCCAATCGTCAACGAAACTACAAAAATCAGACCATAATCATCTATTCAGATAGCCAAGCAGCTCTGAATGCCATAAATTCGATTACACTAAAATCGAAGCTGGTTAAAGACTGCGTCGATAAACTGAATGAGCTGGGACAACAGAACAAAGTGCTTCTGAAATGGGTACCAGGACATTCAGGAATCATCGGTAACGAGAAAGCCGATGAACTTGCTAAAGCTGGGGCGCAAAGCCAACAGTTTGGACCAGAACCATTCTGTGGCATTTCAAAGAACCAAGCTATGCAACTACTAAAAGAAAAACTAAAAGTCGAGTCGGAAAAATACTGGATAAATCAACCAGGCTTAGAACACTCAAAAACACTCATAGTTGGCTACTCGCGCAAATGGACCGAAGAACTGCTACAACTCAGCAGGCCTAGGGCCAGTGCGCTAGTTAGAGCCTTGACTGGACACTGCAAACTAAAAAGACACCAGTTTCATATGAAGCTGAGTGACTCTGATGAATGCAGATTCTGCAAGGAGGAAAAGGAAACACCTCTTCACCTCCTGTGCGACTGTGAATCTCTGATCCACAAACGAAGCATCCACCTGGGACGACATATAGCCCAACCGGATGAATTAAAAACCCTGAAAGCTAGGAAAATACTAGACTTCCTAGAATCGACCCGGCTAAAGGAGTTACTCTAACTGGTGGCGAGTCACAATAGATCTAAAAGGTCGCAGTGACCACAGTTCGCTGAACTGCATAGCCCCAAGTACCCCTAATAATAAGACCTCGATCGGGGCCTCGCAATAGGTAAGGCCGCCGCTGCAAGACGCCAATAAAAAAATCCGGGCGCAATATTCCGCCCTATTGTAATACTCTTCTACAGTAGAAAAAACCGACCTCCCCTCGATATGATAATGGTACAGTCAAGGTAATCACTTACAGTTCGATATTAGTTCTTATGCGCCCGATATAAGGGCGGTGCAAAGACCTAACTGTGTATTCTGACGTGCTTTTGTCTGTACCACGGTAGCCATATCCTTTACAACAAAAAAATAAAAAATAATAAAGTTATCCGTGAACACACATAATAACATTTAGTTGTGAGGGAATGTGAGGTTAGATGAAGATTCCCGAACAGACGAAGACGAGCGAGACCAGTCAGCTCGTGAGCACGGTTGGTGCAACCTAACCGAAACGTCGGGCAGTAAGTAGTTCGTATTAACTACTAAAAATGGTGTCGCGTTTTGACACGTTAACTTATTTTAAATGTTTAAATGAAAAAGACGTCAGAGAAAAAGTTATATGACGTACTAGCTGTGCCCGCGACTTCCTTCGCGTGGACTACATCCTTTCATGGTCGGCTTTACCCCTATCTCCCTAAAGTTTCGAAACAAAAAGTAGTCTATATTATCGAGCTATATTTGTGCCAAATTTCATATCTCGAACTTAAAAAATAAAATTTTTCCCATATAAACTTTCAAAGGTTGTATTACCCCCATCCCCCCCTTATTTTCTAACAAAAAGTAGCCTTGAGGTTCAACTTATACCTATGCCAAATTTCATCAAAATCGGTTGAGAGTTCTAAGCGGGAAAGCGTAACAGACAAACAGACAGAGTTACTTTCGCATTTATAATATTAATAAGGATTTGAAGACACATAATAAAATAAGCTCCTATCAGGGAGTCGGGTACACTTCACCAACTTTCGCGCGATACGTAAAGGTCGTGGGTTTGAGCCCCGAGCCCCACACGAGATAAAAAAAAACTTTTTTTTTTAAATTAATGTTCGTTATTGCGGTGTTAAATACTAGTTAAAGAAAATTTGAAAAATCTATTTGTGAACTTTAATCTAATATTTTTCATTTTCAGACTTCGAAAACTTGCAGAAAAAAGTGATTCCTGTGTCTTATGTACCTGGAAAACTTTGCAAAGACTTCTATGTCTCCGCGAATGTAAGTATCTGATTGGGGGTGATAACTTGGTTAAAAACAATGATCCTATTTAGTCGGCAGATACAGTTTCAGAATATACTTAAAACATGTTTGTTGCTTCAGCAAATAAATAAAATATTGATGATGATAAACAGCACGCCAAAGTTTACTAGAGTGGTGTGGTTACGTTACTATTTCGTAAAATCTTAGTCTAGAAGCGACGCTAAATTTGACTGTATCATAGAAAAAAATGTGTTACTTATAAACTTTTTAGTGAACTAACTGTCGGAACAAACAAAATGTTTAAACATTTTAATGAAACAGAACAATTTCATCTTGCCTTGCAGTTTTTTTTATATTATACTTCAAGATTGACCACATTCCACCTGATGTTAAGTGGTAATGAGGTCCTAGCTTACGGGCGACAAGTACAGCATAATAAATCTGTTACTGGACTTGTCGCCCTTACCTTGAAGGCTTGACCCCTGCTACTAATGTAGCACCCCCGAAGAGCTCTGGTAACCTTACTCACACGCAGGATCACAACAACACTGAAGTGATTGTTTTTTAGCTGCGGTCTTCTGTAAGGTGGAGGTATTTCACCAGTCGGGCTGCTCCAGTTAGAGCGATAAATCGCTATGCCCTACCCCTCTTGCAGTGTATAGCGTGTGCTGCTCTTGTAATTTTTGCTTCCACTGTGTAACAGAACCGAGCCGATCGCTCGAGTCGATCACAGGCATGATCGACCTCGTGCCGCGCTCTCCCTTACGAAACGCGACAATGACGTAATCTTTTTCGTGCATGCAGCCCGTAGTATCGAGTTATTAGACGTTGTCACGTCAAAAATAGACCGAGTAAGTGTTCCTTACCGCATATCCATTACTTAATGTTTGGGTGAAAGTATCTGATGTGAATGATGGTGTCCAGTTGTACGCGAAGAAGATGCGTCCGCCGCACGTGGCGTGCGCGGTGTCGGAGGAGGAGGAGAAGATCTGCGTGTGGGAGGCAGGCGCGGCCCTCGTCGCGCGCGACGTCTGGGGCCGCTGGCAGCTGGTCAGTATATCAACATGCCTCATCACCAGTGAACTTCTCTTTCGTATTCCCCCGGAGGAAACGTCGACCTAGGCATGTGTGGCGTCTTTCCAATCCACGCTTGGAATTTGGTCCCCCCGCCTTTGAATTTGGTCGCTACCCGCTCTGCTTATGCAAATTGGACCAGATGCTACGGCGCGACGTTTCGAGGGTCGCGCTGTCTACCCGACCCGAGCCGGTCATCGGCTCTCCCGTCGTAACTTCGGCTTTGCTTCGTTAATTCGAATACCGACTGCTCTATTCCTGGGCCAGGGGGGGCTTGCGCCGCGCCCTCCCTTAATAGGGTCCTTTCCACGTTACCGGCACGTGCCGGGTCATTTTTTGCCCCAAACGTACGTAAGGTTACAAAGTCCCAGTAGCAGCCCGAGCCGAGGTTCGAGCCCCGTTAGTGGGCGGCCTCCGGTTGTTGCTTAAAATAAAGGTTTGAGAGCCATCTGCGCTCCCCCGAAAGCTCGGTGAAGATCCATCATCGATAGTCAGGTAATAGAAAATATTAATAATTATTAGATCTATACCTCTATATTGTGGTACTGTCTTTTTTCTGATTTCTGTAACACAAGTAATTTAACTACTTTCCACAGAATCAGAGCAGATCAGTATCTTATATTATATCCTGGCATGTATTCCGGAAACCAGGGTCCGATTTGACTGATCCAGTTTTCATTTAATAGTTTATTAAATTACAAATCGCCCGCCGCGGCTTCGCATGCTTAAGTAATATCTTAATTTTGTCCACATTTTACACTCCTTTCGATGGCAGCGTAATATTTATGATTAAAACTGTTCCTTGATGAAAAATGCTTGAAAATAGCACCACGAAAAGTAATGCACAGTGGGCGTGGCTTCTAAAAGTGAGGTAGCGCCGTTTCCACGGACGCCGCGAGTCACAGGCGCGGACCAATTACAGCGAGTGTTCCGTCCCATTCTATAAGATGACCTAACAAACGAACGCATCAGCCTTAAAGTGTCTAATACTTTGTATGTTTGTACTATATTGCGTATCTATTGCTTGTGTGATTTTTATTTGTGTGCGTTTTGGTGCCAATATTAGATTTAATTTTAAGAATTTGTATTACGGGACTTCTTCCATTTTTTTTCATTCACTGCTTATGACGGTGTATGTCCACTGTCACTTTAAATGTTCTTGCAAAGTTCAGAACTTTATTCATGTAAATTACATCTTCTTTTTATAAAAATTAATCGCTGTTTGTGGTGTAAAAAATGTTATTGTTAGTTTTATCTGTTGTCTGTTGTGTTTTTACTTTATTATACTTGGTTTCTACTCAAACCGTGTTAAGAACTCATTTACTAGCACACTGCCCCCTGAGAGACTGGACTTTAAACAGTTCTTACAGTTTGAAATTTTGCAGCTTTTTTAAAGGTTTTTTTTTCCGTCAGCTGGGCCTGGGCGTTCGAGGTCCGGGGTGTGGCGCGCCCTCCCGTTACCTGGACATGATGAGCTACTACCCGTGGATGGAAGCCAGCCTCTACAAGTACCGACAGATCACCATCTCCAAGATACACGACCACAAATACGTCGTAAGAAGTAAGTTTTTGCATGGTTACCTCATAATTATGTTTGGAATGACTGTAGTTTCTTCTTCACCGTGATCTCCACTTAGGGGGCGTCCATAAATAACTAGAGGTGTTTTTCTTAATTTTATTAATTATAGCGGACCCCACAGACTTCGTCCTGTCAAAAAGATTTAGAACGTGGCTTGACTCTAAATTTTAATTTGAAACCGTATGCACTGGAAAAAGAAAAGTCTATATAGTTTTCCCGGCAATTATTCGAATATTCCTCGTCGTAAATCTCATCCTTGGACTTCAACGAACATTTTAAAATCATATTTGTCAAAATTGGTCCAAGCGTTGTCGAGTTATGCGCTTACCAACACATTTTGCGATTTTTTATATAATAGATATTTAGCTTTATATAATATAGATTTGTTTACTTCACAACCTTAACACTTACATTACAGGAATCTTAACCTAATACAACAGTGTGGCCACAGATATAAAAAAAATCATCTCCCTCCTTCATACCCCAATATCACGTAAGGTTTTTCAAAATGGAGGTTTCTTAAAGAAGCGCGTTGGATAGTTATTGAAAAAAAAAAATTGCTTTGTGCTTATCTTTACGACTAGTTAAGACTAGCAATCAATATTGCTGTGAGTTAGGTGTTATAAAAATTAAACAATAGAATAGGTCCCTACATAAACGAATGTAAACAAACAACTGAATGACGTAACTTCTTACAAACATTTTTATTATATTGCACTTTAAGATTCTCCCACCTGATGTTAAGTGGTAATGAGGTCATAGCTTACGAGCGACAAGTACAGCATAGTAAAACCGTTATTGGACTTGTCGCCCTTACCTTGAAGGCTTGACCTCTGCTAGTAACGTAGCTCCCCCCAGGAGCTCTGGCAACCACACTCACACAACAACACAGAAGTGATTGCTATTTGGCTGCGGTCTTCTGTAAGGTGGAGGTATTTCACCAGTCGGGCTGCTTCAGTTCGAGCGATAAATTGCTATGCCCCACCTCTTTTATAACATAATGTTTTGTTATCTCCAGAAATATAAATATCCAGACTTTAAATTTTAAATTAATGAAGCATCATCGAATGTTTAGTTCTAATGCTCATTTTTTTAAACATTAACATAAAATTTGTTAAAAACCATCTGACTCGCATTTGACTGTTTTCTTATAAAATTTCCAGGCAGCGGTCGGCAGGGCCCGGGCACGGCGACGCAGCGGTTCGGCGCGTGCGACCCCGAGGAGAAGATCAACCTGGTCTACCGCGAGATGATCGTGCTGCGGACCGACAACGACCAGTACCAGTTCATGACCTACAACGTGAGTCTGCATCAGCGTCACTACTAGGTACTACTGAAGCGGGGGTTGTTGTATGTGATAATAGCTGCGGTACGCGGTTGTTACCTTTAATTAGCTTCACTTGTAACTATCTATGTATGTAAGAAGATCTTGCAATCTTAATTTGACGACCAGTACCAGTTCATGACCTACAACGGGAGTCTTATTTTCAAAACAAAAAGTAGCCTATGCCCGTTCTAGAGGTTCAACGTATACCTATACCAAATTTCATCGATTGACAAAGATTTTTAATAAGTTGCCAGAAAAGATCAAAAATTGTCTAATGAAAAAAGGATATTATAAAATAGAAGATTATATTAATGACAAAAATGTTTGGACTTGATAGCATTAATTATGTACGCTAGTCATAAGCTATGTTGTTTAAAATATGTTTTTATGCATGTTACCATTTTTGTAAGTTTTTGAAAAGAGTAACTATCGAGTTTATTGCCGGTTCTTCTCGTTAGAATTAACATTCCGAACACGGCGGTAGTATAATCTGACGATTCATAAATGCTTTTGTAAAAGTTTACATGCATAAAGACATTTTCTATTATCTTTATCAAAACCCTTTCAGTGGTTTAGGCGTGCAAGCCAGAGAGACAAGAGTGACTTTCGCTTTCGTATTAGTATGGGTATGATTAGATTTACGCTAATTTAGCTGGCTAGATGATATAGTATAGCTAGTACTAATTAGCGTAATTAATTAATGTATCAGAGTTACTTTCGCATTTATAAAATTAATATGGATAACTTAATCATATAATTATTATTGTCTATTTGTCATTGTTGCTTAGAATATTCATGTACCTATTTAAAATCTGTTATCACGACATAGTATAAAACAAAGTAGCTTTTTATGTCCCTATATCCCTTTGTACGCTTAAATCTACAAAACGAATTTTAATGCGGTTAGTTTTAATAGATAAAGTGATTCAAGAGGAAGGTTGTTATTTGCAATAAAGAATAGGAAAGCCAATATTTCTAAGTATTTACATTACATCCGTGCGAAGCCGGGGCGGATCGCTAGTTAGCTATAAGTTTACAATTCAAGTTTTTGTTTTAAATTTTTTTTTAGAGCTGTGGATTTTTTGAAAATTATAATAAATAAATATAGGACAACATATACATTGCTCTGATTCTGTGGTAAGTAGCTAAAGCACTTGTGTTATAGAAATCAGAAACAACGACGGTAGGTACCACGACACCCAGACCCGAGACAATATAGAAAAGTTCGTTTCCCATATGAAGGGTACAGTAAAACTCGAAAATCAGAATATAACACCAAAAGTTACATTAACTACTGTATTTTCATCCTGCATCAAGGAAAAATCATAAAACTGTTTACGGTTATTTGTTAATTAAACCTTTAAAAATCATGTACACTCTCCACAGGGGAATGGCATAGTGTAACAAATCAGGTTGTATTTTCAAATGCGTATTTCTCGACTTTTTTAATTTGTGACATCGCTTGTTTTTCCCCTGTACCCTTCATATTGACTCGATCGGAGATCGAACCCGGAACCTCAGAGATGGCGCGACGCCAAAGTCCGGCACGCTCGCCTCTCGGCTACGGAGGTCGTCAATAAAATAATATTTTTTCTTTCACTTTCCCGTAGATGACTCTTGTGGAGGACGTTGAGTATTCGTGCCTGACTCTTGAGCTGGTGAACGCTAGTGCCGTCTCCGAGTTCCGCATCCGGCACACGTGCCTCCGGGAGGGGTACGGCCCCCCCTGCTATAGGTACCGAGGTACTTTGCTTATCTTTATTCTACACTTCAAGATTGACCTCATCCCGCGCACTTACCTTGAAGGCCTTGACCACTGCTACTAATGTAGCACCCCCAAGGAGCTCTGGAAATCTTACTATTTGCCCAGCCTCTCTTGTATACATATTTAATGGACACTTTCGTTTGATTCCAGGGTCCGTATTCGAAATTTCCGTATACATGATGTTCTCGGATAAATGCCGGTTCGAGATGTTTGCGTGGGGCTTCAAGAAGAACCTTACCCTCATCGATATCCAGGAATGGAAATGGGAGGAGGGCACCTACTACGAAGACTTCTCTATGACCAGGGTAAGTGTAAAAATACTCGGCTAAATCTTTTTTTTTTATAATGCACTTCAAGATTGACCTCATCCCACCTGATGTTAGGTGGTAATGAGTTCCTAGTATAAGGGCGAAAAGTATAGCATAGTAAAACTGTTACTAGACTTGTCGCCCTTACCTTGAAGGCTTGACCCTGCTACTAATGTAGCACCCCCTAAGAGCTCTGGAAACCTTACTCACATGCAGGAACACAACAACACCGGAGTGATTGTTATGTGGCTGCGGTCTTCTGTAAGGTATTTCACTCGTTGGGCTGCACCAGTTCGAGCGATAAATCGCTTTGCCCTGCCTCTCTTTAGGGTTCTGTAACCTAATGGCGGAAAATGGATCCCTTTCGGATTCGTCATGTCTGCCTGTCCGTCCATATGTCGGTCTCAGCCACTTTTTTCCGAAACTATAAGATCTATACTGTTGGAACTTGGTATGTAGATGTATTCTGTGAATCGCATTAAGATTTTTTACAAAAATAGAAAAAAAAATGCATGTTAGGGTCTCCCATACTTAAAACGAAACTGAACTGACCTTTTTTTTCTTCAAACCAATACGGGTATCTATGGGTAGGTCTTTAAAAATGATATTGAGGTTTCTAATATTTTTTTCTAAATATAATAGTTTGCGCGAGAGACACTTCCAAAGTGGTGAAATGTGTGTCCCACACCCCTATATATTTTAAAATATGAAAATGATATAACTAAAAGTAAGGCACGGTGGGCGTGCCTTAAAAAAGTGAGCCAGAGACGGTACACATACTGTCTATTTGACGACCTCCGTAGCCGAGAGGCGAGCGGGCCTGACTTTGGCGAGCGCCGTCTCTGAGGTTCCGGGTTCGATCCCCGGTCGGGTCAATATGGGAAACGAACTTTTCCATATTGTCTCGGGTCTGGGTGTTGTGCTACCGTCGTTGTTTCTGATTTCTGTAACACAAGTGCTTAAGCTACTTACCACAGAATCAGAGCAATGTATGTGATGTTGTCCAATATTTATTAATTTATTATTAATTTATTATTATTAATTTATCGACATAAACGCATAAGCCTTATATATTTTTTTAAGTGTCGATATTTTATTGCTATTTGCGTATCTATTGCTTGTGTGCTTTGCAGTTGTGTGTCTTTTGGCGCCGATATTCGATTGAAGGTAGTATGACGTGTATTCTTGCATGTTTTTTTCGTTCACTGGTGGAGGCCAATATCTTGATTATGCTTGTTTCAAGCCACAGTTTTAGCACAAGAAGATTGAAAGTCGATGAGCGTTTGAATGCGATTTAAAATATTTTATTTTATTTAAGACAGTATGAAAAAAATACAGATGGGAAAAAGCCAACTTTGGTCGTATCTCTCTTTCTCAATAGTGGTTTCCGTGCGTAGGTCGAATACCGCGGTCCGGCAGACCAGACCCTGTACGGATTTGAGCCGCTTGATGAAAAGATGTGGGTACCCGAATATGACTACTGGACCACCACGGAGTTCGACAACCAGACCACAACTACCATGACGCCGTCTAAAATGGATGGTGAGTAATAGCTTGTGGTACTTAGTGGTAGGCTGTGGGCGTCTATTCCCAGTTGTCACCAGTTGTGGATTGCCGCCGGTGGCAAATGGGAATGAAAAATCCCATTTGCCACCGGTGGCGACTGACAAGTTTTTGCCCCCACTTTAAACCTCGCTGTACATTGCTCTTTCCGTCGTAGAAAATGAAAGCATGAAATAATTTATTAAAAACCTGCGCCTTATTTGTTGATTTCACTTAGGTTATATAAAGTGTTTAACATTATAGTTAGTTATAAAAGTAACAAATACGTAAGTAAATTTCAAGTGAAAACATTAAATACAAGGATCATTTATATCATTTTTTATTTTTGTGTCGAAAAGAGCAATGTACAGCGAAGTTTATGTGGGGGCAATAACTTCCCAGTCGCCACCGGTGGCAAATGGGATTTTTCATTCTCATATGCCACCGGTGGCAATACATATGGTGGCAACTGGGAATAGACGGCTGTGGGGGAGCCTGCGTAGAGTCCGCAAAAGATCCCGACTCCCCCACAACTGCGCAGCGTTGGCCACCGCGGGGGGGGGGGTTTTAGTCGGTGCAAGCCCAAAACACCTCTCTCTGTTCCCCGCAGAGATTGACGGAAAGGTAGGCATTTCCCCCTCGAAAAAAAAAGGTTAATGACCAAAGTAACCCCCTTTGGTGGTCCGGTGCGTTACTGGTATCACCGGATGGTCCGGTGATACCAGTAACGCACACGGTGAATCAGAAGAAAGAAAAGAAGAAATTTCAGTTTTTGCAATTTTATAAGAGAGCCATTTTAAGATGTTATTTGCTTTAGTGTGGTCTAGCTCTGGTATCATTACTCTAATGTTGTCCTTCTTTGCAAGACATAAACCATTATAGTATATTCTTTTTAGATGTGTTCTTTAAGAATTAAGAACTTTCAGTTTTTTTATTAATTTTGTTTTGAGGACAGTTGATAATCGTGCCCTTGTTCTACCGAAGGTGCGATTAATTGACCAACACATAGGTACTTAGTTATTAAACATACAAACATACGCAACACATGACAATCAGCATAATAGATAAGGTATCGTGTAAAGCCAATTTGGGTTCCACCTCAGCAAATGCTGAGGCTACACCGTGTGTAATACCTACCACAGCAGCGGTATTCTAGTGGAAACCAACTGCTTGGAAAAATGGCAAGAGCCCGGATAATTGGCTACTTGACAGTTTTTGAAAAAGTATTGCAAAATGTGCGCCCGTTCATTTTATATCCCAAGCAATTCGATTTATCTGGAAATAATCTAAATAACCAGAGAAAAATAAGATTTTGTGTAACACATTTAAAAAGTGCGCGAAAACGCCTAGTCGCGTCACTGTTGCAATTATGACGTCAACGTCGTAAACAACGAACCGATACGCATAGGAACGACTTAATTAAGATAAACGAAAAATGTTTCAATAAATTCTTTATACGATTAGAGACACAATAATTTAATTAAATCGGTAAAATAATCATTGTTTCGCCACATTAAAATAAATAATTTTCGCCGACAGCTGTCATTTCCGAATTGCAATGGTGGTTTCCGTTTCGGTTCTTTTGTTCCACAGATAAAAAAACTAAAATTTATTTTGCAAAAATAAAATACTAACTATGCTTTTAATTAAAAAGTAAAAATGTAAAATGATTACTTAACTAATAAGCTAACATATCTAACACTTTTCATATTTTATTGTTAACACTGTCAAGTAGCCAATTCTTCACGCATGCGAGTGGCGTTAAAATCTTAACAGTTATTAAATTAGAAATCGAAAATATACAATGAAGCAGAATAATAAGGAATTGAAGACAAGTACTTACACCTCAAATAATTTTCAAGTTTTCAAATTCAACAATTCAAGTAAACGAATGTCTATGCATAATTAAATCGTATCGATATTTTATAACAATCTCTGAATACATTTTGGAGATACCACAACACACAGACCCTAAACAAAGTAGAAAAGTTCGTTTCTCATATTGACCCGAGGACTCGAGGAATTAAAAATGTTTTTCGAAGATCTTCAAAATAAGCACCCTTCCACCCGAATGAGGATCACTTACGATTTCTACAGACATCATGTCCGAACAGAAAAACGAAAAATCAAACACAAGTACATTCCAATGTCACATTGGGAATCCGAAATGAAAAACATGGAAGTTCAACATATTTCATTACATGAACATGATAAACCGAAGACGATCTCCCGGAACCACCTACAGAAAAAGAGATAGCAGAATTTATCAACCAAATGCGAAACAACACAGCACCAGGAACAGATGAAGTGGTAACCGAATTGTTCAAGGCACTAACGGACCGTCTACTTCAAGAAATTACTAAACATGTGCATAAAGCATGGTTAGAAAACGTTATTCCTTCGACATGGACCCAAACAGTACAAGTTCCCATTCCGAAGAAACCCCAACCTCAGTCAGCAAATGATTATAGGCGAATATCCATCTCCTCTACGGGCTATAAATTCTATGCTAACTTCACCTCGTCACGTCTCGATAAATGTATACAAAGTTTAGGCAACTACCAAGCTGCATTTCTAAGGAATCGCTCAACAGATGACGTGCATATTTATACTACGCAGGGTCCTAGACGAAAAATGGAGGGAAGGTACGACAACCTACGTAATGGCAATTGACATATAAAAAGCGTTTGACATAGTCGATCTAAACAGCCTTAAAGCCATTCTTACCACTCGGACAAATAAAACCTTTACTAATAGAATACTAAATGCCTGTGTGAATGCATTTACACAAATAAGATGGTGCGGTCAAAAAACCAAGCTTATTAAGAAAGGTAAAGGAGTAAAACAGGAATGCCCAGTGTCACCGAGACTTTTTACATTAGTAATAGATGGCGTCCTTAGAACGCTGGAAGAAGAAATAACATCGCTCAAACTCGACCAAGATAACCAAATCTCTCTTCCGATGATTTTATGACGACATCGTCTGCAAACGATAAAATCATCATGTGATAATTGTCGGTAATAAACTGGACGAGCTAAGCATGATATTTATAAAACTTAAGGAACTTTTGCACCCAGTTGGACTAGAAATTAACGAATCTAAAACTAAAATCTTGATTCGAAATCCAGTAAACAAATTAATTCTGCGTCAGTTTATCAAAATAGCTGGAATAAATACTCAACCCGCTAGAGAGATTCGGAACATAGGTACATTACCGCATCCCACAACAGGAAAAATACAGTGAAAGCTCGATGTAAACAGGGCGTTAAAAACTCAAAAATATTGATTTCTCTCATAAAGAACACCAAAATGAAATGCAAACTGTAAGGCTGTTGTACTAAATGGTAATTGAACCAACCATGACGTACGGGCTGAACAAAAGCCAACAGATCGACTCTGAGAAGATGTAAACGTCTTATCTTAATGGACATGATAAATCACTCCAGAGAATTGCCCAGAAAGAATAAAATTAAACAACTACTGCAAGGAAAAACTATAACTAAAAAAATGAAACTACTCAGAATTAGCTATTATGGTCACATATTGCGACGAAAACACCCACACTTGCTCCACGCAGCTATGAAGTTTAAAGCTAGCAGACGAAAAGTAGAAAGACCAATATTTACATGGAAAACAATTATTTTTGCAAGACTTAAAATATTATGACAAAACCCGAGCACAATGGAAGGAACTAACGAAGGACAAAACCAAACTGAAACGAGAAGCAGAAAAAATATTCGAAATTGAAGAAACTGATAGCCAAACGGATTGCAGTACATCGAGTAAAAACGACCGAACCCAATAAAACCTACGAAACGTTGAAAACAAAGCATCAAAGGCTAGACAGCCCACCTCATCAACGCTCAGTCCTATAAACTTACCCGTCTTACCCAATATCCTATACTGGTTGTAACGGTGAGTACTGGGCTGGTTGTGGTCGGCCGGTTGAGGCTAGCTGATCGTCCTATCCCATCCTAGAGCGTGTCCCTCCTTACAACAATTTGTGCCCCCTGTTGTGCAGGTTCTACCGGATCAGGCATTGCGTCCTAGCTGGGTGTGGTGCGTCAATCAATCAGTCTCTGAATACATTTTGGAGATACCACAACACCCAGACCCGAGACGATGTAGTATTGACCCGAGGTGGGATCGAACCCGGGACCTTAGAGATGGCGCGATGCCAAAATCCGCTTGCCTCTCGGGTACGGAGAGTTATAACCATTTATCTCAACACTAGCTGTGCCCGCGACTTCGTTCGCGTGGACATATTTTCATGGTCGGTTTTACTCCTATCTCCCTTAATATTCGAAACAAAAAGTAGTCCATATTTTATTCCAACTTTCGATCTATACTTGTGCCAAATTTCATATCTCATTTTCGCATATAAACTTTCAAGGGCGGTATTACCCCCATCCCCCCTTATTTTCGAAACAAAAAGTAGCCTATGTCGGTTCTAGGGGTTCAATGTATACCATTACCAAATATCATCAAAATCGGTTCAGTGGTTTAGGTGTGAAAGCCGGACACAAAGAAAGACTGACAGAGTTACTTTCGCATATAAAATATTAGTATGCCAAAGTCAAAATGACTTTGACTTTAACATTAGTATGGAATCCATGACACTGATACATCATGACACACCTTCTTCCAGGTGATGAGGATCATACGACGAGCCATAGAGACGGCTACGGCACTCACAGCTTGTATTGGTACAATGACCAACTGATAGGTTGGAATCAAACGTCGGGTGAAGAATCGGAGTTTGTGCTTGGAGTGAGATGGTGACGGAAAAGTACAATCAAGAACACCAACTAATCAGTCTCAAGAGTTGATTTGAACGCGCGTATCACAAGTGCTACAGGTTCCAATTGAAAAATATAGTTTTGTATTGTATAATACACTAGCTGTCGCCCGCGACTTCGTACGCACGGAATTAATTATAAGAACTGAAAATTATTTTGTTCGCCTTTATTTATCTGTGCTGATAGATTCAAACTAATAAATTTACCATCATCCCTTATTTTACCCCCATGGGGGTTGAATGTCAAAATCTTATTTAAGCGAACGTCTCTATCAAAGTAGCTCCATTCTTTAATTTCTGTGCTAAGAAGATTTATACAAACTTTCGTCCCCTATTTTATCCCCTTAGGGGTGAAATTTATCAAAATCCTTTCTTAGGGGACTACGTCATGGTAGCTTTATGCATGTAAAGTCACAGCCCGATCGGTTTAGAATTGACAAAGTTTCATACAAACTTTCATCCCCTTGGGGGTAATATTAAGTAGGGTCAAAATCCATTATTAGTGGAAGCCTACGTCATAACATCGGTTTGGGCTGTGCCACCATTAATCATACTAACAGCGGTATTTTAAAGCCAACCGTTTTCGAGGCAAGTTTGAAATGAAACAAAATATTTGATAAAAATGTAAACTTTAATGAATACTTACATTTGTTAAGTAAAAAAAAAATAATGAAAATCTGCTTAAAATATCAACAAATATATTTTTACTCTATAAATGTAATCCCAAAATTCATCAGTTTCGAATTATACGACAGTGATATAAAACAAACCATATAAAAATTCAGACTAAACTTAAATATTTAAATTCAACTAACAGCTATCGATGAGATACATACATAAAACAATAAAATAATTTTTATTTATTTTATGCAATATTGATCCTAAGAGGATAAATATGATGTTATCTTCATTCTAAGCTTCACTACAAAAAAAATTAAATACATTGAAAATCTTTAAAACTACGTCAACGATATTACTCATTCAATTTATTATTTACCATATTTCTTAATGTTAGGAAGATATATTATTGCTTAAATGCATAGTACGATGAATTTAAGCCCTTATGGTCTTATACAAAGAATTTACTTTGTCATGGATAAAAAACTACGCCTTAGCCATTCTTCTACTAGTTAACACAAGTAATGATATCAAGAGGTAACTTGGTAATATCACAAATATATCACTGTTCTTATTGCTATAATAGTGGCGGTATTCTCCAGGGCTGTATTTTGGTTCCCTTATTGTTTCTACTTGAACTAATTGCCAATTTTACAGATCAAAAATATTTGTAGACGGAACACATTCACAAATAACAAACAGTTAACAATAAGTTAAATGTAAAACTATACTATCGTTTATTTAATTTTTGACAGTTCTAATACTTAATCAAATAGTGATTCTCCTGACCCGTTACCGATTCGATTTCTTTTATCAATCGTTTGTATTCATGAAGATGTTTAAATCGATTGAAGAAGAAGAGTTATATCTCATCATTTTATCGATAACTTCGTGACTTTATGTCCCATGCTTTTTATTTGAACCAACTACAGTAAGTCTAAACGATTATTTTAGATTCATTAATTTGCAGCGAATAAATTCGATCCTATTACTAGGTACTAGTACCTACGATGAAAATGTTTTCATTGCGCAAATTAATTATACATTAAAACAAAGACATTTAGATACTTTAAAAGAGAAACATTTAGTGAAAATTTAAAACGACATCAAGTCTTATGTTTATTTTTTGTAAATTTAAACATGAATTAATGAATGTTGAAGAAAAATTAATGATTATACTGCATCATCATAAATTTTCTTCAATGACTTTCATTGTATTTTGCAAATCTACAACAGATTCAGACAGAAGAGAGGTAGGGCATAGCGATTTATCGCCCGAACTGAACCAGCCCGACTGGTGAAATACCTCCACCTTACAGAAGACCGCAGCCAAATAACAATCACTTCGGTGTTGTTGTGTTCCTGCGTGTGAGTAAGGGTTCCAGAGCTCCTGGGGGGTGCTACGTTAGTAGCAGGGGACAAGCCTTTAAGGTAAGGGCGACAACTCCAGTAATAGATTTATTATGCTGTACTTGTCACTCTTAAGCTAGGACCTCATTACCACTTAACATCGGGTGGGATGAGGTCAATCTTGAAGTGCAATATAAATAAGATTCGAACGTTCCAAATATATCTAACACTGACATACTTTTGTGACTTAAGCTTAATTTTCATTGCAGTCTTATTTATTGCTTTGAATAATATTATACAACTAGCTGTGCCCGCGACTTTGTTCGCGTGGACTACATCCTTTCATGGTCGGTTTTACCCCTATCTCCCCTAATATTCGAAACAAAAACTAGTCTATATATAATATATAAAAAAATAAACATTTTCCCATATACATTTTCAAAGGTGGTATTATCCCCATTCCCCCCCCCCCCTTATCTCCTAACAAAAAGTAGCCTATGTCCGTTCTTGAGGTTCAACTTATATACCAAATTTCATCATAATCGGTTGAGAGGTTTAAGCGGGAAAGCGTAACAGACAGACAGAGTTACTTTCGCATTTATAATATTAGTAGGGATATATACAATACATGTATGTACTAGATACCACGAACGAGGTACGAGGTAGATGGTTTTGAATGAAGTACAGAGTGAGAGAGCAAAAGTATAGTTAGACTACGATTAACAGGCCTAGAATGCGCCATGCGACTAAATCTTATCGCGGTCTTAACAAACGTCAAAATCGATTGAAGTCAGTACGTCAGATGCTGATTGGCTGAAAATACGAGTGTGGTAATGCTATTAGCCAATCAACAGTATCGAAACTTTTGTCGTCTCATGCGAGAAATTTGACGTATTGCGCATACTAGGCCTGCAGAAGGCCTCTCAGTGACATTGACAGGGGGGCGTTGTTGTACAACATTTTTTCTATGGGATAATATCAAAAACACTGACACAAGTTAGGAAATTTAAGCGAAAATCGCACAACCAAAGCTTCCAGGAAAAAAGGACCAGCTTCCACAAATAATATTTACACGTAATTTAGACAAGTAATGAGTTGTTATTATATTTTAGTACTTTTTAAAGTTAAAAATAATTAACTTCTTTAAATATATATTTTATTAATTGAAAAAGTGTGATTTTCTTCCTTTTTTCTATCTGTACCTTTTTTTAAAAATCTGAAAGTGATGGTGAAAAAACTCACCACATATTCGTGATCAGCGTACCAAAATACCCTAGAAGCAGCTATCAGAATCCAGAGAGGAAGTAATGACCCTCATTTTGCAGGCCTGTATTAACGCTAGACATATGAACAGAAACAATGGATGAAGTAGGTTTTATGGGCGTCACCATACATTTGGTAGACAACGGTAAAATGTTTATGTATTATCTTGCAACTCGTGCTAAAGGGAACTAACTCAAAAATTGGCTACTTGACAGTGTTAACAATAAAATATGAAAAGTGTTAGATATGTTAGCTTATTAGTTAAGTAATCATTTTACTTTTTAATTAAAAGCATAGTTAGTATTTTATTTTTGCAAAATAAATTATAGTTTTTTTTATCTGTGGAACAAAAGAACCGAAACGGAAACCACCATTGCAATTCGGAAATGACAGCTGTCGGCTTAAATTATTTATTTTAATGTGGCGAAACAATGATTATGTTACCGATTAAATTGAATAATTATGTCTTTAATCGTATAAAGAATTTATTGAAACATTTTCCGTTTATCTTAATTAAGTCGTTCCTATGCGTATCGGTTCGTTGTCTAGGACGTTGACGTCATAATTGCAACAGTGACGCGACTAGGCGTTTTCGCGCGCTTTTTAAATGTGTTACACAAAATCTTATTTTACTCTGGTTATTTAGATTATTTCCAGATAAATCAAATTGCTTGGGATATAAAATGAACGGGCGCACATTTTACAATACTTTTTCAAAAACTGTCAAGTAGCCAATTGCACTTTATGAGTTATGCACACTATTAAATTTCTTAAACCAAAAGTAAGTATATCACAATGTCCAAAATTATACCAATGCCTAATTGCTTAACTACAGAACTGAATAGTATCGCTCCAAATGTCCAAACTCTGCTATCGTTAAAGAATGTAACGATGTTCTATTGAAGGAGCTGAAAGGAGGTATGAGATGATAGAATTAAACGATCATGCAGCCATTGCTACACTTTTAGACCCAAGGTTTAAAAACCTGCATTTCCGAGCTCTGCAAGCGGAAGGGTTCTACAAAAACTTAGAAATATGGTTGTCGGACAACTAAGTTGCCCAAATGAGTCAGAAGATGATGTTTCATCTACTGCACCACCTGAATAAGATTTTTGGAAACATTATAAGGAGTTAGCCTGTGCTAACTCCATGCACATGTGTACACAAGAAGAAGAAAAAACTCATCAGGGTGATGAAGTTTCTCTTTATTTATCAAATCCAGTAGTTTCTCTAAAAAGCAACCCATTTGCAGAATGGAAAGTATGCACAGAAATATTTGATTGTTGTTGCAACATCTGTTCCTTGTGAGTGTCTATTTTCCAAACAATGACGGGGGCAACGATGACACACACAAGGAACAGACTCGTCTCCAAAATACCTCAAACAGGTACTATCTTTAGGCAATTTGGATGGATGCTAACGAGATAAACAACTGTAAGGAACGTATGTTCTTTACTAAAAGTGGAAGTACTTCCGCCGAGCTAGGTGTTATCTGCTCGGGGACCAAGGCCCAACTACCATTCTTGGTTTGTTGTATATATACTTAGTGGCGACGAAAACTCTGATATCGCGATGTAGGATATCGATGTCACGCATTACGTATGGAGCGTTGTTTACTACGCCAATTCTGCTGACGCTATATTTGTGTCGACTTGTAGGTCATGTCGTAGGTCGACACACAACGAACGAGTGACGAAAAATTTTATAATAAAAGATTTTTATTTCTTCCCAATTTTGATTTAATTATTCAAAGTAAATTTTTCATACCTATGTTAGTTCCCTTAAAATTGAAGATCAATAAAAAAATGCTAAAAGTATCGATATCAGTAAGTATCGATACTTTAGGAGTATTTATTTAACTAGTGTCGAAAAAAGATTTGAGTACTATCTAAATGAGTAGGTATCGATACTTTGATGGTATCGGAAAATCCCTATTTGTACCTGGATAATCTCGGGAGACTGCGCATACTATCGCGACGGTACCGCAAAGGATTTAAACGTGACGAACGGTAATGTATCTTATGTTATTACACTAAGGTTTATGTACTATTGTTAATGTTCCTTATTGTAATAACATAAGGTTGATGTACCTTGGTCAATATACCTTAGTGTATTAACATAAGGTTGATGTACCTTGGTCAATATACCTTAGTGTAATAACATAAGGTTGATGTACCATGGTTAATATACCTTAGTGCAATTACATAAGGCTGATGTACCTTGGTTAATATACCTTAGTGTAATAACATAAGGTTGATGTACCATGGTTAATATACCTTAGTGCAATTACATAAGGCTGATGTACCTTGGTTAATATACCTTAGTGTAATAACATAAGGTTGATGTACCATGGTTAATATACCTGAGTGCAATTACATAAGGCTGATGTACCTTGGTTAATATACCTTAGTGTAATAACATAAGGTTGATGTACCATGGTTAATATACCTTAGTGCAATTACATAAGGCTGATGTACCTTGGTTAATATACCTTAGTGTAATAACATAAGGTTGATGTACCATGGTTAATATACCTTAGTGCAATTACATAAGGCTGATGTACCTTGGTTAATATACCTTAGTGTAATAACATAAGGTTGATGTACCATGGTTAATATACCTTAGTGCAATTACATAAGGCTGATGTACCTTGGTTAATATACCTTAGTGTAATAACATAAGGTTGATGTACCATGGTTAATATACCTTAGTGCAATTACATAAGGCTGATGTACCTTGGTTAATATACCTTAGTGTAATAACATAAGGTTGATGTACCATGGTTAATATACCTTAGTGCAATTACATAAGGCTGATGTACCTTGGTTAATATACCTTAGTGTAATAACATAAGGTTGATGTACCATGGTTAATATACCTTAGTGCAATTACATAAGGCTGATGTACCTTGGTTAATATACCTTAGTGTAATAACATAAGGTTGATGTACCATGGTTAATATACCATAGTGTAATACCATAAGGCTGATGTACCTTGGTTAATATACCTTAGTGTAATAACATAAGGTTGATGTACCATGGTTAATATACCTTAGTGCAATTACATAAGGCTGATGTACCTTGGTTAATATACCTTAGTGTAATAACATAAGGTTGATGTACCATGGTTAATATACCTTAGTGCAATTACATAAGGCTGATGTACCTTGGTTAATATACCTTAGTGTAATAACATAAGGTTGATGTACCATGGTTAATATACCATAGTGTAATACCATAAGAGCAGGTCCGCTCTAACGCTCACGCGGCACTATCCCATAAAATAGTTAAACAGATTGATTGTTTCAATGTAATCCAAGCCAATTCTCAGAAATATATATCATTGTTTAATATCTGTTTACTGTATATCTTTTAAGATAAGGTGCGTTTCTATTGCATTACGTCAGCCTGTAGAAATAAATTTAAGCTTCGCAAATTAATACATTAATAATAGCGCAAGGTTGATGTACGATCAAAAGCACGTCAGCCTTTACACTTTTTTCTGTGCACCGCTCTTATGTCAAACGCATAATAACTAATATCTTTTTACCTTGACGTGCAGTTGACGGTACCTTGGTTTGTAATGCTTAGTGTAATAACATAAGGTAAAATACAAACATTGTAATACATAATAAAATAATACAAGGTACATTACAAACATTGTAATGCTTAGTGTAATAACATAAGGAACATTACAAACATTGTAATGCTTAGTGTAATAATATAAGGTACATTACAAACATAGCAATGCATAGTGTAATAACATAAAGTTGTTGTCAAACCAAAAACTGCTATGTGCAAAAAGTATTTTTTAATATTTCCAAATATTAAGAGGTTCCAGAACAAAAATCATACAAAGGTTTATTTTGAGAAGTATTTTATATGAGAGTTATAGTTGTTGCACTTTTATTTATTTGTTTTCTAAACATGTAAATTAAGTAGATTTTATTATTATTTCGTTTAAAGAGAATAAAATTCACATAACGTATTTGACACATAGCAGGTTTTCGTTTTACAACGACGATAAGATACATTACAAACATTGTAATGCTTAGTGTAATAATACAAGATAAATTACAAACATTGTCATGCTTAGTGTAATAATACAAACTACATTACAAACATTGTAATGCTTAGTGTAATAATATAAGGAACATTACAAACATTGCAATGCATTGTGTAATAACTTAAGGTAAATTACAAACATTGTCATGCTTAGTGTAATAATACAAGGTACATTACAAACATTGTAATGCTTAGAGTAAAAACATAAGGTACTTTACAAAATATTTAATACATAGTCTAATAATATACGGTACATTACAAACTTTGTAATGCTTAGTGTAATAATATAAGGTACATTACAAACATTGTAATGATTAGTGTAATAACATATGGTACACAACTGTTCGTCACCTAATCCATTGCCAATAGTGAATGCGCTCCCTCATTTCGTCGCTATCTAATCGTTACCGACGTTGTGTGGATGGAGGCTGGGTGTTCATATGTACCCGTTGTCGACCGCGTGCACGATGTTTCCTGCCTCTCGCAGCCTTCCGGCCTTGGTAGCGATAGGCCCTATGGCCCACACGTCGTCGATATCCACCGCCTCTGTGCCCTGGGGAACACAAACGATATTTAGTGATAAGTGAGAGTGGACTGGACACGCGTGCCGAATAACCAGGGAGGTGGGGCAGGGTTGATACCAATGGAAACCAGAAGACGAACGACGTCTCAAGGGGAAGCGGAAATGCGTGGGCTCGACGACCTGTCCTAGTATGCGCAATACGTCAAATTTCTAGCATGAGACACAAGTTTCGATACTGATGATTGGCTAATAGCACACCGCACTCGTGTTTTCAGCCAATCAGCAGTTCACGCACTGACTTCAATCGATTTTGACGTTTTTTAAGGGCACGATAAAATTTAGTCGCGTGGCAGATGCTAGGCCACAGGCACAGGCACTTATAACATTATTATTATTGTGTTTTTATTGAGTCAAAATACTTTATTTGATTTTATATTTGATAAACATGGTTATTTGTATAGATAGATACACTTTATTGCACAGAAAAAATTACAGAAATTGGTTTTACAAACATAATTAAGTACAATTTACGCGGTCTTATTGCTAGAAAGCAATCTCTTCCAGACATCCTTTAGGTAGAGGAAATAGTAGATATTGAGAAACGGGTGCGGCCGTGCAAAATATTTATTGAGAAAATATTAACAGGAAATATAAATATATACCATAATATGATAAGTACAAAAAAAACATAAAAAAAAATCAACACAAATAAATAAATAAAAATATATACATAAATATATACATATCCATAAAGTATTTACTGATTAAACAAACATATAGAATAAACATATGAAATCAGATTAAATACCAACAAATGCTTAGCTTTATTTAAATACCTACTTTGATAAAGAAGTTCGCGTTTAGTTAAGAGAAAGAAAGAAAGATTTTACTCTTGATTTGAAAATGGGGAGGGACTCAGATTCCCTGATAGGTAAAGGAAGGGAATTCCATAAGCGTATGGACTGGACAGTGAAAGATTGTGAGTAGTATTCAGAGGTATGAGTAGGAAAAGCAAGGAGAAGTTTACGGGAAGATCGCATACCATGCTCTTTAATGGGTTGCAAGAAATGGAATCGTTCTTTCAGATATGGAGGGGACATCAAATATTATATAGAAGAGATAAAAGATGGAGGTCACGTCGACGACGAATAGGAAGCCAATTGAGCTGAGCCCGAAAATTAGAGACATGGTCATACTTGCGTAAGCCAAAGATGATGCAGATACAGAAATTTTGAAGACGCTCAAGCTTGTCAAGAAATACCTCATTGAGATTTGTATAGCAACAGTCAGCATAATCAAGAATAGGGAATAGTAATGCCTGTACTAGCGCAATTTTGGTGGGTATAGGTAGGAAATTTCGTAATCGATTGATAGACCCAGCTGATGCAAACATTTTCCTACTGACCTCCTTGACCTGAGTATCCCAACTCAAACAATCATCAACATAAACTCCCAAATTTTTGACAATTACTATAGGAAATCTGGACACCGTCAAATGTAATAGAAGGCAGATAATCCCAATCAATCCTGCTGATCAATCGAGAGCCACCAACAATAATCACCTGCGTATTCAGGGTTGACCTTGAGACCAAACGCCTTGCTCCAACTTGAGATGCGAATTAGATCAGCATTCATATATACTATTTTGTTATATATTTATGAGTTTATGTATTTTTATCCTGTTATACTATGAATATAATTCTAAAATAAAAACTGTATTTATGTTGCACGGCCGTACCCATTTCTCGCCATCTACTATTTCCTCTACCTTAAGGTTGTCTGCAAGAGATCGCTTTCTAGCGATAAGACCGCCTAAATTGTACTAAAATCAATCTGAAAACCTGAAAAACTTTACTGAAAACCTATTTCTGTAAAGTTTTTGTGCAATGAAGTATAGTAATAGATAGATAGTATTTATCTTAAGCGCTTGTGTTATAGAAATTAGAAACAACGACGATAACTCCCAGACCCGAGACAATATAGAAAAGTTCGTTTCCCATATTGCCCCGAGGTGGCATCGAACCCGGGAGGCTCAGAGACGTCCGGCCCGCTCGGCCCTCGGCCACGGCTGGTACTAGGCCGTCAACCACAGAGACCCACCTTTATTTCCATATTAATCGCGTCCTCCGGGTCCAGGATGATCATGGGCGTGGACTCGAAGCTGAAGGCGAGCGGGAAGAAAGCGTACTTCTTCATTTCCTCCTGGAACACTGCCCACGGGTACACCTCGCCTGGGTCGCTGCCCATTTCCCTAGAAAATAGCATCATTTGAAGTGAATATTAGAAACCTTACTCACACGCAGGACACAACAACACCGGAGTGATTGTTATTTGGCTGCGGTATTCTGTAAGCTGGCGGTCGATTTTTTTTATAATGCACTCCAAAATTGACCTCATCCCACCTGATGTTAAGTGGTAATGGAGTTCCTAGCTTAAGGGCGAAAAGTATAGCATAGTAAAACTGTTACTAGACTTGTCGCCCTTACCTTGAAGGCTTGACCCCTGCTACTAATGTAGCACCCCCCAGGAGCTCTGGAAACCTTACTCAATATAATATAAAATTAAATTTAAGATAGGCAGTTCTGCCCTGCCTATCTTAAATTTAATTTTATTTAATTTGACGTTTCACAGTAGCTCGATGGTGTTCAGAACGAATGGTCTCACTGAATGGTGGTAGTACCTGATCTGTGTGGTCAGGACCTGGTGGTAGTACTCCAGGAGGGAGTTGTAGTGAGCCTGGCGCAGGTCCTGGGTCGTGCACGCGTAGAACACAAACGCCACGTCCAGCACAGGCGAGGCGTACCTACCGATCACAATTAAATAATAATAAATAATCATATTGGACAACATCACATACATTGCTCTAATTCTGTGGTAAGTAGCTAAAGCACTTGTGTTACAGAAATCAGCAACAACGACGGTACCACAACACCTAGACCCGAGACAATATAGAAAAGTTCGTTTCCCATATCGACCCGATCGGGGATCGAACCCGGAACCTCAGAGATGGCGACGCTAAAGTCCGGCACGCTTGCCTCTCAGCTACGGAGGTCGTCAAATTATAATAAAATTGGAGTACCTGTTTGTAATATTGAAATAATCACTTTTTATTACATATACAGTCGCCATCAGATATATCGGAGCAGACAAAGTGACCAAATACTTCTGAACAGTTAAAAATGTCATTAAGTTCCGTACACTGCAAGTTACCATTAATATCTGAGCAGATACTAGTCAATAATTTCTATACACACAACTGACCAATAAAATCTGGACACTCATCTACACAGGTAGCTAAATGCTAAATGTGACACATGACGTGAGTGACTCATAATGACGTTATGAGTGTTCAGATATTATTGGTTAGTTGTGTGTATATAAATTATTGACTAGCATCTACTCATATTACTGAATTAATGAATGTTCAGATATTAATGGTAACTTGTAGTGTCTGGATCTTATTGACATTTGAACTGTTCAGAAGTATTAGGTCACTTCGCCTGGTCCGCTACATCTGACGGCGACTGTACCCGGCAGCCAGCGCTCACTTCACTCGCGACCGCCGCGCAGTGAACACGTCGACAGGAATTTAGACGCGACTTTATCTGACGTCATAAGGAGTAACTTCGGCTACCTTTGTTTTAGGAATATTTTTCAATATCGATTATTAAGAGACTTGCATTTTTTTATTAAAAGAAAAATATCATATCCTTAAACCGCCACTGTCCTACTAAACTACTAATTTCAATCTAAAAACTTAGTTCCCCAATTTCAAAACCAACTGATGGTTGTTTTAGTTAATGTTGACTTAGTGATTATATGATAATCTAAACAAAAATGCAACATATCGAAGAGGTAGAAAAGAAATCGATAAATTTTAATCGGTTTTCTATAAATCAATATTACTTAACTAATCGATAATTTACTAAAAAAAATCTATAAATTGATTATTTACTAAGCTATGTCTTATAAATCGATTATTTACCAATCGATGTTCTACAAGTCGATTATTTACTTATCCATTTTCTATTTAATCGATTATTTACTAAGCGATATTCTATAAATTGATTATAGATAGATAGATAGATATACTTTATTGCACAAAATCTTTACAGAAATAGGTTTTACAGAAAAATTATTGTACAATTTACTAAGCGATGTTCTATATATCGATTATTTACTAATCGATTTTCTATTTAATCGAATTTTTACTTATAGATTTTTCCCCAACTCACCTGACCAGCTGGAAGTCGATCATCTTGACGTCGACGGGGATCCCCCCATCGTACTTGAACAGGAAGTTGTTGGTCCACGAGTCTCCGTGCGAGATGGCGCCCCACTGCGTCGTCTGCGTCGCCGCGCGGATCATGTCGTCATATCTGATAGACAACTGTGTTTATATAGTACTAGCTGTGCCCGCGACTTCGTTCGCGTGAACTACACCCTTTCATGGTCGGTTTTACCCCTGTCTCCCCTTATATTCGAAACCAAAAAGTCCATATTTTAATTCAAATTTCGAGCTATTATTGTGCCCATATATCTACTTTATAAATAGTATCCTATGACCGTTCTAGAGGTTCAACGTAGACGTGTATCAATTTTCACCAAAATCGGTTTAGTGTTTTAGGCGTGAAAGCTGGATGGACGAACAGACGAAGTTACTTTCACTTTTATAATATTGGTATGGATAGCGTTTCCCCGTATTCTCCTTTGTTCCTGATGCCTCCCACTATAAGTCCACTAATGGTGAACATCGAGAAAAACTGTTGTCCACCACCCGCCAATGCATTTCTCCCAGTGAACGAAAAAAACATGGAAGAATTCACGTTATACCTACTAACTTCATAAAGTACACAAGCAACAATTATGCAATATAAACTCAAACTCAACATTTTACCACTTTAGAAGTGTCTCCCGTGCAAACTAGTACATTGAGAAAAAAAATATATATTTCAATCAAGATTACAGATATCCATTTGTGTGATAATATTAGAAACTTATAAATTTGAAAAAAAAAAAAAATAAGTTTCAGTTTTAAGTATCCAAGTTAGATGTATAGATCTTATAGTTTCGGAAAAAAAACTGTGTTTGTGGGCTGTGACATACAGACGGACACAGACATGACGAATCCATAAGGGTTCCGTTGTTCGCCATTTGGCTACGGAACCCTAAAAAGGTGAACATTTGTATCATTACCTTTCGGGAACACAGAACTTCTTAATCTTCTCCAGATAAATAGAGTCCGGATACTCCTTCTCCACGGCATCTATAGCGATCCCGTAAATCCGTTTCTGGAACCGCTTGTACCAGGATCTCAGTCGCTCGTGGAAGTAGGTCTCGAAGATCTCCCCGCAGATCTTGGCAAAGCCCTCGGGATCCTGGTCCTTCATGGCATAAGAAATGGCATGGTATTGGGCGAGGGCTTTCAGCGTCTGCTTGCAATGCTCCACGTCTATGCCTTCTTGTCTGGGGAAAGGAAGGGATGAAGTGGAAAAAAATATCTTTATTAAGTTAAGACTCAATATATTTTTTTATAGTGGACTTACGACCCTTTTTTTTGGTCGAGGGGGAAATGCTTACAGCACCGTCACTCTCAGCGAGGAGTGGTGTGTCGGGCTCGCATCGACTAAAACCCCCTCGCTGGCCAACGTGAGCAGTTAGTTGTGGGGGAGTCGGGATCCGGATTCTACACAGGCTCCCCCACAGCGCCCACAGCCAAACGGCCCACCTCGCCGTGCAGACGCAGCTGGAGCGTGGCAGACCACCTGACACGCGCACCATCCCCTCGGGACCGAGGTCTCCGGTCTCCAGTCTCAGCAGCGGATCTGCTGTGCGGCTCCGCTGCCTACCGCCGCGGACACTATGAGACTCACACTCCAGCTATCCCTCCGAGGGCCAGATGGAGTCCCATGACCCACGAGCCGCAGAGGATAGGGGGGGCGGCAACCGCATTCTCGTTAATCAATCAATCGCGTCGTGGCCACTGCCGGGTCGCGAAGGACAGGAGACCGGCCACGAAACACCGGGGCCCTCCGCTTTCTCAGGGATCAACCTTTGCCCATGCGAGCTTGCCGCAGAGAGCCACCTGCTAGGATAAGTGCTGACGATGGTGCTGCCGTTCTCTCTCTTTCTCTCTCATAAGAGAGGGAGTATTTTTTCAAATTCAAATTCAAATATTTTTATTTCAAAAGAATATGGTTATAAAGATCTTAAATCTTAAAATTATGTTGCTCACATACTCTGCCATTAGTGGCGTAGAAATTATATGAATTAAGCATTTTATTTAACATTTATTGGCATGGTAAACAATAATTAGGCACAAGGTTTAAAAAATACATATTAAATCAATTAGTTCTCTTTAGTCGTCTATCTCTAATTAGTCACTAATATTAAACATTGAATAATTCAGTTTCATGTCAAGATATTCCTTGTTAGAGTAAAAACATTTCTTAAGCAACCATTTATTCAGTACACTTTTAAATTTATTAGTATTTAATGCTCTGACATCTGTTGGCAACTTATTATATAATGTTATAGCATTACAATACGCATTATTGCTATATAATCTGAGCCTCTGTTTAGGTACAAATAATTTTTGAGGATCTCTACTATTATGTTTATTAATTACCTCGGCGCCGAGTTGAAAGAACTGCGGATGTCCCTTCACAAACACACAAATATCCAAAATATATTGGCAGGGAAGAGGCAGGACCTTTAGACGTTCAAACAGTGGTTTACAGTGCTCGAGATAGTTAGCCCCGCAAATAGCTCGAATACATTTTTTTTGTACTCTAAAAGCTCTTTGTATGTCTACCGAATTACCCCATATTATTAAACCGTATCTTAGCACAGACGCCACATAGCCATGGTATGCCATTAACGACGTGTCTTGTGAAATCTCTAGTCTCAGGCGACGTAAGGCAAAAACGAATCTATCTAGTTTTTTGCAGAGCACATCTATATGTTCCTTCCAATTAAGATTCGTATCTAAAATTATTCCTAAAAATTTGGCATGGGATGTTATTTGTATTGGTGCATTGTTATACTGTATGTTAACTCGAATGTCTATGTTGTTGTAAGGTCTGAATTGAACAGCATCTGTCTTGGCAAAATTTACTTTCAGGTTGTTATATTCTAACCATTCTATAATCCTTTTGAATTCATCATTGACAACGGTTTCAAGACTTTTTTTTTTTTTATGTATGTTATCGTAGTATGCAAACAAGGAGGTGCTTTAGCTGGTTCTCTAAGGACGCGAATATGGTAGGTATAGTAGGAAGGTAACTAACCTGACAGCGGCACCGAAGTTTTGGAGTGAGACGTCCTCCAAGCAGATGACGTCATTAACACCATCAGACGCCGCCAGGAACATTCGGGGGCACTTATCGAACGGTTCCGTGACCTTTTTAAAATAGATATAAATAATGGACAACATCACATTGCTCTGATTCTATGGTAATTACCTAAAGCATTTGTTTTACAGGAATCAGAAATAAAGAAACTACCAATACACCCAAACCCGAGACAAGAGGTTGATTTCCCTGTTTGATCCGACCGGAAATCTAATCCGGGACCTCGGTGATGGTGCGAAGCCAAAGTTCGGACTTCTCCACTTTTTCGGCCACTCGACTCAGCAGTTCGTCCAATTAATCTCATCCAGTTTTAAATTTTAAAAGAAGAAAACTCTTTTATAATTTGATTAGGTGTATAAGAAGTAATATTTGTGTATACCTTCACTAGGTAGGTAGGTATACATATTTTATACCTTATGTATAAATTAAATTGTATAAATAGCTGCGCTGCGCCATTTAAGTATTTACTTGTATGTATTAGTTAATTAAGTCTAATTTTGAGTGAGCTGTATTTTTATAAGTTCTTATGAGAGTGAATTCTTTAAACACAAGTGCCTTATCTTACTGACCTTTTTGCTGGCTTGGAACTTCAGAAGTTCGGGCAAAACCTTCTCATAGAAGCTGATCTCGTTCGCAAATAACTCGTGGCTCCGGAACGTGATGCGGCGGGCCACGCATTTGGGGATGGACTTCAGGACAACCTAGGTGAAAGAGTCAAAATTGTCTCCAATGTGATATGTACAAAGATTGGTCTACATTAACACCTACTACCAAAAACGAACTTACGAAAGATTTCGTTTATTAAGATTTTCTTTATATTGCACTTCAAAATTGACAGAGAGGAAGCGGGAAGATGACCCTTCTGCTCCCGCTTGCCGCTGACGAAGGCGGCTTAGGGAGCGGCGACGTTACGACCGCGCCCATTTACCGTGCCGGCTGATGGTGTGAGGGCGCCTCAGCCGGCATTGAACCGGCCGCCACTGCGAGGTGGGGATGGTTCTGATGGACCGGCCATCGCCAGTCTCTCCCTGACAACCTTGGGGGGAGTAGACGGAGCTGCGTAAGTAGCTATTCCGCCTGCGGTGTAGTGGTTGGTAAGGCTGAGCCGATTGCCCACAGCACCGCCTTTTCAGGGCAGGAAGTCCCACACACGCCGTCACCCTCCCTGGGGCGACGGTACGGTGCATCAACGCATTTCCCCCTGTCAAAAAAAACCCCAACACAGGGCTATGAGGTTTAAACGGGGGTTGTAGTAGGTTTTCCTGCCTGCTGTGTTAACACGCTGCTCTCGCGTGATAGTACGGTGCGTCAAAGCATTCAACCCCGTCACAAAAAAAAGGGTGACTTACCTGAACACGCTTGGACTCTCCACTTTCATTTCTCCCGTATATCCTGATGCGAATCACCTCGCTGAGGTATGAGTCGCCTTTACCGGTATCCCCCACGAACTAGAAGAGAAAGAGAAAGAAAATTTAATATAAATATTGGACAACATCACATACATTGCTGATCGATGGTATCGATATTATTAATGACATATACTGTATTTGATTAGGTACACAAATAAATAAATAATAATTTAAGAAATTTAAAAATCACGCTTTAATAGAAAACCGAACTAATAACTAGAAAATATTTTTAATAACAAATAGTTTACCGTCAAACTTGGTTAATTGGGATCTCAAGGGGTCAAGACATATGTAGGTACCAATTATTGAGAATTTCCAATAATCAAGTTTTCCAATTAAGCAGGTTTAAAATTATAGTTGTCTCATTTACAGAGGCCCCGCTTACTCTAAATGTGCCGTTATTCCATTTTTAGAGGTGGAAATGTTAATAAAAATGCGTATTTGTGATGTTATGAATTTAATGTCGGTATAAATATACTTAAATACATAAACAAACAATACGGTAAAGTTCATGGCCTAAAGAAATCGGTTATATTTGTTTGTACTCGATTGCTAGTTGCTGAAACCTGTTTCTCAATAGAATAAATTTGATCAAAAATATTAAAATTGTCAATATTTGACATTTCGAAATACTTGTGTGTAAAGTTTGTAAAGCTTCCATTGCGTCACGTTTTACATTTACGTTTGGACATTTTGTATATGTCGCAGTCATCTGGTTGAAACAGCTATTTGTTTGAATCACTAGCGTGTTTATTAAATGACGACGTTTAATTGAATGACTAGGCCGAACGTTGAATGAATAAGACTCACTGAACGTCCAACAAGTTAGCGGATTGTAACATAGCCCTTTGAACATAGCGGACGTAATCAGTCAGGTGATTGTAATTTAGTTCATTTTTTTTCCACTGCGGCGTTAGTGCTCATCAAAACAAAGATGGCGTCAAACAGCTGATACAGATATAATCGAATAGCACTGTGTTGATAATTTTTAGAGTGAAATTGAGATATAAAGTTACTTATTCGTAAAAAAATATTTTTTTAGCCTAATTGTCTTAAGACTTAAAAATGTTAAAACATATTAAAAAATCTTATTAAGGTGTGTTATGTCATGTCTGTCAGCTATATCCCATTCAACGACTATGCTAAATGACGTTCAGTCAAGAAGTTGAACGTTATATTAAACAATTTGACGAGTTGTCCTTTAGTCATTCTATTAAACGTCGTCATTCAATGAACGCGCTAGTGATCCAATCAAATCGCTGATTAAACCAGATGACTGCGACATATACATGAATTCCCTTATTTTTAGGTCAAAACCTGAGATAGTACTGACAAACAGGCATGCGCGTAAGACGACGTGAAATATATGTAAACAAACATGTCAAACCCTGATCGATTTTATTATTTTTATAGTACTAAACGCCGAAGAGCAGCACGCGCGATACGTGAAGGTCGTGGGTTCAATTCCCGCACCGCAAGGGGAGATAAAAAATTTCTGTTTCTAATATGTCAAACCCTGATCAATTTGTCGCACTTATACAGGTAATTGAGCTACACAGTCTCAATTATAGAGGTAAACATCTAAAAAGTCTTAGAATTCAAATCTCATTTAACCAGGTTCAAAAGGTCCCATTAACAGGGAATTTGATGAAAAAGGACCGGGACGTCATTGCAACTCTCAATAATAGAGGTTTCTCACTTATCCAGGTCCCACTTAACCAGGTTTCACTGTATATTACAGCAGAAGGTAAAATAATCAATCATCTTTGTTATTAAAAAATATTTTCTAGTATTTAGTTCGGTTTGCTATAAAAGCGTATTTTTTTAGTTTTTAAACTATTATTTATTTTTTAGTATGATTTATCAATTAGATTTCATGGACATTTTGCCGACGCGCGTGCAATACCGCGTAAGTACATTTTTCCGTAAGTTCCAATTTGGATTTAAATAATATGAAATAGCAGACAAAATGAATCTTTATGGCAAATGGTAGATAAGCGGTATTGCACGCGCATCGACGATTTGGCATTGAAATGTATTACGAATCGTTTTGTAATCTATTCATCATATTTAAAGCTTCACTATTGCACGGAGTTTTTCCTGTTGACTTCGAGCAATCAAGGTCTTCAATGCCAATACAGCGCAGATCGCGCGCTAGCTCTGTCCTTTTCACTACTTTATAGAGGATCTATCAAAGAAATCATGAATACTGGGGTTTCCATCAAGGATAATGGATTTTTTCATCGAATTTTTGTATTGTCGGTCCTTGAGACGCATGCAAAGTTCCAAGTTGATTAGGTGTTTAGAAACCGTTGAAAATCTTGCTCAAAGATTTTGTTACATATATTCACACATACATACCTACATCCCGAGTTAATATATAATAATAATAATATAACAGCGTGTTAGAAATGGCCATATTTAGTAAATAAAATATATAATATGCTTTTTTTACCTGCCAAAAGGGCCAGAAATTTTTGCGTGAACAAGGGCCGCAGCTTAGTTTAAGGCGGCTTTGGACATAACTTCAGTTTATACTGGTCCAAATTGGATAATTATTTTGTGTTTTGTTCGTAATTATCAGGACAAGTTTTGTAAAAAAATACCGAGATCGTTTTCTTGCGAAGCCGTCGTGGGTCTCTAGTGTTAGATAAAATGGTATTTTAAAATGATAACTGTAAAATTAATTGATAAGATAAAAGGGTAAAATTGATAAGATTAATTGTATTTAATTTGTACATGTATTTCGTAATAAGTGCGATAAGACTTGAAAGTATGCCGGCGAGCTCCAGAGCGTTCCATTCTTTCAAGAGAGCAATGAATATTTTTACTGTGGTTACATATTGAGTTACTTCTGGATTTTTTGTGCAAAGGTTTTTGTTCTTACTATAAACACTGAGTTACTGCTGTCTAGGCGCAGAATATTCAAGTCAAGAAGGTGCTTTAGATAAATGATTTGTTCGATACTTGATTATATACATTATAGATGGGGCATGGTCAAGTGGTACCCATGTATCGCATTGAATACTTGTTTTGATACATATAAAATGTATTATTTATAAAGGGTAAAATGCAGAGCTGCGTTGAAGCCAGTGACCCCCCCCCCCCTCCCCTCTCTCCTCCCTCTAATCGCATAGTAACCGTGCCATGGAAAAATAGATTAACAATAGCAGCCACTCTGCGTGTAAAATGTATATGGGTTTGACATTTCAAGGTTAATGACTTATCCAAGTGAAATTTATGACAATCCTATTATATTTTAAAAATGTCGTAACGTTTTCGTAATGTATAAATTAAAAAATGACTCTTAAAACGGGGACAGTGAGAAAGTATTTTTACATCTATTATTTACATACTAGCGGCCCGCCGTGGATTCGTACGCGTATCTACTATGCCAGGTTTTTCCACATTTTCCATTTTTTTTAAATATGGCACTTCAAGATTGACCTCATTCCACCTGAGTTAATTGGAAATGAGGTCCTAGCTTAAGGGCGACAAGTACAGCATTGTAAATCTGTTACTGGACTTGTAGCCTTTACTTTAAAGGCTAGACCCCTACTACTAATGTAGCACCCCCCTAGAACTAGAGCTAGAGCTCTGGAAACCATACTCACACGCAGGAACACAACAACACAGAAGTGATTGTTATTTGGTTGCGGTCTTCTGTAAGGTGGAGGTATTTCACCAGTCGGGCTGCTCCAGTTCGAGCGACAAATCGTTATATGCCCTACATCTCTTAAATTACCCATTCCATTGAATTATCGCACCTATTGTTTGAATAAAGATCGTTTTATATTCGAACCAGTAGTTCCTGATAAGCGGGTTCAAACCAACAAATTCTTCAGCTTAGTAATATTAGTATAGATAACATTTCATACATAGTTCGAAGTCCACATTTACAGGTTAAAATTGTTCTTATTTATCATTCAATACAAGTTAAATAAATAAATAATAATAATAAGTAAATCAATATTGGACAACATCACATACATTGCTCTGATTCTGTGGTAAGTAGCTAAAGCACTCGTATTAAAGAAATCAGAAACAACAACGGTACCACAACACGCAGACCCGAGACAATATAGAAAAGTTCATTTCCTATATTCATCCGACCGGGGATCGAACCCGGAACGTTAGAGATGACGCGACGCCAAAGTCCGGCACGCGTGCCATCCGGCTACGGAGGTCGTCGTATATAAAATGTAACTTGTTGTTAATACGTTGATTTTTAACACCAACGCAAAAACGACAAGGCTATAAGTTTGACGTGTGTGTGTGTGTGTATCTGTCGATAGCACAGTCCTCAATATAGGTGGGTATTAAATAAGCGGCCTTTGTTCACACTTTTTTGCGGTCAGGGGTTTTTTACAAATGGTTTTTAAAAAAGTGTGATCCCAAGTGAGCATAATGTTCAATTTATTGTTTTAAGACTTAAATTAACACTAACATGAAATTGCAAGAACTAGATTTTTAGCTTCACATATTAAAATGTTAATCTACTCATAAGAGAAGATGTTAAAAGCTAACATAAAAAGGCCAGACTATCAAGGTCACTAAAAAACATTCAGCTCCGGCTTGGTAGACAATAAGTAAAAAATTTTAACAAACAAAAACCGACTTTAAACAGGAACTAAAAAGTTAAATATAATATTTAGGTAACACGAAGTCGTATCTTGAAGTCGGTGCCAAGAAAAATACAACAACAAATTTCTACCGAAATGAATAATAATACCTACACAAGATTGTTAGACACAGGAGGCCCGCGACTTCTTACGTACGTGGCCTTCATGCATCTGTTAACGTTTGGATCTCGAAACTCATTTTTAGAACTTTTTAGTTGGGCATAGAAAGATACTTTTAAAACGTAGAAACAACGTACTAGACTAAAAATTATAGACGGAAACGCTTAGAAAATAATAAAATGAATCTAAAGTAGTGCAAAAATAAACTATCGGGTATGATTAACGTGACCATTTATTTTTTTTCTCAGAGCGGGACATTGGCAGAATCATGTAATAAAAAAAAGTGTTTAGTGTTTCACAAGTATCTTATTATAGAAGATATAATAAATAAATAAATATAAATATTGGACAACATCACATACACTGCTCTGATTCTGTGGTAAGTAGCTTAGGCACTTGTGTTACAGAAATCAGAAACAACGACGGTACCATAAACCCAGACGCGAAACAATATGAAAAAGTTCGTTTCCCATATTGACCCGACCGGGGATCGAACCCGGAACCTCAGAGATGGCGCTCGCCAAAGTCAGGCCCGCTCGCCTCTCGGCTACGGAGGTCGACAATAACTCAAAATAATCAAATCAAATCAGAAGTGGCATGAATTGTAGATTCGATTCGGTTCAGTTTTTAAACAGGTGGAGAAAAAATACATTTTAAATTATCGTTTGGTCTGTTTGCAAAAGCGGGACAATTTTGGCCTCGCGGGGGACAGCGGGACAGACTGCCTGAAAGCGGGACTGCCCCGCCTAAAGCGGGACGTATGGTCACGTTAGGTATGATAGGGTTTCAGTTTGAATTGTGAATGATTAAAGAACCCAAGGCTCATTGCCTTAATTTGTTTCATCAACTATTATCCCAAAATTAATCTAGTGCAGCCCGTACCCATTGGCTCGGTTTAATTTGCCAGAGATTGTCTAACGAGTCTGAAGAAGCTTTACTCATTGGCTCAGTTTGATTCGCCAGCGATTAACAAATTAATCTGATGAGTCTCGTAAACATCAGCTCAATTGGATTCATCAGCAATGGTTGTTGCTATTGTGACACACGAATAAGCCGATTTCCTTGCAATCTTTAATTAAAATCATAAAACTATAGAACAACTTTAGCCAAGCTAGATATAAATGTCAAGAGATCTAATTTGGCAATGATATCGTAAAGGTTCAACTACCACTTCAACTAAAATCAGGCTGTAGACCAGCCTGTTATTATTGAAGAAAGTCAATAACCCGTTCAATAATATAAGAAAATCTAATAATTATAATTAAACATTTTGGCATATTGAATCGTATGAAATTAGTCCACTATAACTCTTGTAAATCGTAATAGCGCATCCACACATACCCGCTGGCACAGGCCGGCGGCCAAGCCGACGGCACAAGCGGCTTTTTAAATGCCGGCGGCATGTATTCCTTTATAGTGCATCCATCATAAAGAAACCTTGACTGTCTGTAAAGACCCTAGCCAATAAAATCAGAAACGACGCTAAAACCTCATTTAGGTGAAAAGTATAAATCAATAGAAATAAATTCTTAACCCCTGGCAAAAGCTGTGAATGATTGCAGAATTCCCTGGACTGACGGTGGTCTCCATCATCAAAGCTTTAATATCACTAATAACTCATGAAGGTGCAAATATCTCACGAATAGAAACTAAATAAGTCAGAAAATCAGTTTTAGAGTAATTAATTGTAATTGGTTTTAATCTAAATAAATTAGTTTTATTTTAAATAAATTAGTTTAAATTAAATTACTTTTTTTAGATCCTTCGGCTGTAGCCTACGTAATTAAGTTCTCACCAATAGAAATTAATGAAATCAAAATACCAGGTAATTATTGTAACTGGTGAAGGAGTTTCCTCGACTGTCGATAGTCTCCATCATCAAACCTATATTATTGTTTGCACTTGTAACTCATGAAGGTGCTAAGATCTCATCAATAAAAATCAATTAAGTCAAAACACCAGGTAATTGTTGAAGCTGATGAAAGAGTTCCCTCGACTGTCGATGGTCCTAGCAAACCCTTAATGGCACTTGTAACTCATATCGGTGCAACGTTCTGACCAATAGAAATTAATGAAATCAAAATACCAGGTAATTATTGTAACTCGTGAATTATTGGACCACCGACAGTCGAAGGAACTCCTCCTTCGACTGTCGGTGGTCCCCACCATCAAACCATTAATGGCACTCATAACTTATGAAGGTGCAAGGTTTTCACCAATAGAAATGATTTATGTCGAAACACCAGGTAATTTTCGTAAATGGTTTAGGAGTTCCTTCAATTATTCATGGTCTCGGCCACCAAACCTATAATGACACTTAAAACCCATACATATGCAAAGTGCTCATTAATAGAAATTAAATAAGTTCAAACACAAGGTTATTGCTATAAATCGTTAAGGAGTTCCCTCAACTTTCTTTTGGTTCCATCATCAGACCAGTTCCAGACCTTCATGTAAGAGAAGTGCTTTGAAATGCTTACTGAAAAAAGTATCAAACACACTTGTCTTCATTTTAATTTTCGAAAGTTAGCCTCAGTTTCTCGGGGATCCCATCATCATATCCTGGTCTCCATAACAAGGATTTTTTTTCATTGAGGTATACCACACTTGGTATACCTGATTTAATTTTCAAAATTGGTTCACAAACCACGGAGTTATGTCCAAAAAAATATATGTATACACGGTCGAAATGAGAACCTCCTCCTTTTTTTTAAGTTGGTTAAAAATACAGTAAAGTAGGTTGAAACTGTGAGATCTCATAATTTTCTGATGTCTTTTTTACTTCAGTTAGTCATTTGTTTCTATAGAAAATAGTAGTCTAGGTTTCATTTTAAAATTTTATTTGTAAAAAAAATATTTGTTTTTTAAATTTTCAGAGAAAATGTTAAATTCATAAAAAGAACATTCAATTTATTTATTATTGTTTCTTTTCTATACAATTTAATATTAGCTTAATATTGAAGTTGTGCAGCCTTTTTGGCAAAATAGTTTAAAATAAAAAGAATAAAATAGTTCAACGTTACCTCCCAATGTGTAAATGTGAACGGTTCTTTAAACCAGTTAGTGAGGGCTTTATTCAGTTTCTCGTTGGTGAGCAGCGGAGACACTGATGTCAAAGTGGTGAAATCTTCGTGAGACATGGTTCGGTGTCTGGAAATCAAAAACAACAATTCGGCTTTATAAATATGATTTTAGCTCCTAAGAGACTGTCTGATATGGTGGAATAGTTTACGTTCTTGGCAGATGTCTGGTGGATGGATGGAGATCAATACCGGACCTGGACAAACATTTTGTTCAATGAACATGTTCTATGTATCATTAAGTATGTATTGGTATGTTTGTGGTTTCATTAGTGATTTTAAAAACAAGTGCTTAATCTATTTTGATGTCAGGTCAATGTACTTAAGAGACGTTTCTGATATTGATTCATGTTATCATTAATTATGAAAAAATTAAGATAATTATGCCAGCGTACTGGGTACAACGCCGCAAGACTGTGAACTTGACAATATGTCTGTTGTATACATTTTTAGGCCTTTTATTTTTGGTGTATTTAATTTTGAAAGGTTCCAATTAGAAATTGTAGGAAGCACCTCAAGGGGAGATACAATTTTTCTGTTTCTTTAAAATGCATTAGAAAGTTGAAAGCATAGTAGTACGAAATTGAATACTTCCATGGTGGTTTATTTTTGGATAAATACGGTTTGAAATGAAGGATTTACAAGAAAAGCGAAATGTTAAATTAAAACGAAAAATCAGTTTGATTCACTTGCCTTGCCCATACATAGATCTAAGACTCAAATCAAAACAGAGTTCTGATAAAGAATTACACTAAATATGTGGAATAGTTAAAATGTCCATCTGCACCTAGATAAAGTTAATTGCTAATTCAAAAATTTTAATGAAATATTGTTATATTTATAATTTATTTTAAAATATGATATCTGTTGAGTTTGTTGCGGCGCTTCTCTTCAACAAAACCAACGACGAGGCGTGGTAGGAAAAAATAATTGACGTGCACAAGAATTTATTGTAAATCCACTTGTAGAAATAAATCATTTTATTTCATTTCACTGGTTCTGTATGAAAACTATTAATGCTTTAATATTTTTAACAATTTAAAGAAAAAATACGGCAACGTACCTTTACTGATCCGCAATCGCTTTGAACGTAATCCTAAACCACTAATGGCACTAATACCGCAAAAACTTTTATGTAATGTCAGTGGCCTCACAGAATTTAAATCGGCGGAAACGGATGCAAGAGGCCAAGGGGGGAATTATTTAATACCCGACAAATTAGGGTACTTCAACCGTACAACAATCAAACAATTGAATTCGCTGACATATCTAAAATGTTAGGTTATTATTGTGACATTAGTTAGATGACGTCTTAACGGATGACGTTGAATGCCGGTATTCCCGGCTATTGTATTGATTTAGCCGATTACGAAGTGTGTAAAGTTTGACCACGACAGAAATTAGGTTACTTGGCTTTGCATTCACAAACCCATAACAATCGAATAGGAGATAAAGCTTACACGCCTATGCGCGTATATAAGCTATTGTAAATGTTTCCATTTTCTTTTGATAGGGTTAAAACGTATGGTAAGTCTTTCATGATCTTATCTTTATCCATAAAATATCTGCAAAAGTTGTTTTAAGTAAATTAATATCTAACGCATAGAGTTCAATATTCATCCGAATTTTTACAGAGATTTGCGAAGGTACAATATGACAGTGTGATGCCGTATGTACGCAATTGGCTAGCTTCCACTAAAAACAAATCAGAAGGATTATAGTTTCTAATTATAGATAAACATAGATTTAGATAACGAAATACGAATTTCAAGAACATAAAAATAAAAATTATCAATATTTTTAGAAAAGCAAATCCAATAAAATAGGCATAAGCCAAGTGACTGAACATGCCGAGCAGAAAGTCTTGCGTCACAGCTCCCGAAACGTCATATTTTAGGGGTGTCCACTCTGTACCACAGATTAATAATGAACGTACTATGGATGTTTTCGATTTGAAAAATCGGAACGTGAAGTCGATGATTTTTGAAACATTATCTAAAAACATCGATATTTTTAAGTATTGATTATTATTCATAAAATTAATATTTCCATCGTCTAGTCAATCGCAGACTGTTTGGTTCCGTTTACGTGAATGTATTAAAACTAGTAGACTATTGTGTAATAATAATTATTTTGTGAGAGTTTTGTATCTTAGTTTAATAAAACACTTCGTTCGTGTGGACCACAGGGTTTTTCCCTAAATATCTACTTCCATGGTCGCTGCTGTCCCTATCTCTCCTAATTTACAAAACCAAAGTAGTCCATATTTTAATCCAACTTTTGAGCTTTGTTTTGAATTTTGAGTTTTGTGCCAAATTTTATATCTCTAATTTAAAAAGTATTTATTATTACAAGATTAAAAAAAAAAATTATGTTCTTGTGCCTCACTCGACATAGATAGGTATAGTGTGCCGCGGCTTTTTGTAGACATTTATAAGATCTAAAATTAATTGAACCTTTTTATGGATCTATCTTTTATAGTTTAGACAGCGTAAGCAAAATAAGTAACTTTTCTGGTTGATTTTACACTTTGTGTTCGAAAAATCCAAATATATTACGGAAAACCAATTTTTTTCAAAATAAAATGTTGACTATGTTACTCGTGGATATCGAGTGAAAGAATTTTTAAAAATCATTGAGTAGTTTTTGAGCCTATTCATTACAGACAAACAAAGTTTTCCTCTTTATAATTTTATTGTATAAGTGTAGATTTCAGCGGTTACTTGTACTCTTGTATCGGTTATTCTACTATAGATGTTATTAAATGTTTTTTTTCAACATATTTAATAAAAATGCAACCCAAACAAAACATTGCGGTATTATTACACCAATTGCAAAAAGATTCTATGTACTACTTTGGATACATAATCAGAAAAAAACCAGAATGTGTGTGGGCCCAGAAAAAGATAATATAAAATAATATTGAGCAATTGGTTGATTGTGGCGAAATTATTGTGAGTTATTGTGTCGAAAAACTGGTTAATATACCTAATTTTTTTTAACTACATTGTATAAATATTTGCATTTAATATAAGTTAAATTAGAATAACATGCTTAAATAAGTTTTTTTTGGTAGGTAACTAATTTTTACACCTGATTTATGTTATTTTAGAAGAAGCTTTTTAAGTTTGTTAATCACTGTTGCAATGTTAAATATCATGTGTTTAAAATTCTTAATGTTTTTTATTAAGTCCCACATACAAATTGAATTTATACCATGTCTATAAACATTTTGTCTGATACTGTAAGGTTTTCAGATCATATCAGTATAAGAATCTATCAAAATGTCCACTTGGCCTAGTTATGTTTCAGGAGTGTAGCTGGCCCAAACATAAAAATTCTATCGGGTGAGTGCAGCCTTAGCATTTTAGCAAAGGGCACAACTCGCCCGCAGGCGTGATTATAAGAAGGCGACATGTCCCCTAACCCACATTTCATGAGATAAAATGAGTATCAAGGTTTACAATTAACCAGTTTTCAAAATTTTGTCAACTAGCCAATTGCTTGACTAAATAACAACACAATAGAATATTTCAAAAGTTGACATTACACGGTTTTTTTACTCGTTGGCAAACGTGCGCCTTTTAAAAAGTTTCTACTGCGCAACCTTATATCCTTTTAATCCGTGAGTATCACTACAAATTATGCTTTTAAAAGCACGGCGTTGTTTCAGACTTGATCGAGTTCTTGCGTTTTAACAAAGAGTTCTCCAAGGATGCCATAAAGATCCATTGTCAGATATTCAGCGTATTTATGGAAATCCACCACCCTCATCTTCCCGTGAAACTTTGCAGTACCAACGGGAATTTGCTATTTTCATACAAATTCGCTAAGTCGAAAAAAAATCAACTTTTTAACCCTAAATAAACAACACTGTAAAACATAATACCAATTTATAATACGTAATCGGTTAAATCAATAAAACAGCCAAGATTACCAGCGTTCGTCGTCATCTGTTTAGACGTCACCTAACTACTGTCAAAATTATAACCGAACAGTTTAGATGGGCAGATATTGTAATTGGTATTTTAGCAGATGAAGGGATTTTTCTAATAGCCAGATTAATTTTAGTTCCCGCGCTTGAATTTTGTTCTATTTCCGCCTGGTCGAAAAATTGTTATAATAGCATTTGGCATACACGTGACTTATTTTAGTACCAAATCGGCCACTTGACAGTGTTTACAACAAAATATGAAAAGTGTTGGATATGTTAGCTTATTTCTTATGTAATAATTTAAAATTTTATTTTTTATTTAAAATAGATTTTACTTTTTTATCTGTGGAACAAAAGAACCGAAACTATAGACCGAAACGGAAACCCATAGATATATTATATTCCTTATTCTAAGCGGAAACCAAACCACCATTGCAATTCGGAAATGACAGCTTTCGGCGAAAATTATTTATTTTAATGTGGCGAAACGATGATTTTTTTACCGATTAAATTGAATTATTGTGTCGCTAACCGTGTTAAGAATTTATTTAAAAAAAATCCGTTCATTTAAATTAAGTCTTTCCGACCCGTATCGGTTCGATGCTAGAACGTTGACGTCATAACGGGACAGAGTTCATGTAAAAAAATATTTGTTACACAAAATCTTATTTTTCTCTGGTTATTTTTACATTTTTTTGAGATTAATCAAATTGCTTGGGACATAAAATGAACAGGCGCACATTTTGCAATACTTTTTCAAAAAGTACCAAGTAGCCAATTGCGTTAGATTATTAAGAAAAATTTTTATTTACAAATTTTAAATGTCATTGTTTTCTGGTAAAATTAATGAAACAACCTAATTTAAATATTTTTTCGGTTCATCCTTGCCATGATAGAAATGAGTAGGTAGGCTTGTAAAGCTAATGGCAAACGTGGAAGGACTGAGAAGGATATACAAAAGGATATTTACCTCCAAGTAACGTATATTGATAATTAGGTGTGAACTACTTCCCCACATAGTTTAATTTACCATATTTGGATCGAAGTATCGTAAAAATAAACGTTATATTTAACTGACCCAAAATGGTTAGTATTCTTTGCCCGTGGGTTTGTTTCCGAACCAGTACAAATATTTATGTAATTAAAAATAAATGTGATGGAACATTGATGTTTGCTGAGTCTGGGTGTTCAGGAATGTATTTAAGCATTTATTTTGGTTATGTCTTTTTTATTTCCTTTTTTAATTGTTTGAATCATCATAATTAATATTTATTACTGATTTCTTGAAGAAACGTAGCTTAAAATATGCTAGTAGGTACCTATAATAATACCACAAAAAGATTGCTGTTTTATGTGGACGATCTTAGAAGCTTTATTTTTAGAATTTTCTTCAACATTTCACAATCTAACATCAAATAGGTTTGGTATTTTAGGCAGATTGGATGTAAATAAATGCAGAAAAAAACCAACAATGTCCTTTCAAGGCGCTTGATGGCTGACTACAAAGAACTGAGGCTCTCTACAGGTTTCCGTTGCCACAATCAGTCTTTTGTGAAAAAGCAAATTTATAAGTGCACTTCCTTCCCGCCATAAATAAATTTTTCGCCTCTATTTTAAAAGCAATAAAGTTCAATATCGACATGCATTATGATTGTAAGCAGGACGCATAAGATTGCAGGAGTAAGGAGACGTCGTGTAGCCCGAAGGCGCGAAATCAAGGATCGCGCGTCATTTGGCGCCAAAACAAAAGGTTTTCGTCCGCCATCTTGGAGCACATTTGTGTGGGGAAGTTTTTTGAAGTTTACACGAGGGTGCGAGGGATTTCCGTTCCTTTTTGTTTAAATGTACAGCTGTTCGTTTGATAGAAGAAAGTTGTGTTCCTGGGAAATTGAATCATATAAAAATCGTTCTCAGTCTGGATCTATTCGTATTTCCGTGCATCATTTGTTAGTTTACAAATTACAAATGTAATCTACATGAATAAAAAATATTGACTTTGACTTTGACTTTGAGTTTTCTGGCTGGTGAGAGCGTAGGTAGTTGCAATTATGCCAGATTCCTATTGGCTGAAACCCTTGAATGGTTCCAGAATACTATTATTTATTTATCTTAGAGGTTTCATTATGTTATTTGTTAGTAATTGAATTGAGGGTATCTGAGTAACATATATAAATTAAAAACAGCATATCATCATAAGGAGAAATATTTCAGTAGGTATATGTACTTGTCCAGACGAAAGATTGACTCGACATAACTGTTATTTTGTGTGACATTTCGTGTGAACTTACTTCGATGGCGACAAGGCTTGTAAAGTATGAAGTATAAATGACTTCCAAGGTTTTAATTTGATTAGACTTCACCAAGAGCAGGTTTTGTCAAGCCAGTTTTATCCTACTAATATTAAAAATGCGAAAGTTTGTAAAAATGTAGATATGTCACGCAAATAATACTGTACGGATTTGAATGGAATTTGTTAGGAAGAAGGATAACATGTTTGACTATAAGTACTAACATAAATAAATAAATATTGGACAACATCTAACTGTTTCCTAAACTAACGTGGGTGAATCGCCGGCCACAGCTAGTCACTCATGACCATAGGAATGTGGAAGCAGTTCATGAGTGACTAGCTGAGACCCGCCATAAACTCACAAGATTCCTTTTCACGTCGCCTTGATATACATGTCAAGTGGTACCTACCTCTAAGGGGTATACACTGGATGTCTGGCAAGTAGGCGAAAATATTTGTATTACATTTTTGAAGTTTGTTTGTAAGTCCTATAATTAGCTTGTACCTAATTTTCATAATCTTCGCGCCTCTTTCGACCTCTCTGATTCGCGCCATCTCTGAAGTCACGGTATCCCCGGTCGGGTTAATATGGGAAACGAACTTTTCTATATTGACTCGGGTAGGTACCGTCGTTGTTTCCGATTTCTGTACCACAACTGCTTAAGCTACTTACCAATGATGAATTATAGCAATTTATGTGATGTTGTCGAATATTTTTTTAATTCCATTGGATAAAAAGTTTTAGAATAGACAAATTACCCAGTATGTCGTGGTGCTAAATTAGTTTTAAGTTCAGCTTTTTTTGGGAAGACATTTCATAAATATTATCTACTGATGTAATTGCAAGTGGTCTACAATAAAAAAGTTTGAGAACCTCTAGTAAATAGTTTCTACGTCTATTAAATTTCCGCAGCCAGACGCTTCCTTCGGGAGCTAGCTCCAAAATTTTCAATCCAAACAATTATGAAGTTCCGTGCATAGGCTGAACAAAGTCACTGGCTGGTTTATATTCATACTCCCCCCCTCCCCCCAGCCGTTGACACTCCTCTCTTAACTCATAGGGATGTAGTGTGATCAGATATCGATATCGAATAGAAACGACCTTCCGAATGGCTTTTCAATTAAATCTAACGATTCATAAATGGTTTTGTAAAGTTTACCTACATTAAAAAAAAAACATAACTTATCTAGGTATTCCTATTTTTTATTGCGGCAAAAAAAAATTAAAATCGTATTTCTCGACAGTTCAACAATAGATCTACCTAATATTACATAGTTACTATGTATTTCCTAAAAAAATATGCGGTTCTAAACGGTTTATTTCAGTTCACAGTTTAATTTATAATGGCAATTTGAAATATCTTTACTATTCACTTGATCTCTAATTAAGTAGTTTCAGCAACTACATAAGTGACATCTAGACCTGATCAAAATAGCACGTGTTTGTCCTTGGTGGGGATTGAACCCGCGACCGTTCGTTCAATTCATAAATACTGAATTAAATAGATACGTTTAGGTCGTGAGTTCGAGTCCCGCACCGCAAAGAGAGATGATTTTTTTCTGTTTTTTAAAGAAAGAGTTATTTAAAGTTCGCTAGTGCGGCGAAAAGCGCTATAAAAAAAAACAATAGTTTAAAAAACTAAAAAACACGCTTTTAGCTCGCACTAAAAATTACAAAATAATTCAGACATTTAAGAAAGAAAGCGTGGAGCGTTTATGTTATCTTTACTCTTTTTGGACAAAACGCTCCACGCTTTCTTTCTTAAATGTCTGAATTATTTTGTAATTTTTAGTGCGAGCTAAAAGCGTGTTTTTTAGTTTTTTAAACTATTGTTTTTATTTTCTACTTTTTAGTTTTCTCATGTATCAATAATTATATAATTCTTTTTCGTATCCCATTCAGCAAACCCTTTCATTTAATACCCATATCACAGGGGTGCATTTCAAATAGCCTGTCCGTTATTTTGGACGCCCGCCATATTGGATTTCTAATGACGTTTCTTAGCTAGTCATGTATTGTCATCAGAACTCAGAGCGTGTGCAAAATTTCATCTTAATCAAAGACCGGGAAGTAGGTCAAATTAAGATTCAAAGATTCCGTTACATACATAGATACATACAACCCGAGCTAATAAAAGCGTGTTAATTATAAAAATCGATTAGTTCAATTATTAAACTAACAAACGTCAAAATCGATTGAAGTCAGTGCGTCAGCTGCTGATTGGCTGATAATACGAGTGCTGTGTGCTAGTAACCAATCAACAGTATCAAAACTTTTGTCGCCTCATGCGATAAAGGACTATGGGCAAATATGTATGGGCTCCGTCCCCACCTACCAACAAACATGGAACTGATACCAATGTGTTCCTAAAATGCCCCTTAGTTAATTAAAATCCTTTGTTTTAGATAAATCAGTGAGAATATATATAAAAAAAAACAATTTGTAATTTTTATTTAACATATATTTTTATTTTACATTTGTAAGTTATTTGAACATTATTGTTATATTAAAGTACTAAATATGATTGAGTAACTAAACAAAATGGGTTGGAGAACGGTGGGAGGGGGTTATTTCGTACCCTGTTATCTTTATGTGCATGCGCCGCCCGCCGCTGTATCGGCTATCCATTTTTATCTATATAAATGAGCACGTATTTTGGAATAAGTCGTCAATAATACGTTAACGAGATATTTGTTTAAATGTAAAATACCATGAGAACCCCATGCATTTGGGCAATGCCACCATAGTATAAAAATATCATCGTGCCAAGATATATCAATTGAGCTACATTTCATTTCTGTTGATGGGTGGGCACTATTTCGCCCATAGTCCTTTGACGTATTGCGTATGCTAGGCCTGTAAGAGTACAGAATATCGAGTGCCACCACATCCCTAGCTCATCTATAATTCGGTGGCTCACTCACGACGCCCCTAACCCGGCGGAGGATACGTCTATAATGCTGCTAAATTGTAAATGACCGTTCCGACTTTGAGTGAACTTCGAATTTGGGTTGTTCTAAATAATTCACCGTGGATTGCCTGCGTGAACGTGGTCGCCTGAATACCTGAACGTTCGATTTAATACGATTGTAATGTGATTTAGTATGTGGCGGTAAAATCTCGGATTGGGACGACTGGGATTCATCGACCGACTTTTGTATAAAAAAGAACAAAAAGATATAGTGGTATGGCTACACTTTGGAGACTGGTCTGCTCCAATACACCTGTCGAAAGTAAATAATAACTTGAGTACTTAACTGTTTCATCACTCACCTAAACAAAACTATATGACTTGGTCCAAAGTGAGCTACACATAGCAATAAGTTAGATACCTACTGCTATTTTAACTAATCTATTAGTTCTATCTCTAGATATAGGTTCCGAACCCGAAGTAGTATCACTTTACATTGTATTCAATGACGATTCAAAAGTGTTACATGTAACCGACTTGAATAAAGAAATCTTTGAGTTTGAGTTTGAATTTTATGTTGCGCGCTCGTTACGTTTCTAAGTTTTTTTTCCAAATAAGAACTCGAGTACTTTTACATAATGAAATAACTAAAATTTTATTAACTGGGCTGAGTGGGGCCTTTTTATTTTAAAAATTACGACTTGCCATAGTACATGTTTATTTATTATATATTTAATGTTGAACATTTTTAAAAATGCTTTCACAACGCTTAGGGTGAGAGTAACACACGAGACACGTGATGGTCGTGGGTTCGAGTACCACACCGCAAGGGGAGATGAAATTTAATTTCATCCCCCTGCTCCCCCTTTGTGATACATGGTGAGGTTAAGACTACCCCCCCCCCCCCCATCATAGATCACGTGTATTTTTAAATACGTATTATTAAATACAGATTTTAGTTTTTTAAATTTTCGTGATATATATAATAAAATGTTTAAAATTCGCTAGTGCGGCGTGTAGCTCTATAAAAATAGTAAAAATCTACCTATTTATAATGTTGGCCTTCGTGCAAATTGTCATCTACACAGTTGCATGGCAGCGTGCATTTTACGTAGAGCGTTTCCAGCGTAATGTAAATTGGGCTCGGCGAACTAATTGTGAAATACGGTGCGGCGGAGATAAGTGCGATTTACACAGCACGTTTTGCGCTGCGGAACACGTTTGGCTGGAATTGTGTCTCATTGTTTAGATATTTAGGGTAATGCAAGGAAATCACAGACATATTATTATTAGTCTGTACGGAATAATGATTTTTGGTACCTACGAAGTTCTTTATCGCGCGTTACGGAAGGGGGCTAGAAGGAAAAATTAGGATCAAAAGTTATAACGACACTTTATGCTATAGTTGTAAGCCGTGCGCTATGCGCGTGTTAAGAGAGGTAGGGCATAGCGATTTAGCGCTCGAACTGGAGCAGCCCGTTTGGTGAAATACCTCCACCTTACAGAACACCGCAGCCAAATAACAATCACTTCTGGGTTGTTGTGTTCCTGCGTGTGAGTAAGATTTCCAGAGCTCTTGGGGGGTGTTACATTAGTAGCAGGGGCCAAGCCTTCAAGGTGAGGGCGACCAGTCCAGTAACAGATTCACTATGCTGTACTTGTTGTCCTTAAGCTAGGACCTCATTACCACTTAACATCATGTGGGAATAGGTCAATCTTGAAGTGCAATATAAAAAAAAAGTGTTTCTCTGTCTCTCTCTGTCATAGAAAACAAGCTAGTTATTTTCGTACAGATGCTTTAGTGACCGAAAAATCCACAGGATGGCTGTAAATGGGAAAACTCATCGTTGATTAATTATTACTTGGTCGTGTCAAAACGTTAGTATTGTAATGTCATCAGAACTCAGCGCGTGTGCAGAAATTCATTTTAATCGAAGACCGGGAAGTGGGTCGAATTAAGATTCCAAGACTCCGATACATAGTTATATTCGTACCTACATACAGCCCAAGCTTATATAAGCGTGTTAAAAAAAGACTACAATTCTACAAGTTTTGTTACTGCGACACTTTTAGTATTTAGACTTCTCATAACAGAATTATCCAAACTCAGTCCAGATTATGCAAACATATTAATTATAACAACGGCACAGAATCCTATATCGTTTAACAATTCCCCACAAAGGCTTCATTATCATATTATGTACATATCGGGTTGATACGGGGCCGTATAATAGCATTAATAGTTCGGGATCATCCAATTTCGGTGGTGCTCAATAATAGAAATGCATATATGTACCGGTATTATGAAAGTGTCTCGTGCTTGCACAAATATCGCGTTAGATATTTTATTTTAGTACTTTTTAGCTGCGACTTCGTTCAGCGAAACAGCAAGATGTTAACATATATTTTATACCGATTATACCGATGCTTACATCCATTCCATCATTCGATGAATAGCCATTAGTTGTTATGTTTATAATTTCAAAAATATACTCATTATAAGTTTAATTCTTATTATATTTTGAAGAAAATATTGCATTTGATGTAAAATAAAAACAAGACAAATAACAAAAAAAATTTTTATGGGGATGTGCGGCCGATATTCAAACAATATTTGTTTTACAAAACAGGGCCATCCGAGCTGTTTACAAGCTAGGACCACGTGACTCGCTGAGAGAATTGTTTAAGTTTAAAGACGTTTATTTCCCATAAGAATTACAAATTCACTTACTGAGAAAACAAATAACATAAAAAATAAAATTACAATCGTATCAGATCAGGCGAGCGTACATATTTTTACACACACAAAAAAAACAAAATAAAAAGTTCGGGGGTAGGTACAAATAGAACTTCGAGCGATCGATGAGCATTCACAGTGAAACCAACAAGTCAGTCATTTAAACGAGTGAAGTGATAGGCAAAAAGTACACCGATGTAGGTTCGAGACGCGCCAATGGATGCGGCATTGATGAGCGTAACTGATGTTAATAAGTACGACTAGCTGTGTTGGTTCTATTATTTGAAAATGTTATTGATCTTTAACAAACTTAACATTTAATTTAATTTTCATCTATAATAAATTTTTTGAGGTGTTTCTTGAAGTTGTTTAAGGTTTTTAATTGTTTAAGGAAATTAACATCTTAACAGTCGCATCTCAATACATTCTCGACTGTTTAATGCATGTATACAAAAACTTGCATACGTTTCCTAAAAAAATCAGCCATGCATAGCATTAGCACCAGAAATAAAAACAAGCTTGCTGTTCCTATACGTAGACTACATAAAATAGGTAATTAATTTGTTGCTTTAAGCAAAGAAATGTTTAATAAACTCCCTCAGGTATTGATGAGTTACCTTTGTACAAATTTAAGACATTTGTCAAACGTAGTCTTTTGAAAATAGGCTACTACAAAATAGATATATGAATGACAAGAACGTGTGGATCACTAACTAGTCTGCTCGCCTGTACTTACGTCTTTTAAATTATTTTAAAAATATATGACACATTTTTTAACACCCAACGCAAAAACGACGTGGTGTTTTAAATTATTTGAAAAATATATGACAAATTTTTTAACCACGTCGTTTTTGCGTCGGGGTGTTATAAGTTTGACGTGTCTGTGTGTGTGTGTGTATGTGTGTGTCTGTCTATGGCATCGTAGCTCCCGAACAAATGAACCGATTTTGATTTAGTTATTTTTGTTTGAAAGGTGAATAAGCGGAGTGTTCTTAGCTATGTTGGATGAACTACTTACCACATAATCAGACACATAACTCAAATATTTCTTTATTCAAGTAGGCTACATGTAACATTTTTGCATCGTCATTGAATACAATGCAAAGTGATACTACTTCGGGCTCGGAACCTATATCTAACGAGAAGACACCGGTAAGAAACTCAGCAGATTAGTTACAGTAGCAGTATCTAACTTATAGCTATGTGTAGAACACTTTGGACCAAGTCATATAGTTTTATTTTGATGAGTGAAAAAAGCATTAAGTATTATTTTCTTTTAAGAGGTAAGCTGGAGCAGACCAGCCCCCAAAGGTGGCACCTGTTCACAAGCATGACGTATGTGCCAGCCATCGTTTCACTCAACCATATTGAAGGGAATCTAACGACCCGCCGCATAGCGCCACCACCCCAGTGACGTTTTAGTGAGCATGACTGACTCCCAACTCCCTTTGGAAAGGAATTACAATTTAAGTCACAGAGCAATGTATGTGATGTTGTTCAATATTTATTTAATTATTTTATTTATTAGTACATATCTTAACTCTATAGTCAACTCGAAGTGAATTCTACTTACCACCGCCATTTTCACCACGATCTGTCGTAAAAACCACTTGATTCCACATTCGTTTTTAAACGCAGCACTCTTATCTATCACTTATACCTACACTTGTAAAAAAATTTGAACTGAAAAATCATGTTATATAAACAGCTGTTAAAAACTTTATGGTTTTGGTTTTTGCGGTATCTCTTTCTTTTATTATCTTGATTAAATACAGGGGGTATTGCCGTGATATTTGAATCTGGTATTTCCATCTCTCACTACTTCCAAATAACTAATTAACACTGGTTTACTATGACGTATAACTACAGCGGTTTGCCGACAACTGGAAATTATACCTGTAATATTGATATAGTTTCTCAGATTAGGCAGTCTCTGTGATTTGATAATAAAAATTGGACGCTTCAAGATAAGATTGGACAGACAATTCCGCATTCGGAACTTTAGATCTTACTGAGAGAGAATAAAGTTCAGTTCTATTATATTTGGCGCATATTTAAACAAAGTCTTGTTTTTTTATAAAAAAGGAAGTCGGGCTTAATTTTAAAGCAATGTGTCGTAGTATTTTTTTTCACATGACTAAAAATGAGAGCCTTTTATTTTTTGGAAGATAACTTTGGAAGAACACAGAAGGTTTGACGGTATTGATTATTAGAAAGAATAAGCGTCCAATTAAATTTAAGATTTCCGCGTTCCATTTTTAAACATTTAAAATATATCACTTTAGAAACAATAATAAACTTCATTTGATTAACCCGCGCACTGACTACGGCAGGAGTACGATACTGTTCGACGGAGCACTACTTTACAACGCACTACCAAATGACCTAAAAGAACGTGATAGTGTCCAAACGTTTAAGAATAGACTTAAAAACCATGTTATGCAACTGTAAATTCCTTGTTAAGGCCTCAGAGGTAAAATATTTAAATACTATGTAATTATATATCTCATTGTAAATGAACATATGTAAGTTTTTACGAGAAATACAACTTCTTTAAGCCGAAAATAAGTTAACGGGTCAAAACGCGACACCATTGCAAGATTTGCAAGCTCCCCCGAACAGACAAAGGCGAGCGAGACCAGGAGGGGTACTCTCAAAAACGAAACGAACAAACGAAAGGTTTCGTTTTTAAAGATTACTCAAAAGTTTAAGAATGAAGACGTGGTTTTGGATTTGTATAAATAATATTTTGTTTTTTGAAAACGCTTAATTTGCATTCGAAGTGAATTGGTTATGATTATGATGATTAAAAATTGCCATCCGTTGACGGATCCGACATATTTCGTTTATGGGAGTAGACCCCCAGTCAGCTCGTGAGCACGGTTGGTGCAACTTAACCGAAACGTTGGGCACTAAGTAGTTCGTATTAACTACTATATAAAAATTGTGTCGCGTTTTGACACGTTAACTTATTTTAAATGTTTAAGTGTCCAAATATTACCGGATAGATGATTACTTGAATGACAAAAATGTATGGATATAAAATATCTAATTTAAATTTTCATATATAGCATCTTTACGTACCTAGCATAGTGAATCATTGTTTTTTAAAAGGGTAGGTGTCGAGTTTCCTGTCGGCTCTTTTCGACATTATCAACATTCCAAACAAGGCGGTAGAATACTATTCATAAGTGGTTTTGTAAAGCTCACAAAAAATATTTTACCTGTTTCCCATACTTAGAACTGAAACTCAAATTTACTGACTTAATCATCGTATCTCCAAGCTAATTCGACACTTTTTTTCCACCCGGTAATCGAACCCAGGTACTCGAGATCGTGACCACAAACCACTGAACCATCGAGGTATATTGTATAGAAAACATGTTTATTGTTATGATCGCTCTGTAACATTACATAATATATTTTTTCCCATTAATCAAACTTCTACGCGAGCTATTTTTCCGTGCTCAAAGCGTAAGCATTGTGACGTAATAACCAGGGCTGAATTTGGAGATGTGGTCGACCTCTGTGACGACGAAGGAAGGATTTAATAATATATTTTGAAGCTCACTATAGTCCCAACCTTAAAAATAAGTGAACAGTGGTTACTCTACCGAGAAGACACCGACAAGTAGGTAAAGTTTCTTGCTTTCTTCTGTCTGTGGCTTTGCGTATCTGGATTTGCTTCTCCTTGTTTATCAACAAAGGGAACTAACATTCATATTTCATGGTTCAAATTCAAGAACAATATTTTTGCCGGCCAAATGAGAAAACAACTGTTTGTTAATTTTCACGGGCTCATATTATTTTATAGAATATTTTTCGACCGACGCTACGTTTCACCAAACATCGTTTCGCCGAATCATATAACTTTGTATGGTTAAAATGTTTTTTTTTTATAGTAGCGCAGTATATTGGCTCCTCCCAGCCTGATGGTAAGCAAGAGAGGAACCCACATCGCGATAACAACGGATTTGATATCAAAATATCCTATCCGTTAACATCGCCATACTGGCCCGCAAGATGTTTGTTCACGCTCCTTTTGAAGGAATGAATATTACATTCTAAACAGTTATTTTCTTATTTGGTCAGCACAAATATTGTTTTTGGATTTTAATCATGAAAAATGAACTTAAGTTCACTTGTTTACACAGTTCACAGCTGTCAAAGTTAAAAAAAAATACGACTTTTGTTGCCCCAGTTTTTAAGAGGCCCCAGGGCTGTAGCCCCACTTGTCCACCCCAATACGGCCCTGACCATAATTCTCAGTCCATCAGGCAAACGAACACTCTGCTGATTGAAGTCGCAAAGAGACAAAGCTTCAAAAAAAGCACAAAGCTTCGTTAGCGGACTAATTCAGTTAGAAATATTAGAATAGACGAAAAGGGTTAGGGCTGCAGTCCTCTCTTCTCGTCCAGTTGCTGTGCCCTAACAGGGTCTGATGTATCTTTTACTTTGTAAATGAAACATTATTGTGCAATAAAGTATTGAGTATTGAAATAATACTGTTTGTTTTAGTTGGAAGAGCAGCACGCGCGATACGTCAAGGTCGTGGGTTCGATATTCCGCACCGCAAGGGGAGATAAAAAATGTCTGTTTCTTATATTTAAAGTTCGCTAGTACGGCGTAAAGTACTATAAAAAAACTGTTTGTTGGCAAAATAAACCAGGAAAATTTATTAAGAAGAGATTTAAATATTTGATTAAGTTTAAAGTTCCACGCTGTAAGTGGGATGTTTTATTTGTGTCATAATCCGTTTTGAAGCAAATAAATCTATTCAATCCAATTCATTTATATCAGATTTCAGTTATTTCAAATACATATTAAAAAATTAAAATTATACTGATCAATCTGACATTTAGGTAAACTGGAGCAGACCAGTCCCCAAAGGAGGCACCTATTTACAATTAAGATAAAAAATAGTCAATCGACATAAATTTACATACTTATTTCGGTACTCAATTGTCTTTTTACTTATCAAGATAAAACATCACATAGCAATCAGTTAGATACTGCTACTTGTAACTAATCTACTTAGTAGCTTATTGGTAGATAAAGGTGCCGAAACGGTAGCCGAGTTCGAATCCCTTACTTTTCGGTTCGGAATGTCTGTTTTTGTCCAACCGAGTAAGTTAGGTAAGGGATAAAATATAGTTTCCGAAATAAAATAGAATTACTCTACTAGGTACTTTCAAAAACGAAACGAACAAACGAAAGGTTTCGTTTTTGAAGATTATTCAAAAGTTTAGGAATGAAGACGTGGTGTTTGATTTGCATAAATAATATTTTGTTTTTTGAAAACGCTTAATTTGCATTCGAAGTGATTTCTTTATGATTATGAGGATTAAAAATTGCTATCCGTTGTCGGATCCGACATATTTCGTTTATGGGAGTAGGCCCCCTGATGTTTTAATAATAGATATACCAGTCATTAAACTAAGCGAATAAGTGCGATCAAAACCTAATATTTGAAAATATTTTCCAATGAGCCATATAAATCTGACGGACCAAACATCATTTTTTTTTTGAGATGGGGAAAATACTTTTCGTACAATGCACAGCGGAACTTTTAATGAGTCTGCCAGGATGTTTGGCCCGTCAGATTTGTCTGGCTCATTGGAAAATATTTTGAAATATTATGCTTATTAGGTAATATATGTATATATAAAATTCAGCCTTCCTAAAATAACGTATGTTTCAATATTTTTTTATGACTTTTAAAGTGTCTGTCAAAAGTTATGGCCCACAGGAAGTGTCTGGAAATTATATTTATTTGTTTATAACAATATCATTCATAACATATGTAAAAACCAGCCTTCCTACTTTAACGTAAGTTAGCATGATTTTTCACCACCTTTGATACCTGCTACGTATAAAACGGCCCCGCTTTCAGCTTAGCGAGTATCCATTCCTTTCTAAGCTTATGTTAAACTACCAATCCTAAAAATTTCATCTTTCCTAAAATGACGTAAGTCTGGGGTGACTGGGATCTCACTCTATAAGGTCAATCAAACAATGAAACAATTCTTAAATCAAGGAGGTTATCTACATTATAACACTTTTGAATCGTCATTGAATACAATGTAAAGTGATTCTACTTCCTGTTCGAAACCTAAAACCGGATGAAACCCATTTATTTGTCACACTGATGACGAGTATATGACTTTTGTTACATAATGTAGATAATTCAGCATTCGACATTATAACCATTATTATTATTACGGTACGATTCGAATTAAAAAAAAACATTTTTTATTTTTTTATTTAACCTATAAAAATAAACTTCAGTAGGTACAATAAATTTTGAATGATTTAAAGGAAGAAAATAGGTATTAAACACTTACCATTGAAAGATCTAAAATAACCCACTCATCTGCCTGTGCTATTCAAATATTGAATCTTTAATTTGGAGGGACCAACTTGTATGATCAGTGATTTAAATTTATATTAATTAGGCAGAATTAAGGTATAGCAACAATAAGTTGCGAGAATATTTCGAAGAGTGGTCTATCAATTTGGTCTCTCTAGCTTGATATCATAATAGAGGGACCAACTAAGTTTCTTAAAATATTATGTATTTATTTAGGTACCTAAAATTATTGCAAAGTTAGGAAATAGTAGATAAATGGTACAAAACTTTTATACATGTATATCAGATATCTAAGACTTGGTGCCTTAATTTTGACGATCACGGTAAAGTGAGAAACTCAGCAGATAAGTTACAGTAGCAGCATCTAACTTATAGCTATGTGTAGAACACTTTGGACTTGCATACAGTTTTGTTTTAATGAGTGAATCAAGCATCAAGTATTTATTATAAGTGGTAAGCTGGAGCAGACCAGTCCCCGGCGGTGGCACCTGTTCACAAGCATGACGTATGTGCCAGCCATCGCTTCACTCAACCATTGGCTTCGATACCCATTAACGCCACCACCAGTCCAGTTACTCATCGCAGGGTCGTCGGTAGCAATGAAAGAGACTTAGTCTTTTTAGTCCTATTAAAATGACTAGCCTCCATCTCACAGTACTCGACTCTAAGATGAAGGCTAAAGGTTCGAATTTTTATTAATAAGACTTAGTCGTTGTATTAAAAGACTAAGCAACTAAAACGACTAAAAATGTTTTTAAAAGGACTCACACCTGAGTAGGTATTATACATGAACATGACTCATACCCTACGGTGAATGTGTCTTTAATTTGAAAAAAAAAACGTAATTAATGTTGTTGTTTCCCGATTTTATTTTACTCATGAATTATCAAAGCGTTCGATTTCTTATATGACATGCCAGGCCTAGGCGATAAGACGTTTTTAGTCCTTTTAGCCTTTTAAGTCTTTTAAGCCTTTTTTTACGTTATAAGGTTAAAGACACGACTAAAATTAGTCGTCAATTTGCAGTCTTATGACTAAAGACTAAAAGGTTACAAGACTAATTTAACCGTAAGGCTTTAAAAAGTAGTTTAGTCTTTTAAAAACGCCTTAAAGAACTAAGTCTCTTTCGTCACTAGTCGCCGGTCACGTGTCAATGCATCTCCCAAGAGGATGTTCCCTCAGTGGTGGAGGTTGGTGGTTTAGTCCATATAAGCAGTTTCCTGTCGACGTTCCTGTCGGCGTACCAGTCTGGCCACCTCCGGTTCTTCACCATCTCCTGGATGCCCCAGAGGTCAGGAATGGGTGGCGGGGGGTTCTTCTTGTTCAAGTATAACATCGCTCGCCGGATGTCTATTGCTTGTATCTTTTTGCCGTACACCATCAAGTCGAATGACGTAGGCCCTGAAAGATGATCACAGTTAGAAAAAAACATTAATGCCCGGATCCAATATTTGAAAAACGTTCTAGTTAGTAATAAATTATACGAGGTGTAAGCTAAAAACGACTGCTGGACGACAGACGACAGCTGGGATGGAAAGTAAATTATCTACACTAATATTATAAAGAGGAAAGATTTGTACCTATTTTTGTATGTTTGTAATGAATAGACTCAAAAAGTACTGGGCCGATTAAAAAAAATATTTCACTAATAGAATGCTACATTCTTCCAATTTGACATAGGCTACAAAATTAGGGATAAAATTTGAAAAATTTCAACAGAAAAGCGGGAAAAAATCTCTAAGGCGAAACGAAGTTCGTCGGGACCGCTAGTAAATAAATAAATATTGGACAACATCACATACATTGCTCTGATTCTGTGGTAAGTAGCTAAAGTACATGTGTTACAAAAATCAGAAGCAACGACGGTACCAAAACACCCGGTACCAATTATGGAACGGTTTTAACGATTCGTGGTCGGTTGGAGAAAAACGGAGTCATTTATGAGTAAAATATCGGAAACGGGCTTAAACAAATAATAATAATATAACTTAAAACTGAATAATAAATTAATAAACTTAAATAAATAACTTAAATTCAATTAAATGACGACCTCCATAGCCGAGAGGCGAGGCCTGACTTTGGCGAGCGCCATCTCTGAGGTCCCGGGTTCGATCCCCGGTCGGGTCAATATGGGAAACGAAGTCAAAGTCAAAGTCAATTCATTTATTCATGTAAGTTACAAGTAACACTTATGCATCGTCAGAATGAACACAAACCAAATAAAGCTATTGCCGGAACTTTTCTATATTGTCTTGGGTCTGGGTGTTGTGGTACCGTCGTTGTTTCTGATTTCTGGAACACGAGTATTTTAGCTACTTACCATAGAATCAGAGCAATGTATGTGATGTTGTCCAATAAATTAAATATTGGACGTTGGAGGCATTTCACTGGTGCTGCTCCAGTTCGATGGATAAATTGCTATGCCCTACCCCTCTTATAATATATTATTCCTACCAAAAAAGGTGATTTCCACGTAGAAGTCAATCTCGAGGTACTGGTAGTCGCTGCAAATGTCCAATGGCGCCGCGCACCACCGGCGCAAGCGCAGCTTCGGCTTTTTGTCTTTCCAGCTAAAGTTCTTTGCGCGGAACACTACGCAGGAGTACTCTATTGAGGCGTAGATTGTCATCTGAAATCAGAGATGGATTAATCTAAATAAGGTATTTGTGTTAGATTAATACTCTAAGATTGCCTTCCTGAATATGGTTAGACTAGCCGTGTGCGTGACTTCATTGGCGTGGACTACAGGATGTTGATTTTTTTTTTAATAAAAGTAGTCTAAGATATTCTTTATTATATCAGCTACCTGCCATTATAAGTACCGGCATAAATGTCCAGCCATTTCAGAGATTAGCTGGAACAAACAGACAGACGGCGTATGTAATATCTTTTAATAATAAAAATATATCTGTATAAATATATATGCATGCAGTACAAACAGTTATTTTTCTAATACATATAACCAACAGACACTTAATTATTTTTTATAGTACAATAGTATCTTGACTCCTTCTTCAAGATTAACCTCATCCCACCTAATGTTAAGTGGTAATGAGGTCCTAGCTTAAGGGCGATAAGTACAGCATAATAAAGCTGTTACTGCACTTGTCGCCCTTACCTTAAAGACTTAACCCTTGCCACTAATTAACACCCCCAGGAGCTCTGGAAACCTTACTCACACGCAGGAACACAACAACACCGAAGTGATTGTTATTTGGCTGCGGTCTTCTGTAAGGTAGAGGTATTTCACCAGTCGGGGTGGTCCAGTTCAAGCAATAAATCGCTATGCCCTACCTCTCTTATATTTTATTTTGTATAAAGATGTAATGAGTAAATAATATATTCTGCAACTTTTGTATTACATTATATCTAATCCTCCGAAGTCCTTTTTTGTCCGGCTTGATGCTGGTGTGGTCTGTATACAGTTCAGATTTGATCTCTCCTCGGTCACACAAGCCGTACCTCTGCAGGTTGGCTAGAGCTGGAACAAGAACCAAATTTAATAAAAAACATGTTTCATTTAGGGATGTTCGATGTTTGAAAAACATCGATGTTGACATCGATATCATAATCGAAAGCGAAACATCGATTTTCGATATTTATAATAAACCGAACATCGATGTTCCATAACATTGTAAATTTATTGAGAAATTATCACCAAAGTAAAATGCGGTGAAATCGATCGATTTATTTTCCTAGTGTTTTAATATTAATTTGTTTGATGAAATAAGACATTGAGCCGATTAATGGAGTGCGTTCGCTCACCCAAGAAACATAAAATTATGATAAAATTAGAGAGACTGAGCGAGACGACGAAGAACAAACGAAGGGAACGGCTGGTGAATGAACACTTTATAAATCCCTACTAATATTATAAATGCGAAAGTAACTCTGTCTGTCTGTCTGTCTGTTACGCTTTCCCGCTTAAACCTCTCAACCGATTTTGATGAAAGTTGGCACAAATATAGCTCTATTAAAATATAGACTACTTTTTGTTTCGAATATTAGGGTAGATAGGGGTAAAACCGACCATGAAAGGATGTAGTCTACGCGAACGAAGTCGCGGGCACAGCTAGTGACATTATAATATGGATGCGTTCAGATATTGAACACACATGTATTAATGGATCTATCGTGCGTGAATCAACATCAATGATCAATTACGGTAACATCGATGTTTCGATGTTTTTCGTACAGCAACATCGATGATCATCGATCATCTCTAATTTTATTTTCTTAATGCTAAAATGTAACAATCAAAGAGTTCTTGAGTAATAGAATTTGAGATTGATGTACTTATTTCGTATTTATTTTTCAACTTTACATTATTTGTTTTAATTGTATCCATTATTTAGACTGAGTATTAATTCGTATTTAATTAATCTAATATAGCATTTTGACATTGATTCGTTGATTTGATTATTCTATTCTGACATATATGTTCTATGATGCATTTTTTCTATTTGATTAAAATGGACATATTTTTTTAAATATTTTGTAATTTGCACGCGACTGAATATCTTGATCATCATTATATTATTAAGACCTAATTTGTTACCATATTCTGGCAAATACATATTTATTATTAATATTAAAATAAACTTTTATTGGGAGTAATTTGACAACTGAGATTGCTTTGTAGATTGCTGATAAAGAGTTAAAATAAGTTAAGGTACAGAGACGCACATCTCCTCAAGATGACCTGGCTCTCCCCCACCCGCGTGATGGTAGGGCGGCCGATCCTGAGGATGCTCTGTCGTACCCACTGGTGATACATGCCGTAGTCCAAAAATCTTGATGGAGCTTCGCAACCAGGCCCATACACGCCAAAACCAACCTACGGAGAACCAATTTATTAAAAATAGCGGCTTTAGCAGTAAGATTGGTGAACAAAGGAGACGTACTCTAGATAGGTGGTGGTGTAGACATTAAACCTGAAGATTTACAACACCCATACCCGAGACAATATAGAAAAGTTCGTTGCCCATATTGGCCCGACCGGGGATCGAACCCGGGACCTCAGAGATAACGCGACGCCAAAGTCCGTCAAATTGTACTATAATTTTTCTGTAAATCAATTTCTGTAAATGTTGTGTTCAATACTGTATGTCTATCTATCTAAGAGGATTTCATAATAAGTGGTTTACTCACTAGATGCCACCTCCTTCCCTGGTAGACCACGAGAGCAGTTCCACTGCGCCACACGCACTCCCCCCCACGTACAGCCTTGGCACACGCTGTGTGGGTGGGCCACAGGGAACTGATGTCAAGCTGTTAGAATATGATAGTTTTAGGAGAAAGATTAAAAAAACGCGTGCGCAGAAGATAATAATAATAGAAGAGGTTTCCGAATCAATTAAAATAATGATCAGAGTACGTAGATTGATTTGCCCCCAAGATTTCGGAATTTTGTCATTTAAATATGAAAGTCTCTCTCGCTTTAATTCAATAATCTGTCCTTTGGAAACATGGTTATGTTGTCTTACAAGTTTTATGTTAAGATGTAAGTAATAAATCAAATTAGTTTTTAAAACATGAATGGATCTATTCCGCTATAACAAAAATTATTTATGCTTAATTTTATTATATCATAAACCCATAGTGTTAACCCAATTAAATTAATAATAAATATTGGAAAACATCACAACACGAGAATTTGGAAGAATGTGTGATCGAACCAGAAATGAGTATCGCTTCACCGTGGAAAATATTCCAACACGAACAAAAAAAATTTGGTAACTCCTATCTTTGCCGGACCACAAAGAAGTGGATCTCGTTGCCGGCTCATGTGTTTCCTCCTTCCTTTGACATGGATTCCTACAAAAGGAGCGTGAAGAAACATCTTGCGGGCCAGTATGGCGATGCTAACGGATAGGATATTTCGATATCAAATCCGTTGTCATCGCGATGTGAGTTCATCTCTTGCTTACCATCAGGCTGGGAGGAGCCAATATACTGCGCTACTATAAAAAAAATGAGGAGATTCGCAAGAGAACTAAAGTAGCCGACATAGCTCATCGAATTGCAGAGCTGAAATGGCAGTGGGCAGGGCACATAGTTCGACGAACCGATGGCCGATGGGGCAAAAAGGAATGGCGACCAAGTACAGGAAAGCGCAGCGTGGGACGGCCCCCCATCAGGTGGACCGACGATATAGTTAAGGTCGCGGAGAGCCGTTGATTACAGGCGGCACAGAACCGCATGCTGTGGAGAAAGTTAGGTGAGGCCTTTGTCCAGCTGTGGTCGACGATAGGCTGAGATGATGATGATGATGGATAAACGGAGGAGTGAATATCTAGATGTGTGTTTGTTACTCTTTCACGCAAAATCTGTTGAATAGATTTTGGTGTAAATCGGTAAAAAGAAAGGTGAATTAATAAATTCACTTTTAGGATACTTTTTATCCTAAAATAATGCGGGCTTAGTCGCGGGCTAGTCTTGCAAAAACACCACCTACATTGACACGATCCCAAAGTAAGTATTAATCAATAAAAATTTTCTTACTTTATCTATTACTAATTCAAGTAGTTTACATTAACACTTTTGAATCGTCATTGAATACAATGCAACGTGACTGTACTGCTGGTTCGGGTCCTATTGCTACCGAGAAGATGCCGGTAAGAAACTCAATATTTTTGTTACAGTAGCAGTATCTTAACTTATTGTTGTGTGTAGATTACTTTGCACTAGTCATATAGTTTTGTTTTGTTGGTTGATAAAATAATTAAGAACCTACTCAAGTAAGTATTTATTTCAAGAGGTAAGCTGGAGCAGACCAGTTCTCAAACAAAGGTGCCACTTGTTCACAAGCATGACGTATGTGCCAGCCATCGCTTCACTTGAGCACAATTTTTTTGGAGACCAGGTTCAACAGTGATACTACAATGCATACATAATAATATATTAATTTACAAAGACTCAAACTCAAAACTATGTAATGTTTGTCTCTGGGAATCGAACCCACAACTTTTCGTTCAGCCAGAAGCTATATGTATTCATCATTAAGACGTGTGTGGACTTACCCCAAATTTCCTGTAGTACGTTTTACAAAAGCCAGGGTCAACGTATTTCATTTCGTAAATCCCCACTTGTGGCCTCTTGCAATCTGTAAATATAAATACGCAGGTTATTCCCCTCTAAGTAAATATATAATAGTCCTTCATATGTAGGAATACATGCCTATCTTTAAATCTCAAGTTTGCCTGATGTACATCAAAAGCACGTCAGATTTTACATTTTAAACATACACCCTTATGTCATTCGAATAAGATCGAATATCTTACTGCTCAAGTGTTTGCTTCAGCTGCGTTTTGCGTCGCGCGATGGGCCACTTGGTGATAAGCGCTGTGGGGGAGCCTGTGTAGAACCCACAAGGGATCCCAACTCCCCCCTAACTGGGCAGCGTTGGCCACAGAGGGTATTTAAATTGGCTAGCTCGACACACCACTCTCTGTTCCCCACAAATAGTGTCGGTGTGGTGAGTAATTCCCCCTCGAGTAAAAAAAAGTTTACAGCCACTAATGATAAAAAAAAATACTGGCTGACAGAAGACTCTAAGCTATGGTGAGGTCTTTGGGTATATAGCTTCAGTGTATCAATGTCATGTAATGCAATTCAATACATGCAATTCAATAACTACTTCAAAGCTTGCTTTTCTGGATTACCTTGAGATAGTGTCATGGCGTAGAATTCGGGATCTATGAGACTTGACGGAGGTGGACAAATTGGTCGAATATCATCTGGAAAAATATATAAGAATGAATAAGTGACCTTACTAAGAGATTAATATAAAGTAAGATTTAATTGGAGATCATTCAAGATCCATACTTTTAGGTATTTAAATTTGATTGGCTAGACAATTTGAATGTATTATTAGGTATTAAAGTATTTAGATTCGTGCCGTTCTAGTAAGCTGTGTGGTCACTGCGATATTTTCTGATCTATTGTGACTCGATTCCAATTAAAAGTAACTCTTTTAGCCGGGTTGATTCCAGAAACTTTAATATCTATCCTGTCTTTCAGAGTTGTTATATTCTCATTATTTTCTTTATCTAGGAGTTTTTCCTTTTCCTCCTCGCAGTATCTGCATACGTCAGAGTCACTCAGTTTCATGTGATATTGGCTTCTTTTTAGGTGTCTCTAACCGCTATATTGGCCCTAGGCCTATTAAGCTTCATTGATCCATCCATCCATTTGCGCGAGTAGCCAGCCATAAGTAGTTTTGAGTGTCTTAGATAGATAGACATATTTTAGTACAATTTAGGCGATCTTACTGCTAGAAAGCAATCTCTTACAGACGACTTGCAGGTAGAGGAAATAGTCACTACCGAGACGGCCGTGCAAAATAAAAATTAGTCAATAAACAAATACACAAGTCACGTATAAATTAAAATATATAATTGAAAAATATATACATATGTGAAAGGTAGTGCAAGTTATGTTAAATATGACAGGAATTTGAATCTGTTAGGAATAAGAGATCCGACGACGATTTAAATGACGACGGTTCATTTTGTTAAAATAAACTAAATTATTACTGAAAAACTACGCCATGACCTAAAAGTCGACACAAATACAGCGTCAGCAGAATTGGCATAGTAAACAACCCTCCATACGTTATGCACGATTAGCCAATCAATAACATCGATCCTACATCGCGATGTTAGAGTTTTCGTCGCCACTAACTATATGTCACCGTAAGATTGTAAAAATCGTTAGATTACAATCTATCTCGCGAGATTGTAAACTGTCGACAGATTGCGAACCGTAACATTATGATTGCAATTTAACGCATTATTTTTCGCTATATTGTAATCAATCGAAAGGAATCGGTCAAATTGTGAACTGACGTAGAACGAAATGCAACTCGCGCGCTGATTGGTTGAGAGTTATGTGCCCCCCGCCGCCCCGTCATTAGCCATATTTGTTTGTTATTTCGTTTGTTGTCTTTATACTATTAATTTATGGTATGTTTACAGGACTAAATCTTTTTTTATAAGAGTTTCTTTTAATTTTTCCAATTTTCATTTGTGTTTAAAGACAAAATAATTGTTTCATTTTATTGTAATCGATTTTATTATTTTTATAGTACTAAACGCCGTACTAGCGAACTTTAAATATTAGAAACAGAAAATTTTTATCTCCCCTTGCGGTGCGGGAATCGAACCCACGACCTTCACGTATCGCGCGTGCTGCTCTTACCAACTGAGCTAACCGCAAGTTATCGTAGGTGATGAAATTTTTCTGCTGTATCAACCGTTAGCCTTTCGGTAAGTGCCCTCTGCCGAATATGTTTAGAACTACATACTTATCGGCCCGTGGTACATTCGTTGCAGAAATGTTTGAAAACCACGGAATCGAAGACACCTGGCTTCTTAATCGATTTTATTATTTTTATAGTACTAAACGCCGTACTAGCGAACTTTAAATATTAGAAACAGAAAAATTTTATCTCCCCTTGCGGTGCGGGAATCGAACCCACGACCTTCACGTATCGCGCGTGCTACTCTTACCAACTGAGCTAACCGCAAGTTATCGTAGGTGATGAAATTTTTCTGCTGTATCAACCGTTAGCCTTTCGGTAAGTGCCCTCTGCCGAATATGTTTAGAACTACATACTTATCGGCCCGTGGTACATTCGTTGCAGAAATGTTTGAAAACCACGGAATCGAAGACACCTGGCTTCTTAATCGATTTTATTATTTTTATAGTACTAAACGCCGTACTAGCGAACTTTAAATATTAGAAACAGAAAAATATTTAAAGTTCGCTAGTACGGCGTTTAGTACTATAAAAATAATAAAATCGATTAAGAAGCCAGGTGTCTTCGATTCCGTGGTTTTCAAACATTTCTGCAACGAATGTACCACGGGCCGATAAGTATGTAGTTCTAAACATATTCGGCAGAGGGCACTTACCGAAAGGCTAACGGTTGATACAGCAGAAAAATTTCATCACCTACGATAACTTGCGGTTAGCTCAGTTGGTAAGAGCAGCACGCGCGATACGTGAAGGTCGTGGGTTCGATTCCCGCACCGCAAGGGGAGATAAAATTTTTCTGTTTCTAATATTTAAAGTTCGCTAGTACGGCGTTTAGTACTATAAAAATAATAAAATCGATTAAGAAGCCAGGTGTCTTCGATTCCGTGGTTTTCAAACATTTCTGCAACGAATGTACCACGGGCCGATAAGTATGTAGTTCTAAACATATTCGGCAGAGGGCACTTACCGAAAGGCTAACGGTTGATACAGCAGAAAAATTTCATCACCTACGATAACTTGCGGTTAGCTCAGTTGGTAAGAGCAGCACGCGCGATACGTGAAGGTCGTGGGTTCGATTCCCGCACCGCAAGGGGAGATAAAATTTTTCTATTTCTAATATTTAAAGTTCGCTAGTACGGCGTTTAGTACTATAAAAATAATAAAATCGATTAAGAAGCCAGGTGTCTTCGATTCCGTGGTTTTCAAACATTTCTGCAACGAATGTACCACGGGCCGATAAGTATGTAGTTCTAAACATATTCGGCAGAGGGCACTTACCGAAAGGCTAACGGTTGATACAGCAGAAAAATTTCATCACCTACGATAACTTGCGGTTAGCTCAGTTGGTAAGAGCAGCACGCGCGATACGTGAAGGTCGTGGGTTCGATTCCCGCACCGCAAGGGGAGATAAAAAATTTTCTGTTTCTAATATTTAAAGTTCGCTAGTACGGCGTTTAGTACTATAAAAATAATAAAATCGATTAAGAAGCCAGGTGTCTTCGATTCCGTGGTTTTCAAACATTTCTGCAACGAATGTACCACGGGCCGATAAGTATGTAGTTCTAAACATATTCGGCAGAGGGCACTTACCGAAAGGCTAACGGTTGATACAGCAGAAAAATTTCATCACCTACGATAACTTGCGGTTAGCTCAGTTGGTAAGAGCAGCACGCGCGATACGTGAAGGTCGTGGGTTCGATTCCCGCACCGCAAGGGGAGATAAAATTTTTCTGTTTCTAATATTTAAAGTTCGCTAGTACGGCGTTTAGTACTATAAAAATAATAAAATCGATTAAGAAGCCAGGTGTCTTCGATTCCGTGGTTTTCAAACATTTCTGCAACGAATGTACCACGGGCCGATAAGTATGTAGTTCTAAACATATTCGGCAGAGGGCACTTACCGAAAGGCTAACGGTTGATACAGCAGAAAAATTTCATCACCTACGATAACTTGCGGTTAGCTCAGTTGGTAAGAGCAGCACGCGCGATACGTGAAGGTCGTGGGTTCGATTCCCGCACCGCAAGGGGAGATAAAATTTTTCTGTTTCTAATATTTAAAGTTCGCTAGTACGGCGTTTAGTACTATAAAAATAATAAAATCGATTAAGAAGCCAGGTGTCTTCGATTCCGTGGTTTTCAAACATTTCTGCAACGAATGTACCACGGGCCGATAAGTATGTAGTTCTAAACATATTCGGCAGAGGGCACTTACCGAAAGGCTAACGGTTGATACAGCAGAAAAATTTCATCACCTACGATAACTTGCGGTTAGCTCAGTTGGTAAGAGCAGCACGCGCGATACGTGAAGGTCGTGGGTTCGATTCCCGCACCGCAAGGGGAGATAAAATTTTTCTGTTTCTAATCATTTTATTGTAGTTTTCAATTAAAATTTTGAGTGATTGAAGAATAAATATTTTGGTACAATTATTTCTCAACGTATGTCAGGATTATTGATTACCTAGTAAATAGTAAATAAATACTTGAAGATTTTTTTGAAATGCATTTATTTTATTTAAACGACATCTCTATTTCTTTAAATAAAAGAAATGATTTGAATTGAATTTCATTCCTAACTTTACGGGGACATAGAAAGGCTGGTCGTGATTGGTCGCTCATACAATAAACCGACCAATCAGGAAGAGCATTCGGACAGTTGACAGTTTGAGGCCGGACAGATTGTAATTTAACGATTTCACTTCGATAGATTACAATAAAGCGAAAAATAATGCGTTAAATTGTAATCCCAAGTTACGGTTCACAATCTGTCGACAGTTTACAATCTCGCGAGATAGATTGTAATCTAACGATTTTTACAATCTTACGGTGACATATACAACAAACCAAGATTGGTAGTAGGGCCTTGGTCCCCGAACAGATAACACCTAGTTCGGCGGAAGTACTTCCACTTTCAGTAAAGAACATACGTTCCTTACACCTGTTTAATTTCTAATTTAATATACCTGATTTCTCGTTTGGAATTGAGTGGTTGGGTTATCCACTGTGGGGGAGTCTGTGTAGAATCCGCAAGGGATCCCGACTCCCCCACAACGTTGGTGCGAGCCCAACTATGTTCCCCGCAGAAAGTGACGGTGCGGTAGGCATTTCTTCCACAAAAAACCCCCGTCTCAATATACCCTCACAAGTTTTGAGCCTCACCTAACATGACACCTTCAAGATCCAGTTGTACCATAGCCAAAGCATTGTAGGTACTCTTACTAAACTCAGGGTGGTAAGTGTAGTCTTTAATACGCAGCTTAGGTCCCGAACATCCATTGCCTAGGACCACCCTTGCACGAGATCTGAAAACAAGAATATCTCACCAATCAATAATAGTAAGTGTTTTTTTTATATTACATTCCAAGATTGACCTCATTCCACCCGATGTTAAGTGGTAATGAGGTCCTAGCTTAAGGGCGACAAGTACATCATAATAAAGCTCTTACTGGACTTGTCGCCGTTACCTTGAAGGCTTGACCCCTGCTACTATATAGCACCCTCCAGGAGCTCTGGAAACCTTACTCACATGCAAGAACACAACAACATAGAAGTGATTGTTATTTGGCTGCGGTCTTCTGTAAGGTTTAAGTATTTCACCAGTCGGGCTGCTCCAGTTCGAGCGATAAATCGCTATGCCCTATCTCTCTTACAAATGACATATATGCTTACCTAAAATCCAGTTTGGGTAGCTTATCAATCTCGGTGGCAATACCAAGTACGATTTGCTTGGTAACCAATACCACGACAGTAGTGAATCGCTTTTTACCTGTAAATTAAAATTGATTAGCAACGCATTATTGATTTATCTTCGCATAGATTTAAGTTCAATATCATATCATGCTTATAGAGGAAAGCCTACTACAATATTTCACAGACATTGATTTTTTCAATACCAGCGGTCCCAGCGAACTTCGTTTCGCCTTAGAGCATTTTCCTGCTTTTCTGATGAAATTTTTCTTTGCTATAAACCTCACGGAGCCCGAGACATTTCCAAAGAATGCAAAACCGTGGAAATCGGTTTGTGAGTTCTGGAGTTACAGCGTCAGGAAGGAAAACCCGACTTATTTTAATATAGTAGATTTATCAGCCCCTACTACGGGCTGATAACCTAACGGGCTAATAAACGTACCTTTTTTTTTTTGTCCTGGAGAAATGCCCACGCACCGTCACTCTCTGCCACGGGGAGACAGAGAGTGGTGTGTCGGACTCGAACCGACTAAAACTCCAGGGTGGTCCTACTCTGCGCAGTGGCGGGGGGGGCCGGGATGCGCTAAGCGATGCTACACAATCCCCCCCCTAAACGCAAATGCAGCGCAAGCGAGCGCTGCTCGTCTCGGTGCGGCGATTGGTGGTGCCGCACCACAGGGCATGCCGGACCACCCAGCATGCCCCGGACTCCTCGAGCGACGCCAGAATTCCCCGTTCTGGCGCCTTCGGAACTCATGGCCATTTGGCCTCATTACTCTGCCATGTTGGCATCGGGGGCGGACTGTGTTGACGGTTGCGACCGCGACTGAGTCGCACCAACAGTCCGTCCTCGGCTCTTCGGGGCCTTGCAGGCCCGTCCCCCACAAATATGTTTGGCCCTCCTGCCGGCCGCTGCACAGATCGTGCAGTGCGGCTCTGCGGTGCAGTTCCGGGCAAGATGGCCTGGAGCGCCACAACGATAACATGTGGCGCTCCTGTCCGTCTCCGACCTGCATTGCATCCTTACGTGCCCCTTTTCGAGGCACCGGAAGCAACGCAGGTCTCTGGTCTCCAGCAGCTGCACCTGTGCCGAAGACCATCCCACTTTCACCTTCTGGCCATCCACCATTTTTCTTGCCACTGCGAGTGGGCAGCGCAACCAACATGATCCCAACCCTCGACCAAGACGCCGGATCTCCCCTACTTTTATTCCCTCCGCTGGACACTCTCCAAGTTCCGCAACCGCGGCAGCAACCTCCGTAGCGGTGACTGAGTCGTCTAGCCCAGATAGACGTAACTCCGCGTGCTTTTCTGGGTGGGAGACGAGAACCCCATCCGCCGCAAGGACCTCCTTCATTCTCCTCGCAAAGGCCTCCGCTTTCCTTTGGTTTTCATGATCCGAGCCACCTGGTATCTCCAATACGATGCCGCCAGTAAGGGCCCGGCGGCATTGGAGACTCATGATGCCCAAGGCCCCCAGAGAGATTTGGGACTTGGCCTTTAACATTGCCTCCTTCAGCGTCAACCCCCGCTCAACAGCCTCCGGCAGCAGTGTGACTATCACTGCCGCCGTCTGAGGGGGGCGGAGGCTTGGCAAATTGGGTCGTCTCTGTTGCCTCGGCGTCTTGCTTGGAGGCTGGGGCAGCTGGGGCGTCGCTGTGGGGGCACCCTTCTTCTTCCCCCCCTTTCGGGCCACCGTAGCCCACGTTGTGGGAGGGGGTGGCAGGGGCTGGGACTCCTTGTGAAGCTGGACTGCGGGCTGTGCCGTGGGCTGGGTCACCTGCTTCTTACGTCTTCCCCCTTTCGGGGGCACTGGGGCATCGGGCCTCTTTGTCACAGCTGGAACGCTGCATGCTGCAGCACCCTTGCTGGCCCCAGTGTTGGGTTTCGCCGCCTTTGCCGTGGAAGTTGACGGCGTTTCTTGGCGTCCTACCGCCGACTCCAACCGCTTCTCGATGTTCTGGAAACGGGAGTCCAGATATGCAAGAAGCGCATCCTCCCTATCCCTGCTCTGCGCGGCAGGGGGGGCCGTTTGTCCCTCTATCCTCGTCTGGAGAAGAGCGACTTCCTTGCGGACTTCGGCCAATTGCTTGGCCTGCCGCTCCACCTCTTTACGAAGTCGCTCGTTCTCCAGCTTAGTTTTTTCAGCTTCAGCGGCCCCGTCTTCTCTGGCACGCTTCACCGCCGCTTCCAGTACCCGGATTTCATCTGTGGACGTCCTTTGGTACATCATGGCAGCCACACGATCCCACTCGTTGGCTGCCATGATTAGGGCCTTCATATGGGTCCCTTTCAGATGTCCAGACCCCCTCGCCACATTCCTCACTAGGTTTGCTGTCGACATTGCCTGGGCGGCAAGGAGGAAAGAGGGCCGATCTTCCAGCTTCGGCGACTCCTCCTCTCGAGCATATGTTTTGGGCGAGAGAGATCGCTCGACATTTTCGATCTCGCTCGCTGTATGCTCGACCCTTTGCACGTCTTCGGAGATGACCCGCTCCCACTTCTCTTCAGTCGCCTGTTTTCTCTCCTTCTTATCAGCTTCCAACAACTCACGCCGGAGTTTCTCCTTGGCCGCCGCTACTCCAACATATTCGCCGGTTGTTGGCGGCCGGCCGCGCCCTCTCTTGGCGGTGTTCGTTTTCCGGAGGATGACATCCCCTGTTGGCTCCTGATTGGGCCGTTTACGCCCAGCTGTGCTTCCCCCTTCGTCTGACACTGACGAACAGCTCTGACTTCGGCTCCTATCGCTAATGCGCTGTGAACGCCTTGACTGGACCACTTCTACGTCCGACACACTTATTTCCGACACGTCTGAAGTGTCGTCATCGGAATCTACCACACTATCAACTTTCCCTCCCCCCCCAATTGGTTTTGGTTTATTTGAACTCATACTAGTTCCCACGAGCTATACTGGAAACACTCGGTCACCCCGTGCAGAGCCAGTTGCACGGGGAAGCCTATTACTCACCCGGGGTCGGCCGGTGCCGGGTGGTGGGGTCGATATGAGGAGCTTTATCCCAGCTCCTCACCATCCCTCCGAGGGAGAGATGGCCCCGACGTCTCGAGCCTCGCCCAACGTCGGGCTTAGGGGGTTTTTTAGGGAGGTGTCCTTCCTCTTGGGCCGGCCAATTAAGGCAAGCCCCCTACCCCTCCTCCCTCCCCAGGCCTACCTGGGCTACAGGGAGGAGAAACAGGTTTGCCGGTGTTGGTCCTGAGAAGGACCGCGTCTCCCCAGCCACTTTGGCCGGTTCGACCCACCGACCCACGCCCACTCGCCTCGCCCTCCACTGCTCTTCTCAAAAACCGAGAAGGGCAGCAGAAGACGGTATTCCCCACCCCCCCATTCCCCATTCCCCAACCCACCTACCCCAACCCCCCCAATGCGTTTGGTCCGCGGGAGCAAGCTCCGACCCCCGGCCGCCGTCCGCAGGGCATCCCTGTAAGCGGGAGTACCCTCCGGGCGGCGGCCGACGGCTTCCCCTATCCGCCACCGGGGGACGCGCCAGGTAGGGGTACACCTCCCCCCCTGGTAATAAACGTACCTACTGTCCTTGTTTTTTCTACATTTTCGATGAATTCTTGGCTCCCACTGATCGCAGCGTGGTGTTGTATGTATAGCCTAAAACCTGATAAATCTACGACTATCCGACACAAAAATGTTTTTTTTAATTCGAACCTCTACAGAAATTTCTAACAGAGTAGACGCCCTCACTGGAGAGCGTCCTATACATGACAAATGGTTAAATATAAAATCTGTCCATAGTCCATAGATTGTTCCAGAGATCAGTATAAAAAAAAAAAAAATCGCAACAGTAGTTCCTGAGAAGACTAGTTCAAACTAATAAACAAAGATACAAAATCTTTAGCTTAATAATATTAGAATATAAACTTTGAGACTCTCGCGTTCCATTTTAAACATTTAAAATAATTTAACGGGTCAAAACGCGACATCATTTTTATTTAGTAGTTAATACGAACTACTTACTGCCCGACGTTTCGGTTAGGTTGCACGAACCGTGCTCACGAGCTGACCACAGTAGTATGTAGTTCATCCATCCATCCATCAGCCTCTTTTTGTCCACTGCTGGACATAGGCCTCCCCTACAGAACGCCACAACGCGCGGTCCTGCGCTATCTGCATCCAGCGGCTCCCCGCACATCTGACGATGTCGTCAGTCCATCGTGTTGGGGGCCGCCCCACGCTGCGTCGTCCGGTACGTGGTCGCCACTCGAGGACCCTCTTTACCCAACGGTCGTCGGTCCTACGAGCGATGTGGCCTGCCCATTGCCACTTCAGCGTGCTAACTCTTCGGGCTATGTCGGATACACCGGTCCTTCTACGGATCTCCGTATTACGGATCCGATCATGTAGGGAAACGCCGAGCATAGCCCTCTCCATAGCACGCTGCGCAACTTCGAGCTTCGTTATGAGGCCAACATTCAGAGACCACGTCTCAGTTCCGTAAGTCACCACTGGTAACACACATTGGTCATAGACCTTTCTCTTCAGGCACTGTGTGTATGTAGTTCATATAAACTACTAAATGAAAATGGCGTCGCGTTTTGGCCCGTTAAATTATTTTAAATAATAATTGCATATATCACCAACTAAGCTTAACCTGGACCTATATCGTCCAAGAAAAAAAAATCAAAAATAAGGAGACACTCAACAGATTTGTTACAGTAGCTGTTACTGGACTTTACGTGTTTTATATTATTTTAAAAATATATGACGCATTTTCTCAATCAATGTCAGAATTGGGCCTCGATGACGCATGTAAGTCCTACAGTTAATTTAATTTAATTTACAAATACCTTTGTTTTTTTATTTTTCTTTCAATCATTGATTTTGAATTTTTATTTTACAATTGACAAACTAACTGTGTGTCTTAGTGCAAAATTAGAAATAAGTTTAGATTTCATATGTAAAAAAAAACTACTGAGTTTCTTGCCGGTATCTTCTATTTAGTTATAGGTTCCGAACCGGAGGTAGCTTCATTTGCTTTATATAGAGACTATTCATAATTACTAATGTAATCTATTTGCAATGTGTGCACTTTGGGCCAAATCGTAAAGTTTTATTTTTTTACAAATAGTACTCATGCCACACGATCCCACTCGTTGGCTGCCATGATTAGGGCCTTCATATGGGTCCCTTTCAGATGTCCAGACCCCCTCGCCACATTCCTCACTAGGTTTGCTGTCGACATTGCCTGGGCGGCAAGGAGGAAAGAGGGCCGATCTTCCAGCTTCGGCGACTCCTCCTCTCGAGCATATGTTTTGGGCGAGAGAGATCGCTCGACATTTTCGATCTCGCTCGCTGTATGCTCGACCCTTTGCACGTCTTCGGAGATGACCCGCTCCCACTTCTCTTCAGTCGCCTGTTTTCTCTCCTTCTTATCAGCTTCCAACAACTCACGCCGGAGTTTCTCCTTGGCCGCCGCTACTCCAACATATTCGCCGGTTGTTGGCGGCCGGCCGCGCCCTCTCTTGGCGGTGTTCGTTTTCCGGAGGATGACATCCCCTGTTGGCTCCTGATTGGGCCGTTTACGCCCAGCTGTGCTTCCCCCTTCGTCTGACACTGACGAACAGCTCTGACTTCGGCTCCTATCGCTAATGCGCTGTGAACGCCTTGACTGGACCACTTCTACGTCCGACACACTTATTTCCGACACGTCTGAAGTGTCGTCATCGGAATCTACCACACTATCAACTTTCCCTCCCCCCCCAATTGGTTTTGGTTTATTTGAACTCATACTAGTTCCCACGAGCTATACTGGAAACACTCGGTCACCCCGTGCAGAGTCAGTTGCACGGGGAAGCCTATTACTCACCCGGGGTCGGCCGGTGCCGGGTGGTGGGGTCGATATGAGGAGCTTTATCCCAGCTCCTCACCATCCCTCCGAGGGAGAGATGGCCCCGACGTCTCGAGCCTCGCCCAACGTCGGGCTTAGGGGGTTTTTTAGGGAGGTGTCCTTCCTCTTGGGCCGGCCAATTAAGGCAAGCCCCCTACCCCTCCTCCCTCCCCAGGCCTACCTGGGCTACAGGGAGGAGAAACAGGTTTGCCGGTGTTGGTCCTGAGAAGGACCGCGTCTCCCCAGCCACTTTGGCCGGTTCGACCCACCGACCCACGCCCACTCGCCTCGCCCTCCACTGCTCTTCTCAAAAACCGAGAAGGGCAGCAGAAGACGGTATTCCCCACCCCCCCATTCCCCATTCCCCAACCCACCTACCCCAACCCCCCCAATGCGTTTGGTCCGCGGGAGCAAGCTCCGACCCCCGGCCGCCGTCCGCAGGGCATCCCTGTAAGCGGGAGTACCCTCCGGGCGGCGGCCGACGGCTTCCCCTATCCGCCACCGGGGGACGCGCCAGGTAGGGGTACACCTCCCCCCCTGGTAATAAACGTACCTACTGTCCTTGTTTTTTCTACATTTTCGATGAATTCTTGGCTCCCACTGATCGCAGCGTGGTGTTGTATGTATAGCCTAAAACCTGATAAATCTACGACTATCCGACACAAAAATGTTTTTTTTAATTCGAACCTCTACAGAAATTTCTAACAGAGTAGACGCCCTCACTGGAGAGCGTCCTATACATGACAAATGGTTAAATATAAAATCTGTCCATAGTCCATAGATTGTTCCAGAGATCAGTATAAAAAAAAAAAAATCGCAACAGTAGTTCCTGAGAAGACTAGTTCAAACTAATAAACAAAGATACAAAATCTTTAGCTTAATAATATTAGAATATAAACTTTGAGACTCTCGCGTTCCATTTTAAACATTTAAAATAATTTAACGGGTCAAAACGCGACATCATTTTTATTTAGTAGTTAATACGAACTACTTACTGCCCGACGTTTCGGTTAGGTTGCACGAACCGTGCTCACGAGCTGACCACAGTAGTATGTAGTTCATCCATCCATCCATCAGCCTCTTTTTGTCCACTGCTGGACATAGGCCTCCCCTACAGAACGCCACAACGCGCGGTCCTGCGCTATCTGCATCCAGCGGCTCCCCGCACATCTGACGATGTCGTCAGTCCATCGTGTTGGGGGCCGCCCCACGCTGCGTCGTCCGGTACGTGGTCGCCACTCGAGGACCCTCTTTACCCAACGGTCGTCGGTCCTACGAGCGATGTGGCCTGCCCATTGCCACTTCAGCGTGCTAACTCTTCGGGCTATGTCGGATACACCGGTCCTTCTACGGATCTCCGTATTACGGATCCGATCATGTAGGGAAACGCCGAGCATAGCCCTCTCCATAGCACGCTGCGCAACTTCGAGCTTCGTTATGAGGCCAACATTCAGAGACCACGTCTCAGTTCCGTAAGTCACCACTGGTAACACACATTGGTCATAGACCTTTCTCTTCAGGCACTGTGTGTATGTAGTTCATATAAACTACTAAATGAAAATGGCGTCGCGTTTTGGCCCGTTAAATTATTTTAAATAATAATTGCATATATCACCAACTAAGCTTAACCTGGACCTATATCGTCCAAGAAAAAAAAATCAAAAATAAGGAGACACTCAACAGATTTGTTACAGTAGCTGTTACTGGACTTTACGTGTTTTATATTATTTTAAAAATATATGACGCATTTTCTCAATCAATGTCAGAATTGGGCCTCGATGACGCATGTAAGTCCTACAGTTAATTTAATTTAATTTACAAATACCTTTGTTTTTTTATTTTTCTTTCAATCATTGATTTTGAATTTTTATTTTACAATTGACAAACTAACTGTGTGTCTTAGTGCAAAATTAGAAATAAGTTTAGATTTCATATGTAAAAAAAAACTACTGAGTTTCTTGCCGGTATCTTCTATTTAGTTATAGGTTCCGAACCGGAGGTAGCTTCATTTGCTTTATATAGAGACTATTCATAATTACTAATGTAATCTATTTGCAATGTGTGCACTTTGGGCCAAATCGTAAAGTTTTATTTTTTTACAAATAGTACTCATGCATTTATTTCTAAGCACCTGGTGGCACCTGTACTACTACTATTATTCGTTTATGTAGGTACTTACCTGAAGTGTAGATCAGGTACCCAAGCCATGGATAAGTTTCCATTTTAGCGACGCCTTCAATAACAACATTACTCGCCGAATTGTCCTTGCCACACGTAACGTTTCTGAAACTCGCTGGTTTAACACAAAATTAACATATTTTTTATTATTTTCGCCCGAGTCCATAGGGGTCTGCGGGAACCAGAGACATCAGGCGTGGGGAAGGCCTGGCGTCCGTTACCTCGGTCCCGAGGGGGTGGGGCGTGTTAGGTGGCCTGGTACGCTCCGGCGTAGAGGGCTGCTTCGTTAAGCAATCTACACAGTCTATATACTCTACACACTCTACACTCTACCGCTGTAGGCGCTGTGTAAAGTCCACCAGGTATCCCGACTCCCCCACAACTGCGCAGCGTGGGCCACCGAGGGGGGTTTAGTCGGTGCGAGCCCGACACACCACTCTCTGTTCCCCGCAGAGAGTGACGGTGCGGTAGGCATTTACCCCATCGACAAAAAAAAAGTCGTTTATGTTCGTTAAAATAAAACCCTATTAAAAATATAATAAACTAGCTGTGCCCGCGACTTCGTTCGCGTGGACTACATCCTTTTATGGTCGGTTTTACCCCTTTCTCCCCTAATATTCGAAACAAAAAGTAGTCTATATTTTAATCCAAGTTTCGAGCTATATTTGTGCCAAATTTCATATCTCTAACTTTAAAAATAAAAATGTTTCCATATAAACTTCCAAAGGTGGGATTACCCCCCTCCCCCCCTTATTTTCTAATAAAAATAGCCTATGTCTGTTCTTGAGATTCAACGTATACCTATACCAAATTTCATCAAAATCGGTTGAGAGGTTTAAGCAGGAAAGCGTAACAGACACACAGACAGACGGACAGACAGACAGAGTTACTTTCGCATTTATAATATTAAGTAGGGAATTAGTAGGGATTATGTGCTTCTGATGGTAAGTCAGTATCGAAGTTGTAACTCAAATTAAATTACAAATCGTGTCAATTACAACCACCGTAAAATGACGACCTCCGTAGCCGAGAGGCGAGCGGGCCGGACTTTGGCGTCGCGCTTTCTCTGAGGTTCCGGGTTCGTCCCCGGTCGGGTCGAACGAACGAACGAACTTTTCTATATTGTCTCGGTTCTGGGTGTTGTGGTACCGTCATTGTTTCTGATTGCTGTAACACCAGTGCTTAAGCTACTTACCACAGAATCAGAGCAATGTATGTGATGTTGTTCAATATTTTATTTATTATTTATGGGCTTCAGATACGAGTATAAATCTATTAGATTTATTCTACTTACCACCAACAAAAGTTATAGAGTTGATAATTAAAACAATTAGCAGCACTTTCATGTCAGCAAGCCACTAGAACTGAACTGTGATTGTTTCTTTCTAAAAACATTTTGTTTTCTTTGTTTGTTTAAACACGCGAGGAATTGGCGTTTTGATATTAAATGAAACATCCTCATTGCAAACTCATATTTTAATTACATTAAATTTTCTGTTTTTTTAATATTTACACCTCGTTAGTGTCGCTATTAAGAGGTCTAGGTGTCTTCGATTCCGCAGTTTTCTAACATTTCTGAAACGAATGTACCACGGGCCGATGAGTATGTAATTCTTACAGGAACTTACCGGAAGAGGGCACTTACCGGAGACTAAGACATTTGCTTTGCAAACGAAATATTAGCTTTTTATGATGAAAAGATGAATGAAACCGCGGATAAAATCGCGGGCGTAAAAAAATAGATGAATATTTAAATTACAAAAATGTATCATGGATATTGCACTGATTATTTTCCTAAACTCGGCTATTCAATTCTGTTGTCAATATAACCTTGTATATTTTAGTACATCATGTAAAAAAATGGCTAAAAGAGAACTGTAATTTCTCAAACAATTTCTTTTCCTTCCTTCTTTCCATTCCATTGAATTAATTAATTATTTTTTACAATTTACACACCACACTGTAAGTTTTAATGAAAAACTTGTTATAATTTCAGCTTTATTTGTAATATGTACGTCAGAGTTTCTTGCCTTGAAGGCTTGAGCCCTGCTACTCATGTAGCACCCTCCAAGAGCTCTGGAAACCTTACTCACACGCAGGAACACAACAACACTAGAGTGATTGTTATTTGGCTGCGGTCTTCTTCGGTGAAATACCTCTACCTTACGGTGGAGGTATTTCACCTTAGCATATAGATAGCGTCATTTGCATTAATTAGATGTTTCATAAATATTACTGATGTAATTTAATAATTTAAAACTACAACTCGCACTTGGTCAATTTCTATTGATTATAATGAAAAGCGTTAAGTGATAAATGAACCTCATTATGGAAACAATCAAGGTTCCAATTATTCCGGCAGAATTCAACAATTTCGTATGTTCTTCTTACAAAATGTTTCCAATCTCGATCTGCCGACGTAAAGTGCTCGATAAACCCATATCCTGTAAATTTCATCCAGTCATAACGGACACCGTAATATCGCTGGGCATTTAAATAATCGCGTATTGTTAGGTACTCTGGCAGGATGGTTGCACCAGATTGACTGTTCATGTGTAACATTATTCTCTGAGGATCCATTGTTCGCACCGTATGTCCATACGCCTTCAAATGATACGTCATCCGACCTGAAAAAATGTCTGGAATTAAAATTGAGCGATCCATATATCGCGCACCTAGATGAGAAATCAGGAAATTAAAAAGAAAGAATAATTCAACAAATTTTTGTTGGGTCAATAACTATTGTATATTTAAAACATTTGTTTTAACAAGATATTTTAATGATTTTGGTGGTGGTTGAAGAAGCCCTACGAAGCTAAACATTGGACTATTCGTGACCAACAATAAAATATTTTGTTTTTCTGGAAACCTGAAAAATGTTTGATGGTGCATTTTGCAGTTTTCAATATTCGTATTATAATGAATGTAGATTTTATTAATGAACTAACCCGCCGCGACCTCCTTCGTACTTTCACCTTTTCTATTGTTTCCTCGCTCCCTTTGGTTTCAGCGTGATAATATTTACAGCCTTAATTAATAGACTATTCAACACCGACATAACTTATCAAATCGAACCAGTAACTCTTGAGATCAGCTCTTTCAAACAAACGAACAAACTATTTAGCTTAATAATGTTAGTAAACTATAGATGAAGGAAGACAATATGATAAGAATGCAATAAACCAAGTGCAAGAAAAAGATGCAGTGCATAATATAAATGAGAGGAACGGAATAAATAAGATGATTCTTGCTGATGTTTATTTCACTAGAAACAATTTCTAAACCAGTAGTAGACATATTTGTATTGTATTCATTTCATTTTTTTTTGTATTTCACTTTATTTGTTAAATTTGCTTTGCTTTCATTTGCTAGGTAGCTTCATTTGCTTTATATAGAGACTATTTATAAGTATTACTAATGTAATCTATGTGAATAAAAAATATTGACTTTGACTTTCTTGTGAACCTGAACGTGAACAAACATCTTGCGGGCCAGTATGGCGATGCTAACGGATAGGATATAGCTATCAAATCGGCTGTCATGGCGATGTGTCCCTTGCTTACCATCAGGGAGGAGCTAATATGCAGTGCTTCTATAAAATATGCAATTTTGCACCGTGTTCGTTTAACATAATTTTCCCAAACTTCCGCACCTTTGAACACAATCTCGACTCCAAAATCCACCTCAAGGTATTGCTGGTCGAGGCAGAAGGCCGTTCTCCCAGCACACCAGCGCCGTAGCTTCACCGTCGGCTGGGAGAAGTTGTGCCGGTAGTTATAGGCGCGGAAGACCACGCACGAATACTCTACGCTGGCGTATATTGTCATCTGTGGAATGTGTTATATCAGCACTTAGACCTTGTTTCAGAAGTTGTTGATAAAGTTTCTTGACTGACATTCGGCACGAGCGTCCTTCTGCTTTAGAGGCACATAAACAGGATTAGTTCCGGATTATTTCTATAAGGATTAAATTCCTAATCACACAATTGGCGAGTTGCAAGCATCGTTTGACAAGTCTTGGCCAGCGTCAGGATTTATCAAAAATCAGAAGGTGGTTTGAAAACATCTGGCAGTAAGATTGTTCATTTACGGACCTTAACTAATCTGCTTTATGTCTAATTAGAAGATCTAATTAAGTATCACTCGAGATTATGGCTGACATGATGAGACCTCTGCTTAAGAGTGGAACATATTTCGATGATTGTTTTTTTATTAGGAACATATTAGATCTATCTAACTCCTTTACAATATGGCATGAAAGGTCTTTCAAAGGTGAAGACGGTTGATTAATAAGACTATTACCTATGAATTTGTGGACAGGCTTTAGTTGTGCAGATACTTACCACACGTCTTGTCAAATACAGTTTCATATACCAAATGATTTGTGCATAGCAATAAGAGCACCTAAATTGTACTAGATATCGACTGTAACACCAATTTCTGTTAATGTTCTGTGTTCTGTTTAGTGAAGGAAAATCTATTTTTACATCAACTGACTATGCGAGCCCAAAATTATTCTAATTACCTACTATGAGCGTCCCTCGGATCTTTTTGTTGCGCTAAGAAATCTTCCTATATTTTTCTGCCTATACTTCTTGACTATTTTTTACATTCTTCTAGGCCAGTACTTACATTATAAGTAACTTTCCTTATCTTCCCTGTCTCAGCCTCTATAGTTGTACGATCACTATAAAGTTCGTGATGGGTTTCTTCTGGATCACAGGGACCAAACCTCTGCAAGTTGGATAATGCTAGAAACATAACGGAAGATATTTGTAAATCTAGGAGGGAATAACTGCAGGAGTCTTTGCCGTGTTAAATAATAACTAGGTCCGTGTAGGGGTTGCTCTAAAATGTTTTTTAATTATGAAAAGGAAAAACAATCATAAATTCAACCTAGCTCTTCATATTTCGAGAATAAATTCACTAAACAATTCGTAATTTGGGAAAATACTATACCTGATTGACATTAAATTTTGCGAACACCAAGCTGTTTTGCAATATCTTTGTAAATGAATACTTTTAGGGATAGTAATTCGCTTTCTAAAACTGTGGTTCTTGATAGATTACTTAGTTACTCAGAAAGAGATGATATGACGATTTAGACTAGGTACCATGGTTTGGTGCAAGAATCAAAAGTTGATGGAGAAATATCGCTTATCCAAAACAGGACAGGACAGTAATTGATATATTTTTTCAATAACCTTTCTTTACAATCTACCAGTAAAATTTTACAATTGCAACCCTCCCCTATGAAAAAAATGTTGAATTAAAGAAAAAAAGTTAATCATTAAAAAGGCTTTTCTTCTTTTAACATTTTAAAGAAACAGAAAAAAATCAGAAGGGGAGACCTTGCGTGGGACTTGAACCCGACTGTCCGACCTTCACGTATTGCGCGTGCAGCTCTTCCAACTGAACTAACCGCAAGTTATTGCATGCGACTGATTTTTTCTGTTGTATTGACCTCTTAGCGTCCGGTAAGTGTCCTCTGGCAAATATGTTTAGAGCTACATACTTATCGCCCCGTGGCACATTTGACGCAGACTTGTTTGAAAACGACGAAATCGAAAACACCTTGGCATATTAATTATTTTTATAGTTTTTCTATGTTTTGGAATGGTCTTAAGTATTCCTTGGTAATTACATCTGCGCAAGATGACCTCGTTCCTCCCTATCCTGGTGATGGTGGGCCGGCCAGTGCGGAGTATGCTCCTGCGCACCCACTGGTGGTACATGCCGTAGTCCATGAAGCGAGCTGGCGCTTCACAGCCAGGCCCGTATACTCCGAAGCCCATCTGGATGTAATGGATGTAATATAAAAAAATATTGCTCACAATTGGGGGGTTTAACGACCGGTTCCAATATTTAACGATTCGTAATGTGTCAAAAATGTCAATAAGTTTTTCTACGGGTCGTTAATTCTAATTTCAAATTTACTTTCCATATCAGCTATCATCAGGTGTCTGTCGGACGTTTTTAGCTTACGCCTAGTGTAATTTATTACTATCCGTAATTAGAACGGTTCGTTTATCAAATATTGGAACCGAGCATTACTGGGCATATTCTGGCTTTTTAGGGGAAAGGAGGATATTCTTACAAAGTCCTGTAAAACCAAACTTTTTTAAAAGCTAGACACAGAATATTTTTTTTAATTGTTTATTTTATTTTATCGATCTCTCTGATAAATAGTAAAATTTTATTGTTAGTTGCTTAGTTGCTTAGTTACGGCATTTTTGTTTTATTTACTTATAATAATTGTAAGTATATATTTCTACTCATGTTTCTCCTCTTATATCATCAGTGTAACTATGTTGTGCGTATTTAGTATTGTAACGTATTCTCATTTCATTTTACCAAACTTTTTCAGCCGACACCTTCACGCTTCACCGAACATCGTTTTGCCGAATTAAAAATAATAATAATAAGTTATTTATTAGCACACACAATCAATATATACAGTACACAGATATTAAAGCGACACGAACAAAAGATGAAGTAAAAGTGAATTAATAAAAAAATAAACCGAAAACATTAAGATTGCGCGGCTAATTAAGTCCCAGCCTCACATTGCTCACATCGCGCATGAGGTGCCACGTCATTGGATCCAATGCCGCAGCAGCTCTGGTGTTCTGGCGGAACAAAAAGAAACAACGGAACAGAGTAGTAGAAGAATGACATAAAAAAGAGAAAAGGAGAGAGAGAGAGAGATAAAATTAAAGTAATTTAATCCCCCCCCCCCTAATTAGATTCAAACATAGCCGGTTACACATTCAAAGTTATTCGGTGACGCGTAGCTTTCAAAAAAGATTTGGTAAATTGATATGAGCTCACTTTATCAACCACAGCTGTAAAAAGATTTGGCAGGAATGTATGTTAATGAGTATTACCAGTCTCCAGCGTCCATCCTGCTTCAGAGCCAGTACGGTGCCGCTCTGCCAACGGCACTCCCCCCCTTGCCGCGCTTTAGCACACGTAGTGTGAGCCGGCCAAATATGGCTGAAGTCCAGCTAAAAAAATATTTAAAGAAGCTTGTAGCCTTCCAGCTCAAAAACTTGAGAGGTGACAAGGGACATCCGGATAGAACGAAGTTCCTATTGATTTATTAGTTAAGGAATTGTGATAAAAATTAAGAATTAATCATCGATGAGTTTTTTTATATTACATTTCAAGATTGACCTCAACCCACCTGATTCTAAGTGGTAATGAAGTCTTTTTTTTCACGGGGAACAGGCCTACCCACTAAAACTCCCCGGTGGACCTCATCACCCTAAGCGGCGATGCTGTGGGAAGCAGTAAAACCATTACCACCAAATTTGAGCTGTATGGAATAGTGGTAATGAGGTCCTAACTTAAGGGCGTCAAGTACAGCATAATAAATCTGTTACTGGACTTGTCGCCCTTACCTTGAAGGCTTGACCCCTGCTACTAATGTAGCACCCCCCAGGAGCAGAAACCTAACGCACACGCAGGAACACAACAACACCGTAGCGATTGCCATTTGGCTTACAGAAGTAAGGTGGAGGTATTTCACCAGTCGGGCTGCTCCAGTTCGAGCGATAAATCGCTGTGCCCTACCTCTCTTAGTTATAACATTTACAGCCATTTAGTGGATTTTTCTGAGGATGTAGTAGTTGTACGAAAATAACTGGCTTGCTTTCTATAAGAACGAAAGAGAAATACAGACAGAGAAATACGCGAACGCCGCACGGCTTACAACTATGGCAAAAAATATCGTTACAACTTTTGGTTTTAATTATTTTCGTCTAGCCCCATTTCGTAACGTGCGATAAGGAACTTCGTTCAAATGGAACATAAATTAGTAGTCCTGACAATTGGAAAAAAGGTTTGTGGGTTCGATATCCAGCCAGGACTGACAATAACTAATTGCTAAGTGTAGATTTTAATTTTGGACAAGTATTTATTTTTGATATTTAAGCTGGAGTAGAGCCGTCCGAGAATCATCTTCTCACAAGCATGAGGTATGTGTTAGCCATCGCTTCTTTCAACTATATTAGATAAATAAAAAAGTAAAACGAATGATTACACAACAAACATTGCTCTGATTCTGTGGTAAGTAGCTTAAGCACGCAGGCAAGCAGAAATTATTACTTCTAGAATATAAAGGTGCACTACCGCATTAGGTTAAGTAAGTACCTGTAAAGATAATTGGAAATACTCACCCCAGATTTTCTGTAATAGGTTTTGCATTGTCCTGGATCAACATATTCCATTTCGTATAGTCTCAGTCTAGGTTGGTTGCAATCTGTAAGAAATAATTTATTAAAGAAGAGCGGGCCGGACTTTGGCGTTATGCAATCTCGAGGTCCCGCGTTCGATCCTCGGCTGGGTCAATAAGGAAATTAATGTTTTCTATATTGTCTCGAGTATGGGTTCGGTTTTGTTTCGGATTTATGTAACACAAGTGCTTAAACCACCTTCGAAAGAATCAGAGCAATGTATGTGATGTTGTGATGAATTTTTTATTGATTTAAATAAAAAATGCAGATTTTATTGACCTGACTGTGTGGTAAGTAGCTACGGGACTTCTTTTAAAGAAATCAGAAACAACGACGGTAACATAGCATGTAGATCCGAGATAATATAGAATAGTCTTCCATATTGAACCGACAGGGAATTAAACCTCGGACACTGGTAAGAAACTTACCTAATGCTATGTGTAGCATTAGGTACACTTTAAACTAATATCGAGATATAAGCCTGGCCTAACAGCTAAACGTGCATTACGCTTTGATGGATATGCTGAGATAGGTGTGCCTTAATTCAGTGTTGACCCATCCAGTACCGGACTGAGTGGTGCATAGCTTAACTTTGGGCAACGATCCCAAACTGTTGTCACTATCAAGCTACGACCAGTGCAATGAATGAACAATTTTCATAGCTCACCTTCAGACAATGTCATGGCATAGAATTGTGGCTCCAGGATGTAACTTGGAGGTGGGCATATGGGCCTTATATCTGTAAGCAAAATTTTATAAAATAAAGGTAAATATTCCCCATTATTGGAAGGATTTAAATTATGTGCTTTACGGTCGAAAGCACGTCCAGGTAAGCACTTGCATTTCGATTTTAGTTCTTATGTGCACGACATAAAGGCGGTATAAAGCCTAAAGTGCTTAGGCTGATTTGTTTTTTTCTGTACTTTCAATAAACATACACGATTCGATACAAAACAATGATTATATTTAAAAAAATAAGTTTTTTTATATAAAAAATTGAGACGGCACTTTAAAGTAAAATGGAGGAGTACGTCACTATTTTGTATATACTGTGCGAAGAAGTGATAACAAAAGGAGGAGGAATTCTTAGTAATTTAGGGGATTTTCGGGGATTTGCTTGTGTTTTAGAGGGATACGTTTTTGAAAGTTGAGGACTCACTGATGCTGATGAGATTATGTCCAAGGTCCAGTTGGATCAGGGCTATGGAGCTCTGCTTGCCCTGGGAGTAGTCAGGGTGGTAAGCGTACTCTATGACGGGTAGGCTGAGCCCGGAACAGCCCCGGCCTAGGACTACCCTCGCCTTTGCCCTGTAAATAAGGAATTACTCAGCTCAATGCTCAAGAACAATGTTGTCTATTTATTTATTGCCACACCAAAATAGTAGATTTATCAATTAACATTTCACAATAGGGATCACATTTGGCTCATTGTTGACCTTAAATCAAATGTTCTACTTGAAAAATCTTCCAGCACTGCCCTTGCCGCAGGTGTAGAAGCAGAAATACTAGTAGCTACCACCACTAATCTGCACAACTGAGCTGGCATTCCATTGTCACCGCCACCACTGCCCCCCCCCCTTTAAAAGTACCGCGCTTGCCAAATAATATAATGATTTTTATAAAGTAGGTAGGTTAGCCTTTTTTTGGGTGGGTATCGACAATGCCTGGAAAAGCTACTGGTCCACTAAAGCTTTCATGAAGGGAAATCTTCCTACTCGTATTAGTCTATAACGCAATCTCATCGTGTTTATATCCTGCCTATTTTAACGGTTCTCAGACTTGGTCGTTGACTTAAGTCAGAGGATCAGACTCAAGGTTTGCCAAAGAGCCATGGAACGGAGCATATTAGGTATACGAAGGATCGACAAGATCATCTGCTCATCATCAGGCTTAAGAGATGTGAGTGTGCAGCCTCTAAGCTGAAGTGGGAGTGGATTGGAATGTGTGCCGGATGAAGCCAGGGAGGTGGGCAAAGTTACCAAATGGACACCAGAAGACGGACGACGTCCAAGTGTAAGGAATTCATTGGCGTGATGACCTGCACCGCAATTCTCGAGGTTGGCTCGACTTTGCTCCAAATAGACAATGAGGCCTTTACCCAGCTGTGGGATAACTTATAGGCTGTATGAAAAAGGTAGACCTATGTACTGGGACATTAATAGGCTAAAACTTAACTATTTTATTAAAAAGTGTAGTTACCTAAAGTCGTCTTTCGGCAGCTTGTCAATTTCCATAGCAGTTCCCATCACCACTTGCTTCGTCACCAAAACAACAGTTGTAGTATATTTTTCCTTACCTGAAATCACAAGCAATCGAATTGTGAACTAGCTTTGGCCCGTCAAAGCAAACTAGTGACATAAAACCACTCAAAAGTTGAGTTCGCATTCTCGACCGGAAAAAAGTTGCCCTTTTTGATTGGGCATATCCATATGGTGCTTACATATATGTCGTTATTTAGGTAGGTAAATTATAACGTTAAAAATTAAAATGATAAATTTTCTACACATTGTTCGCAAGTTCGATTTATTTTGGAATTAAGAAAAAATATTATATATGTTATTCTAGTATCTTATTTGTCTAGCTACTAAATTTCATCTAGATTCATTAGATAGTTTTCAAATGAACGATTAACAAACTTGCGTCCAAACTTTTAAATTTAAAAAATATTTGATTACCTTTTCAATGAAATTAAACTTTACAGCATAAATAATTTATACCTCTTGAACTTCGTACCCATGGCTATATTATAAAAGGGTTTACTGTAGTTATAACAGTTTACCTTGAGGGTAAAACAGATATCCTAGCCAGGGATACGTCTCTATCTTGGTAACTCCTTCATACGTCACGTTTATGGGCGAGTTGTCTTTCCCACACGTACGGTTTTGGGCTGAAATGAGCATCAAATGAGATTTCTGCCACAATTAATAATAATAGAGTAAGCAAGCTGGAAAGAACCGATCCAAACAGCTGGCAGTTGAAATACAATTCTGTTAAAACGTGTAAAAACTTTTAATTTGAATTTGTGTATATTTATTTAACTATATCTACAATTACAGTGCCTACTCTAGGTTAGTGGTTTAAGTTTCCAATTCCTAATTTTACAACTATTAAAAATTTAAATAAAAATGCTCGTATCTCCAAATTAAGCTACTGATTCGAAAGCGTTTTTAAAGGTAGAGTAAATAGAATAGAAAATGTCTTTATTTTATAAAAATATATGAGAAACGTCAGACTAAGTTAAACTACTATGTTTGGAATGTTGATGCTAACGCGGCAATTTACTCGATAGCCACTATTTTAAAAATATAAATACGAGTATGATGACATGAGAAAACATACAAACAAAAAAGCTTATGTCTAGTGATTAAAGAGGAAAGTTTATGTGTATAATGTCTACATATTATAGTACAGAAAATTATTCATATCTACATTGCAAAGCTTTATAATGAAAATAAAATTAAGTAGTGCGATGGTTTTGATGCCCTGTTCCAATACTTTACGATTTGTAATGTCTCAAAAATTACAATCCGTTTTTCTCCAACCGACTGTAAAATAATACTGTTCTATACAGCTGTCTTCAGTCGTCCGTCAGTCGTTTTTAGCTTACGCCTCGTATAATTTATTACTACCCGTAACTAGAACGGATCGTTTTTCAAATATTGGAACCGGACATAAGTGCTTCTTTTTACATTTCCGTACTGTATTTATTTTTAGTTTGTATTTCTGCGAGGGCGTATTTTGTTGTGGTACCATTGCCAGGATCTAACTCACCACTGTACGTGATAATGTTGCAAATAAAAATTGTACAAAATAATTTCATGTTAAAGTGCTACGTACTCAAACAGTTCTGACTCGCGATGTGTTGTCAAATAATTAATCTTGTTTGTTTGTTTCGTATGTTCAGGTGTAATAAATACGAGTATTGTGTATATAAATAAATTCCACCTTGTTTAAACAACGGGCCAAATGTTGTTGAAAGTTTCAAATATCAATTGCTCATCACATATATTTTTATTAAAGACAGTCAGACACGAACCATCTTACTGGTTTTGTTATTATTACTTTTTACAGTTGGACAAATTGGCCAAATCTGACACCTACGAAAGTTTACTATGAGTATTGGGATGAAAACTCCTAGTAAGTACTACTGGTAAGACTACAGGTTGTTTTTTATTAAATAGCAACTAGATTCTTTAACGCAGCTCGTTCTTGACGATGTGTCGTGCAAATTAATATGATCAATCAATCGATCATATATTTATTTTTTAAGTTAAGTTACATATAATACTTTTGTATCGTTATTGAATACGATGCAAAGTCACTAGTATCGTTTTGCAATATCTACCGCAACGATACCAGTAAGAAACTCACTTTGGACCAAGTCATAGTTTTTTTTTGGTGACTGAAGAAACATGAAGTATTTTTTTTTATATTACTCTTCAAGATTGTCCTCATCCCACCTGATGTTAAGTGGTAATGAGGTCCTAGCGTAAGGGCGACAAGTACAGCATAATAAATATGTTACTGGACGTGTCGTCCTTACCTTGAAGGCTTGACCCCTGCTACTAATATAGCACCCCCCTAGAGCTCTGGAAACCTTACTCACACGCAGAAACACAACAACACAGAAGTGATTGTTATTTTGCTGCGGTCTTCTGTAATGTGGAGATATTTCACCATTCGAGCTGCTCCAGTTCGAGCGATAAATCGCTATGTCCTACCTCTCTTGAATTAAAACATTTGTAGGCAACTATCCTACTCTTATTAGAATATTTATATTTACACTATATATAGAAAACTTATAATTAACTTACATCTATATATTTACACTAGCTTTTGCAGCACGCGCTTCGCGCGAGTCTGCTAAAAGCTAGGCCTGCGGCGCTGGCCGCTCCCGGGCTTCGCCCTCCCGCGGCGCTCGGCCTTCGGCCTCGCATACGCAGCTCGGCCTGCGGCCTCGCGGGTGTGACTTTTGGTGTTTGACCGTCCGCAATGGGGGCCTAGTGCTTTTTTTGTACGGCGCTAGAGTTTTGCAACTGTGGCCTAAGGAGCCTTTCCGCTCCGGGCTCCGCCCTGCGCGGCGCAGCTCGGCCTGCGGCCTCGCGCCTAGGGTGACTTGAGTTGCACTTTAATAAAATGGCCAAAGTGTTCGACGGAAGCCGCTTCGAGCTTCGCTCTACGCGGGCGCTCGGCCTACGGCCTCGCATTCGAAGCTCGGCCTTCGGCCTCGCGAAAGTTGCACAGAACATAGCCGCTTCGGGCTTCGCCCTACGCGGCGCTCGACCTATGGTCTCGCATCGCAGCTCGGCCTACGGCCTCGCGTAGGTTACTCGATCAATTGTCTCGTCTATATCGGCCCAAAGTGTTCGATGGCAGCCGCTTCGAGCTTCGCTCTACGCGGGCGCTCGGCCTTTGGCCTCGCATTCGAAGCTCGGCCTTCGGCCTCGCGAAAGTTACACAGAATATAGCCGCTTCGGGCTTCGCCCTACGCGGCGCTCGACCTGCGGTCTCGCAACGCAGCTCGGCCTCCGGCCTCGCAATGTTACCATTTCCAAGTTTTAATAGCACACAATACGGTAATATATTAATATGCAACAATTTTCCCATACATTTTCTTACTACGGTCAATTTCAGTACAAAATGTATGGGGAACCAAGTACTCCATAGAAATTTGATTTTCCAATTTTTTCTAAAATTTCGTACTTACTCGCTTTTTTTTGGGTCGATCGACCACAGATAGACATTTTTGACAGGACCTCATACTTATTTTTTTTAAATTCAAGCATTTTCTGTCGGGCCCAAAATCTCCGAAATTACCCCGAAAACCGGGTAAATTTTTGAACCATCACAGGGGCATCATGTAAACCTCCAATAAAGCTCCGAGCATATTTTCTCTACGACCCCTCCTTCTACCCCGAAAGTTGATGAATACATTTTAAATTCTGCAGATTTTTACATAATGGCCGCCAGCGCATCCGCCATTTTGTTTATCGAAAAGTCTATAATATAACATCTCATCTAGGTTATATACTGCATCAAACCTCATTTTTACATTTTTCTAATTTTATATCCTGCGGCCTACAGGACTTCTGGAAGGTGACCATGTTTTTTGCACATTTGTCCCAACAGCTCCCGGTGTTGCCAGGTCACAGAGATAAAAATAGTCAAATGTCATTTCAATGGGGATGTTTCATGGGCACATGGGAATGGTTTGCGCGAAATGTCATTATTTCTATTTTCGACATTTGCCGGGACCTGAGTCAAAAACCACCCAAAAATAGTAGATTTTTTATTTGACCTGGCAACACACACAACCAAAACTCATAATCCCTTGGTACATTGCGACTCGCTCAGATGTCGCCATATACATGAAAATTAGGATTAAACGTTTTCAAAAACGCAACAATTTTACAAAATGGCCGCCAGCGGGTCAGCCATCTTGTATTTTTGAACGTTCGTATTTTTCCTATATTGTTGACTATATTTGGCATAGAACCTCATTTTCATTTTTTTTCTCGCTCTCACCCGATCGCCATATTATTTTTTGGAAAATGACCATGTCACAAAATATATATTTCGCTCTGGCACCCAGTGTGGCCAGGTGATTGGGCTAAAATTAGTAAAATATCATTCGGCCATAAACATGCCATAATAACGTGGTAGACATTTAGACCAAATGTCAAAAAAATTTTTTTTCGTTTTTTGGGCATCTGTCAAAAACTACCAAAAATGGTAGAAATTTTATTTCACCTGGCAACACACATCAACCAAACATGCATCCGCTCTATACATTGCGACGCGCTCAAATGTTGCCATGTGCCTGAAAAACTGTTTTGAAAATCGTGAAAAATTCAAAATGGCCGAAACGGGGTCCGCCATCTTGTTAATTGAAAAGTCTATAGTTTTCCCATATTCTAGGTTATATACCGCACCAAATCCAATTTTTATTTTTTTTCTCGCTCCCACCCAGTCTTCAAAAGAACTTTTGGAAAAAACCATGTCGAAAAAATGATTTTCCCCGTCATTTCCAGGGTTGCCAGGATTTTTCCTAAAAACTACCTTTTTGTCATTTCGGACCTTCATGGCCACCCCACAGCGTATTTATTTTTTTTCTACAGGGGTATTTTTTTTTCCTACCATTTGGGGTCATGAGGAAAAAACTACCATGAATTTGGTAGAATTTATTTCTTAAAACAATAGACAGATAACTAACCTACCACCGCTCCATACAAACCGATTCGACCTAGTGTTGCCATCCTTGTCAAAATCTACTTTAAAAATGACAAAATTTTTGGTCCCTACAAAACTGCCGCCAGCGGCGTCTCTATAGCCAAACTCTATAATCTATGGATGAGGTTTGCAAGTTGACTAAACTGCCGGCAGAGTTAAAAAAAAATTTTTCAATTATCTGTGGAAACCTCTCCACCACTGCCCCGCAAAAACACCTCTAAATCGGATTTTCGATCCAAGATGGCGGCGCGGACATCTTGTTTTTTTGACATTTTACTTTTTCACAATAATACATAGCAATGGGAGTTTCAAAAAAAGTTAAAACCGCCCGGCCATTCCATAGACAAGAAAAAAGTTGATTCCCCAAAAACGGCCGCCATCTTGGATTTTGGGAAAAAAAAAACGAAAAACCTGCTTTGATTAAAAAATAACCCACCCCGTTAGAACACCCCAGAGATGTATATCAACTCCTTCACCCCCAAAAAAACCCCCGATGAGTCAGTCAGTGAGTGAGTGGTAATTTAGCTTTATATAATATAGACTTCGCCCTCCCGCGGCGCTCGGCCTTCGGCCTCGCATACGCAGCTCGGCCTGCGGCCTCGCGGGTGTGACACGGGGGTGTTGAACCGTCCGCAATGGGGGCCTAGTGCTTTTTGTGTACGGCGCTAGAGTTATTCAACTGTGGCCAAAGGAGCCTTTCCGCTCCGGGCTCCGCCCTGCGCGGCGCAGCTCGGCCTGCGGCCTCGCGCCTAGGGTGACTTGTGTTGCACTTAAATAAAATGGCCAAAGTGTTTGACGGAAGCCGCTTCGAGCTTCGCTCTACGCGGGCGCTCGGCCTACGGCCTCGCGAAAGTTACACAGGACATAGCCGCTTCGGGCTTCGCCCTACGCGGCGCTCGACCTATGGTCTCGCATCGCAGCTCGGCCTACGGCCTCGCGTGGGTTACTTGATCATTTGTCTCGTCTATATCGGTCGAAAGTGTTTGATGGCAGCCGCTCCGAGCTTCGCTCTACGCGGGCGCTCGGCCTTTGGCCTCGCATTCGAAGCTCGGCCTTCGGCCTCGCGAAAGTTACACAGAATATAGCCGCTTCGGGCTTCGCCCTACGCGGCGCTCGACCTACGGTCTCGCAACGCAGCTCGGCCTCCGGCCTCGCAAAGTTACCGTTTCCAAGTTTTAATAACACTCAATACGGTAATACATTAATATGCAACAATTTCCCCATACATTTTCTTACTACGGTCGATTTCAGTACAAAATGTATGGGGAACCAAGTACTCCATAGAAATTTGATTTTCCAATTTTTTCTAAAATTTCGTACTTACTCTCTTTTTTTTTGGTCGATCGACCACGGATGGACATTTTTGACAGGACCTCATACTTATTTTTTTTAAATTCGAGCAATTTCTGTCGGGCCCAAAATCTCCGAAATTACCCCAAAAATCGGGTAAATTTTTGAACCATCACAGGGGCATCATGTAGACCTCCAATAAAGCTCCGAGCATTTTTTTCCTACGGCCCCTCCTTCTACCCCGAAAGTTGATGAATACATTTTGAATCCTGCAGATTTTTACATAATGGCCGCCAGCGCATCCGCCATTTTGTTTATCGAAAAGCCTATAGTTTTCCTGTAATCTAGGTTATATACGGCATCAAACCTCATTTTTACTTTTTTCGAATTTTATATCCTGTGGCCCACAGAGCCTCCGGTAGGTGACCATGTTTTTTGCACTTTTTCCTCAACAGCTCTCGGTGTTGCCCAATTAAGAAAATAAAAATAGTCAAATGTCATTACTACTAAGATGCCTCATAGGCACATGGGAATGATTTGCGCGAAATGTCATTATTTCTATTCTCGACCTTTTCGGGGCCTGAGCCAAAAACTACCAAAAATGGTAGAAATATTTTTTCACCTGGCAATACACAATGACAAAACACATAATCGCCTAGTACATTGCGAGTCGCTCAAATTAAAAAAAATAACCAAAATTTGAATTTTAAGTTTTCAAAAACACGAAAAAATCACAAAATGGCCACCAGCGCGTCGGCCATCTTGTTAATCAAAAAGTCTATAGTTTTCCCATAATCTAGACTATATTTGACAGCGAACCTCATTTTCATTTTTTTTCTCGCTCCCACCCAGTCGCCCTCAGAACTTTTGGAAAATGACCATGTCGAAAAAATATTTTTCACCGTAGCTCCCAGTGTTGCCAGGTGATCTGACCAAAAGCCACAAAATATCATTTGGCTATGGGCTATACACAATTAAGTGGTAGACGTTTCAACCAAATGTCAAAAAAAAAATTTTTCGTTTTTTGGGCACGAGTCAAAAACTACCAAAAATGGTAGAAATTTTATTTGACCTGGCAACACATATGAACCAAACATGCAACCGCTCCATACATTGCGACTCGCTCAAATGTTGCCAAGTGCCAAAAAAACCGTTTTGAAAATCGTGCAAAATTCAAAATGGCCGAAAGGGGGTCCGCCATCTTGGATTTTCAAACGGCCGTATTTTTCCTGTATTTAAGGTTATATATCGCATCAGACCTAATTTTTATTTTTTTTCTCGCTCCCACCCAGTCGCCCCTAGAGCTTTTGGAAAATGACCATGTCGAAAAAATGTTTTTCCCCGCCATTTCCAGGGTTGCCAGGATTTTTCCGAAAAACTACTTTTTTGTCACTTCGGACCTCCATGGCCACCCCACAGCATATTTATTTTTTTTCTACAAGGTTATTTTTTTTTCCTACCATTTGGGACCATGGGGTAAAAACTACCATGAATTTGGTAGAATTTATTTCTCAAAACAATAGACAGATAACTAACCTACCACCGCTCCATACAAACCGATACGACCCGGTGTTGCCATCCCTGTCAAAATCGACTTTAAAAAAGGTAAAAAATTTTGTCCCTACAAAACTGCCGCCAGCGCCGTCTCTATGGCCAAACTCTATAATCTATGACCAACATTCAAAAGAAGGCTATATTACCGGCAGAGTTCAAAAAAATTTTTTCAATTATCTGTGGAAACCTCTCCACCACGACCCCGCAAAAACACCTCTAATTCGGATTTTCGATCCAAGATGGCGGCGCGGACATCTTGTTTTTTTGACATTTTACTTTTTCAAAGTACTTGACTACACTACAATTCTCTAAAAAAGTAAAAACCGCCTGGCCATTCCATAGATAAAAAAAAAGTTGGTTCCCCAAAGGGGGCCGCCATCTTGGATTTTGGAAAAAAAAAACAAAAAAACCTGCTTTGATTAAAAAATAACCCACCCCGTTGGAACACCCCAGAGATGTATATCAACTCCTTCACCCCCAAAAAAACCCCCGATGAGTCAGTCAGTGAGTGAGTGGTAATTTAGCTTTATATAATATAGACTAGCTTTTGCAGCACGCGCTTCGCGCGAGTCTGCTAAAAGCTAGGCCTGCGGCGCTGGCCGCTCCCGGGCTTCGCCCTCCCGCGGCGCTCGGCCTTCGGCCTCGCATACGCAGCTCGGCCTGCGGCCTCGCGGGTGTGACACGGGGGTGTTGAACCGTCCGCAATGGGGGCCTAGTGCTTTTTGTGTACGGCGCTAGAGTTATTCAACTGTGGCCAAAGGAGCCTTTCCGCTCCGGGCTCCGCCCTGCGCGGCGCAGCTCGGCCTGCGGCCTCGCGCCTAGGGTGACTTGTGTTGCACTTAAATAAAATGGCCAAAGTGTTTGACGGAAGCCGCTTCGAGCTTCGCTCTACGCGGGCGCTCGGCCTACGGCCTCGCGAAAGTTACACAGGACATAGCCGCTTCGGGCTTCGCCCTACGCGGCGCTCGACCTATGGTCTCGCATCGCAGCTCGGCCTACGGCCTCGCGTGGGTTACTTGATCATTTGTCTCGTCTATATCGGTCGAAAGTGTTTGATGGCAGCCGCTCCGAGCTTCGCTCTACGCGGGCGCTCGGCCTTTGGCCTCGCATTCGAAGCTCGGCCTTCGGCCTCGCGAAAGTTACACAGAATATAGCCGCTTCGGGCTTCGCCCTACGCGGCGCTCGACCTACGGTCTCGCAACGCAGCTCGGCCTCCGGCCTCGCAATATTACCGTTTCCAAGTTTTAATAGCACTTACGGTACAACATTAATATGCAAGAATTTCTCCATACATTTTCTTACTAAGGTCAATTTCAGTACAAAATGTATGGGGAACCAAGTACTCCATAGAAAATTGATTTTCCAATTTTTCCTAAAATTTCGTACTTACTCGCTTTTTTTTGGGTCAATCGACCACGGATAGACATTTTTGACAGGACCTCATACTTATTTTTTTTAAATTCGAGCATTTTCTGTCGGGCCCAAAATCTCCGAAATTACCCCAAAAATCGGGTAAATTTTTCAACCATCACGGGGGCATCATGTAAACCTCTAATAAAGCTCCGAGCATATTTTCCCTACGACCCCTCCTTCTACCCCGAAAGTTAATGAATACATTTTGAATCCTGCAGATTTTTACATAATGGCCGCCAGCGCATCCGCCATTTTGTTTATCGAAAAGCCTATAGTTTTCCTGTAATCTAGGTTATATACGGCATCAAACCTCATTTTTACTTTTTTCGAATTTTATATCCTGTGGCCCACAGAGCCTCCGGTAGGTGACCATGTTTTTTGCACTTTTTCCTCACCAGCTCTTGGTGTTGCCCAATTAAGGAAATAAAAATAGTCAAATGTCATTACTACTAAGATGCCTCATAGGCACATGGGAATGATTTGCGCGAAATGTCATTATTTCTATTCTCGACCTTTTCGGGGCCTGAGCCAAAAACTACCAAAAATGGTAGGAATATTTTTTCAACTGGCAACACACGATGACAAAACACATAACCGCCTAGTACATTGCGAGTCGCTCAAATAAAAAAAAATAACCGAAATTTAAATTTTAAGTTTTCAAAAACACGAAAAAATCACAAAATGGCCGCCAGCGCGTCGGCCATCTTGTTAATCAAAAAGTCTATAGTTTTCCCATAATCTAGACTATATTTGACAGCGAACCTCATTTTCATTTTTTTTCTCGCTCCCACCCAGTCACCCTCAGAACTTTTGGAAAATGACCATGTCGAAAAAATATTTTTCACCGTAGCTCCCAGTGTTGCCAGGTGATCTGACCAAAAGCAGCAAAATATCATTCGGCTATGAGATATACATAATTAAGTAGTAGACGTTTCAACCAAATGTCAAAAAATTTCTTTTTCGTTTTTTGGGCACGAGTCAAAAACTACCAAAAATGGTAGAAATTTTATTTGACCTGGCAACACATATAAACCAAACATGCAACCGCTCGATACATTGCGACTCGCTCAAGGTTTGCTATGTACCCGAAAAACGGTTTTGAAAATCGTGAAAAATTCAAAATGGCCGAAAGGGGGTCCGCCATCTTGGATTTTCAAACGGCCATATTTTTCCTGTATTTTAGGTTATATATCGCATCAGAGCTAATTTTTATTTTTTTTCTCGCTCCCACCCAGTCGCCCCTAGAGCTTTTGGAAAATGACCATGTCGAAAAAATGTTTTTCCTCGCCATTTCCAGGGTTGCCAGCATTTTTCCAAAATACTACCTTTTTGTCACTTCAGACCTCCATGGCCACCCCACAGCGTATTTATTTTTTTTCTAAGAGGTTATTTTTTTTTCCTACCATTTGGGGCCATGGGGTAAAAACTACCATGAATTTGGTAGAATTTATTTCTCAAAACAATAGACGAATAACTAACCTACCACTGCCCTATACAAACCGATTCGACCCGGTGTTGCGATCCCTGTCAAAATTTACTTTTAAAATGACAAAATTTTTGCTCCCTACAAAACTGCCGCCAGCGCCGTCTCTATAGCCAAACTCTATAATCTATGGATGAGGTTTGCAAGTTGACTATACTGCCGGCAGAGTTGAAAAAAAATGTTTAATTATCTGTGGAAACCTCTCCACCACGACCCCGCAAAAACACCTCTAAACCGGATTTTCGATCCAAGATGGCGGCGCGGACATCTTGTTTTTTTGACATTTTACTTTTTCAATGTACTTTTCTTCACTACCATTCTCTAAAAAAGTTAAAACCGCCTGGCTATTCCATAGACAAAAAAAAAGTCAACAGCGCAAAATCGGCCGCCATCTTGGATTTTGGAAAAAAAAAATGGCAAAACCTGCTTTGATTGAATAATAAACCACCCCCTTAGAACACCCCAAAGAGGTAAAACAACCCGAACACCCCCAAAAACACCCCCGATGAGTGAGTCAGTGAGTGGTAATTTAGCTTTATATATAATAGATATTACCTATTTTAAACAACACTAATATTAAAACTAAATACATCATATACAATATAACACTTTTACATTTATTCACACAACACTGTTTACAATAATTAGTATCAGCATTTACATTTCACAGCGTATCAGTTTGTCGATATAGTTATCGATTATCGACTTTCGGAAGCACTGCGCCGGCGCAGGTGACCTTCAACGCACGGGCCGTTTCTCTTTACCTGAGCCGGGCGCTCCAGTCGAGATCCTATCACGACGCGAAGCGCACGCTGCTTAACCTCCCGATTCGTATACGTAACGGTCGCGCACGGCACTTAGCTAGTTGCTTTTATTGTTTTACTGTGCTTGCCTTCTAAACCTTCCTGTGACTTTCTTTCTCTGTGCTTGTAAACTCTGCTGTACTTTCTCCTTCTGTACTTTTTGTGTATTTGTGCGTGTGAACAATATACTTCGAGCGAACTGTGAGTTGTACTTTTTATTTGAATACCTTCCGACACTCACACACATCGACCACATCCACGCACCCCCACATTTCTGGTGACCCCTTGGAACACTAAAATGGCAAGAGAATACCGAGATGCACACGGGTCGGACTTTGAACAGGACGCCCAACCGCCGTTGGCGCGCGAACGGACCGAGGTATATGGAGTCGGTGCACGAGTACCCCCATTTTGGCCAGAAGAGCCGGAAATTTGGTTCGCCCAAGTAGAGGGTCAATTTGCCATAGCCGGGATAACTAGTGATACAACGAAGTTTAACCACGTCATTAGCCAGCTTGACAATAAGTTTTCTCGCGAAGTCAAAGACATCATTATTAGTCCCCCAAAGACGGACAAATATGGGAAATTGAAGACGGAGCTGATCAAACGGCTGACTGCTTCTAATGAAAAGAAGCTGAAACAGTTACTCATGCATGAGGAGTTAGGCGATCGCAAACCATCCCAATTTCTTCGGCATTTGAAGAGCCTTGCGGGAATCGACGTGCCGGATGATTTTTTGCGGACCATCTGGATTAGCAGACTTCCACATGGAATTCAGACGGTGCTAGCCGGACAACCATCATCGGCCCTCACCGACGATTTGGCTGACCTTGCAGATCGGGTTAATGATCTTGCAGCTTCGACGCCCAGAGTTGCCGCCGTGAGTGACGCAGTACCCAGTTCCATGCTTCTGGACTTGAAAAATGAAGTCGCGGAATTAAGACGGCAGTTGCAGAACATGGCTACCGGTGGAAGAAATAGCAGACCCAACCACCGATCATCGCGACGCCCTAGTAGCAGATCTTCGTCTCGCCAGCGCTCGAATTCAAAATACCGCAAATTTCCATTGTGCTGGTTCCATAGCAAGTTTGGAGACCGAGCGAAGAAATGTGTTCGCCCCTGTGACTACGCGGGAAACGCCGGGGGCAGTCGATAATGGCGGCTGAGGACTGCCCATCTCCTTCTGGCCGCTTGTTCGTCACCGACCGGTCCACGAAGACGCAATTCCTGGTCGACACAGGCAGCGACCTCTGCGTTTTCCCCCGGTCGGCTCTTCGAGATCGTCGTGGCAAGTCAAACTTCAATTTGTGTGCTGCGAATGGTTCGGACATCGCAACGTATGGTTTTATTAATTTTAATTTAGATTTTGGCTTACGTAGAGCTTTTAATTGGCGTTTTGTGGTGGCTGATGTCTCTAAACCCATTATAGGAGTTGATTTTTTAAATTATTATCATCTTATTGTAGATTGTCGCAATAAGCGCTTGATAGACAATGTTACTTCTATATCAGCTGTTGCCGCTTTTGCAAATTGTAAAAATGTGCATTCAGTGAAGGTCTCATCTGGAGAGTCTCGATTTCATAAAATATTAAACGAATTTCCTGAAATCACACGACCAGCTGGTACGCATCACACTACAAGACACAATACACTCCACCATATTCGCACGACACCAGGTCCTCCAGTTACTTTCGCACCTCGCCGCCTAGCGCCAGACAAATTAAAAATTGCCCGCCAGGAATTTCAGGACATGTTGACCAACGGTACTGCCCGACCTTCGGAGAGCCCTTGGTCTTCGCCCCTTCACCTGGCACCAAAAAAAGATAGTGGTTGGCGTCCCTGCGGCGATTACAGAATGCTGAACGCCCGTACAGTTCCTGATAGTTACCCAATCAGGCACATACAGGATTTCTCCCACAGCATAGCAGGTTGTACGATCTTCAGCACCCTAGACCTCGTCAAGGCTTACAACCAGATCCCCGTTAGCCCAGATGACATACCCAAGACCGCAATCACCACACCCTTTGGACTGTTTGAATTTCCATTCATGACCTTCGGGTTGAGGAACGCTGGTCAAACATTCCAAAGGTTTGTGGACGAGATGACACGCGGACTCGATTTCGTGTACTGCTATCTAGATGATTTTTTAGTATTTTCTAGATCAGAAACAGAGCACGAAAGTCATCTCCGCACGATCTTTTCCAGGCTACGGGATTATGGCATGCTGTTGAATACGTCTAAATGTGTTTTTGGAGTCGAAAAAGTAACTTTTTTAGGTTACCAGATCTCCAAAGACGGCACCAGACCACTAGACTCAAAGGTACAGGCTATTAGAGAGTTTCCTGCCCCGACCAACGTACGTCAACTCAGACGATTTCTTGGTATGCTCAATTTTTACAGGCGATTTCTCCCACAAGCAGCCCAAGTCCAAGCCCCCTTGCATGCCCTTTTGACAGGCTCGGTCAAAGGTTCACACCCCGTCACCCTTGTAGGAGACACTCTTGCTGCATTCAAGGCCTGCAAAGACAGCCTATCAACCGCAGCTCTGTTAGCCCATCCCAGCTGCTCAGCTAAGCTTGCGGTGGTAACTGATGCATCCGACAGTGCACTAGGAGCTGTACTTCAGCAGCAGAACGAAGGCGTATGGGAGCCCTTGGCATTCTTTTCTCGTAAGCTCAGTCCAGCCCAGGCTAAGTACTCTCCTTACGACCGGGAGCTATTGGCCATCTACGAGGCAATCAAATATTTTAGGCACATGCTTGAGGCTAGACATTTCATTGTCTATACTGACCACAAGCCGATCAGTTTCGCATTCCACGAACGGAAAGCAAACTGTTCGCCAAGGCAGTATAGACATTTAGACTTCATCGCTCAGTTCACGACAGACATACGTCACATCTCCGGTAAGGATAATGTCGTGGCGGATGCACTGTCACGAATTGAAGAACTGAGCGAACCAGTCAGTCTTGAGTCACTAGCCCAATCACAAGCCTCAGATCCTGAACTTCGCAGACTCATGGATGGAAGCACATCGCTCCGTCTGGAAAAGCGACAGTTACCTGGAAGTCGTATTGAACTGTACTGCGACGTAAGTACACCGACTCCCAGGCCTTTTGTCACGTCGTTTTTCAGGAAACAAATATTTGACAGCCTCCACTCCCTTAGTCATCCTGGTGCCAACGGTTCTGCCAAACTGGTTGCCGACCGTTTTGTTTGGCCTGGCATCAGAAAAGACTGTCGAGATTGGGCACGTGCTTGTTTGTCCTGCCAACGGGCAAAAGTCACCCGTCACGTCAATGCACCCCTGGGCACGTACCATTTACCACGTGCAAGATTCAAACAGATCCACATCGATCTGGTTGGACCACTTCCTGTCTCACAAGGTTATCGGTATTGCCTAACTGCCATTGATCGTTTTACACGATGGCCAGAAGCAATACCGATAGTCGATATAACTGCGGAGACCGTTGCAAAAACCCTGCTGTCGTCCTGGATTTCCAGATTCGGCTGTCCGACAGATATCACAACAGATAGAGGCCGACAGTTTGAATCAGCCTTATTTAACTGTCTGTCACGAATGGCTGGATTTGAACACAAACGTACGACAGCATACCATCCCGCTTGCAACGGTCTGGTAGAACGATTCCACAGACAGCTAAAAGCGGCCATAGTCTGTCACGCTGACAGTAGCTGGACTGAGTCGTTGCCGTGGGTTTTACTTGGCGTGAGATCGGCGTTTAAAGAAGACTTACAGTCCTCCTCAGCAGAACTCGTCTACGGGGAGCCTTTAAGACTACCTGGCGAATTTTTCGAGCCTTCAATACCCGTAACTACTGACTTATCAGAGTTCACCGCTCGGATACGTCATTTTGCTGACAAGCTGCGTCCCGTACCTGCTACACGCCACGGTACGCAGAAAGTATTTGTGTATAAGGAGCTTGCTACCAGCGATCACATCTTTCTTCGCGAAGATAAATCGCGTGGTTCCCTCACTCCTGCATACTCTGGTCCACACAAGGTACTAACAAGAGGGGACAAGGTTTTTAAAATCCTTCTCAATGGTAAGGAAGTAACTGTTTCGGTCAATAGGTTAAAACCGGCTTTTACTTTAACCAACAAAGAAATGGAACCACCACAACCAGCACAACATCTTGTAACCCGTTCCGGGCGCCGGGTAAGGTTTCCAGATTATTATCGACCTTGACGGCCTCTGGAAGGGGGTGATGTAGGCAACTATCCTACTCTTATTAGAATATTTATATTTACACTATATATAGAAAACTTATAATTAACTTACATCTATATATTTACATTACCTATTTTAAACAACACTAATATTAAAACTAAATACATCATATACAATATAACACTTTTACATTTATTCACACAACACTGTTTACAATAATTAGTATCAGCATTTACATTTCACAGCGTATCAGTTTGTCGATATAGTTATCGATTATCGACTTTCGGAAGCACTGCGCCGGCGCAGGTGACCTTCAACGCACGGGCCGTTTCTCTTTACCTGAGCCGGGCGCTCCAGTCGAGATCCTATCACGACGCGAAGCGCACGCTGCTTAACCTCCCGATTCGTATACGTAACGGTCGCGCACGGCACTTAGCTAGTTGCTTTTATTGTTTTACTGTGCTTGCCTTCTAAACCTTCCTGTGACTTTCTTTCTCTGTGCTTGTAAACTCTGCTGTACTTTCTCCTTCTGTACTTTTTGTGTATTTGTGCGTGTGAACAATATACTTCGAGCGAACTGTGAGTTGTACTTTTTATTTGAATACCTTCCGACACTCACACACATCGACCACATCCACGCACCCCCACACATTGATTTGCTATACTACGCACTTAAAGTAAATAAACAAACACGTTAATTCAAGTGATTACTTTGTGAAATTATCTCGCTCTCGTTAACAGTTTTGTATCGATTCCGTGATTTGCATCGCGCTGATTACGCAGCGAGTCGTGTTTGTTAATCAGTTATTTATTTACGCGGAGTTCTATCGTAATGAGAATTGGAAAAAACATCCATACTAATATTATAAATGCGAAAGTAACTCTGTCTGTCTTTCTGTCTGTCCGTCTGTTACTCTTTCACGCCTAAACGGCTGAACGGATTTTGATGAAATTTGGTATGGGTATACGTTGAATCTCAAGAACGGACATAGGCTACTTTTTATTAGAAAATAAGGGGGGATGGGGGTAATACCACCTTTGAAAGTTTATACGGAAAAATGTTTATTTTTGAAGTTACAGATATGAAATTTGGCACAAATATAGCTCGAAACTTGGATTAAAATATATACTACTTTTTGTTTCGAATATTAGAGGAGAAAGGTGTAAAACCGACCATGAAAGGATGTAGTCCACGCGAACGAAGTCGCGTGGACTACATCCTTTCATGGTCGGAAGTTCATGCTCACTAAAACGTCACTGGGGTGGTGGCGCTATGTGGCGGGTCGTTACATTCCCTTCAATATGGTTGAGTGAAGCGATGGCTGGCACATACGTCATGCTTGTGAACAGGTGCCACCGCCGGGGACTGGTCTGCTCCCGCTTACCTCTCGAAAGTAAATACTTACTTGAGCACTTAATTGTTTCATCACTCATTAAAACAAAACTTTATGACTTGGTCCAAAGTGAGCTACACATAGCTATAAGTTAGATACTGCTACTGTAAATGATCTGCTAAGTTTCTTACCGGTGTCTTCTTGGTAGATATAGGTTGTGAACCGGAAGTAGAATCACTTTGCATTGTATTCAATGACGATTCAAAAACCTAACCTACGAATAAAGAAATATTTTTAGTTTGATACTTTTGATCCCGAAATAACGCGGGCGAAGTCGCGGGCAACAGGTAGTATCTAATATTTATATGACCAGTTATCTTTTAAAAGTTCGGAACTTAACTTGTACGGCATGGAACGAGCACCGCCATCTTGGTACGGCCAGTCGGTAGTGGCAGCCATTCTGTTACAATAAGAGAGGTAGGGCAAAGCGATTTATCGCTCGAACTGGAGCAGCCCGACTGTTAAAATACCTCCACCTTACAGAAGACTGCAGCCAAATAACATTTACTTCGGTGTTGTTGTGTTCCTGCGTGTGAGTAAGGTTTCCAGAGCTCCTGGGGGGTGCTACATTAGTAGCAGGGGTCAGGCCTTCAAGGTAAGGGCGACAAGTCCAGTAACAGATTTATGATGCTGTACTTGTCGCCCTTAAGCTAGGACCTCATTACCACTTAACATTAGGTGGGATGAGGTCAATCTTGAAGTGTAATATAAAAAAAAATACGTTCGAATTGTACAGTTGTGATCGTAAAATCACTTTAGCAAAAACTGTCTGCCAAAGTTACTGACAGATATTAACTATTAAGAGAAAGAGCTGTGTTTGACTGCTACAAGGTAGAGTTAAACTAAGGTATAGTAATAAACTTTGTAAATTAAACTTTGTTAATAATCAACAAAGTTTAATTCACAAAGTTATATTAATTATTTGCGAATTTATTCTTCACCTACACATGTCTCCCTACATCATCAACATCATAACGATACTATACATATTACATACTGCGTCTTTGTCTGTAAAGCCGCCGTATAAAGCGGCTCTTAACCACTTATCAGATCGTGTGCCGCGCCTATCTGAAGCTGGAGTCTCCGATCGGCACGTCTGCACCCTCCACGTTCTTTCACCCTATAGATTTTTTAAAACAGGGTGCAATTTTGTACGGATGAGTACGTAAGGCTGTAACAATGTTTTCAGATCTATACCAGTATCTATTAATTACTTATCTATACATATACATAAAATTGGTGTCTGTTTGTAATATGAAAATAGCCGCTTTTTTTACATGCATAAATATTATATATACATGCATATATATTGACAACCTCCGTGGCCACGAGGCGAGCAGGCTGGACTTTGGTTCGCGCCATGTCTGAGGTTCCGGGTTTGATCCCCGGTCGGGACAATATGGAACACGAACTTTTCTATATTGTCTTGGGTCTGGGTGTTGTGGTGCCGTCGTTGTTTCTGATTTCTGTAACACATGTGCTCAAGCTACTTACCACAGAATCAGAGCAATGTATGTGATGTTATCCAATATTTATTTTATTTATATAGAAACATATATTTTTTTACAATTTTTGTCTGTCTGCCTGTTTGTCGGTTCGTTCCAGCTAATCTCTGAAATGACAGGAGCGATTTTGACAGGACTTTTACTGGTAAGTAGCTGATGTAATAATGAGTAACTTAGGCTACTTTTATTTAAGAAGAATAATTTTATTTTATAAAAAAGAAGTCGAAATCCTGAAGTCACGGGCACAGCTAGTAAAAAAAAGTGGTGATACAATATATAATTAAATTAATAAAACTAACTGTTGTCCCCGACTTCGCTTTATTTTAGGATAAAAATTACCATTATGTCAATTCTTGTATGTAATCTACTTAGGTAAGTACCAACCAAATTTTATCAAAACCGTTATTTTTGTGTAAAAGAGTAACATACATACATCCAGACATGCAAATTGCGGTATGATATAAATACAAACTTCTTCTCCCAACTTAGTAAAGTCGAGCAATTAAAAACTACCCTATATTACTCTTAATTCTTTCAAAGTCAAAGTCAAAGTCAATCTTTTTTATTCACATAGATTACATTAGTAATACTTATGAATAGTCTTTATATAAAGCAAATGAAGCTACCTCCGGTTCGGAACCTATAACTAAAGAGAAGATACCGGCAAGAAACTCAGTAGTTTTTTTTACAAATGAAAGCTACACTTATAACTAATTTTGCACTAAGACACACAGTTAGTTTGTCAATTGTAAAATAAAAATTAAAAATAAATTATTGAAAAAATAAAATAAAATAAAACAAAAGTATTTGTAAATTAAATTAAATTAACTGTGTAGGACTTACATGCGTCAACGGGCCCAATACTGACATTGATTGAGAAAATGTATCATACTATATTTTTAAAATAATATAAAACACGCAAGTACAGGCGAGCAGACTATGTAGTGATCCACACGTTCTTGTCATTAAAATACTCTTCTACTTTGTAGTAGCCTTTTTTCAAAAGACAACGTTTCAATTGCATCTATTAAAAAACCACGTCAATTTGTGGCACTGTTTTGCCATGAAAGACAGACTAACAATCAGACACACATACACTTTCCCAATTATAATATTTAGTATGGATTCAACAAGGTATAAAATTGTTCTATTTCCAACCCGCTATATAACTCGAAATTAACGTTAAATCATGTTCTTTTGGCATATTTAACTAACGTACACGACCTTAACATTTACTTACCAAAGTTATTCATATTTATTTTTAATTAATAAGTCTGTATTCACATTCCCAAAATACATGAACAGTGGGCGGGTGCTACATAACCTCCCACTTTCGACCAACCTGCGGCGTTTTCCTTTGAAGTGTATCTGAATAATGCAAATGAGTTCTTAAACGGTTTTTATTTTGGAATCGGTAACTTTTGGCGAAATAACAAAGGCGGTTTTATGAAAACTTTTAACATGGCGTAACGGAAACAAAAATCGCCTTTAGGTGAAAGTGATAAAGTTAGTTTTTCTTCAACGTTCCGTTTCATTTACCTTCGTGTCGAATAGTGTGGGAGTTTGCAGATTTTTTCAGCTTTTGCTTTTATTTTCTTTTACCTAAATTTGATAGAAATAATTTAATAGGAGTAAATCATTTAATGAAAATAAAATAAAAAAAGGTCACATTATTAGAACTATTAATTAAGTTATTTCGGAGATTCAATGAAAAATTAATTAAAATTTATACAAATCTAAAATTTGTATAATAACAAAAAAGGAAGCACGCTGAAAAAATATCTCAGATTTCTAAATTACTCTTTAATTTAAAAAAAATGTATCAAGCCTGCGTGATATAAATTATAAAATAAATGTAATACCTACAAGGTAAAAGTTAATATATATGCAGGTAAGTAATTAAATTTAGGCATTCCATAAAATCCTTTGTAAGTTATTTCTTTCAAGATTTTTTTCATTCATGGTAATGAACCACTTTGCAACAATATAATTTATTTAATTATTAGATCTTCTAAAATTGTCATATAAAAATACTGTTTGATTTTATGTATTCACATTGTACACACTGTTCATGTGTTCACTTGTATCAAATCGACGGTGAAGTGCCAAAACCACCTAACTGTATACTTTGAAGAAATAAATTTAGGACCTTATTTTTAAACAGATAAACCATATTTTCATTAATTTGGACACTGGTAGTTAGGTGGTATTGGTACTTCACCATCGAAATTCTACCAACGAAATTGCAATACAAAACTAAATTATACGAAACTAAATTATAAAATATACGAGAACACAATCAATTCTATTTAATCACAACATGACAAAATAGATCCAACGTAGTTATATCCAAACTGTTTAATATGTTTATATCTAAATGTAAAAAAAATACTTTTTGAAACATTGCATAACTGCAAATGGAAATACCAACCCATAAACAGTTGTATCGGTATGATTTGATAATGTAACCAGTCATCATATTAAGTCAGATTATTCAATTGTGAGGTAAGAAATAACAGACAAATAAAACTAATAATTTAATATTATCATTAATAAATCATAAACAAAATGCTTTAATTACCTTCTTAATTAAAGTTTTATGTGAAAATCAGCCTTTAGGTGTAAGGCCCGACATTTCTTGCCTCCTTCTTTTTTCACTACCGCCAAAGATGTGTCTTCGCCTCCTGAGCTATAAAGACGTCAGTTAATTGGGTGGGTCCGCAAAGTTTTTTCCTATTATGTTTAAACGTTTTACTTTTAAACTCGGCAAATTGAGACTTCGTTAGCTGTTTGGTAGTTACTCAGACAAGCTGTTGTCTGGTTTTAAGAAATTCTTTCGTTTTTGTTTTTTTAACGCGAATTTTATTCTTGAAAACATTATTCTTGGTGTTACACACTTAATACTACTTATTCGACAAGATTTATTTAGAGTTGTGGAGTTTATTTTATTTTGCAAGAAATGTTTATCGTGCTTTACGTACTCGTAGTCATGATTTGTAAAACAGAATAAGCGTAATGTTTATCTCACAAATGTTCGACCTGTCTGCTTAGAAGGCGTCATGAGTAAATTTTATCGCGCTCCTAAGAAATGTCAAAATCAATGCGTCTGCTGCTGATTGGATGAAAATACGTGTGCGGTGTGCTATTAGCCAATCAACGGTATCGAACTTTGGTCGCCTCGTGTGAATAATTTGTGTATCATACTAAAGTATTATTATTAAGTATTAGTATTATATTCGTTCTTACTAACTTGTTCCATCCAGAAGTGGTTACCATTGCTTTACCAGGTCAATAATTTGCAAAAGAAAGGATTGTAAAGTGTAAGTAGTGTAATTTCTAGACTGGCTAATTTGCAAACTGCCAATATGGCCAATCATAATAATCATAATCAATTCATTTATTTATGTAGGTTACAAGTAACACTTATGTATCGTCAAATTGAACATAAACCAAAATTGAAGCTACAGCCGGTTCAGAATCTCATTCTACCGAGAAAAATCCGGCAAGGAATGCCAATGTAAGTAATAAAGCCCCAGTTGATAACATAAAATAGGCTGTCTAATTCAAAATATTTTTTCTATTCGTGCCAGTAGTTCCTGAGATTAGCGCATTCAAAGAAACTCTTCATCTTTAAAATACCATTACCAGTATAGATTGTAGTGGAAAATACCAGTACCAGTATAGATTGTAGGGGAAAATACCAGTACCAGTATAGATTGTAGGGGAAAATACCAGTACCAGTATAGATTGTAGGAGAAAATACCAGTACCAGTATATATTGTAGTGGAAAATACCAGTACCAGTATAGATTGTAGTAGAAAATACCAATACCAGTATAGATTGTAGTGGAAAATACCAGTACTAGTATAGATTGTAGGAGAAAATACCAGTACCAGTATAGATTGTAGTAGAAAATACCAGTATAGATTGTAGTGGAAAATACCAGTACCAGTATAGATTGTAGGAGAAAATACCAATACCAGTATAGATTGTAGTGGAAAATACCAGTACCAGTATAGATTGTAGTGGAAAATACCAGTACCAGTATAGATTGTAGTAGAAAATACCAATACCAGTATAGATTGTAGTGGAAAATACCAGTACCAGTATATATTGTAGGGGATAATACCAGTACCAGTATAGATTGTAGGGTAAAATACAAGTACCAGTATAGATTGTAGGAGAAAATACCAGTACCAGTATAGATTGTAGTAGAAAATACCAATACCAGTATAGATTGTAGTGGAAAATCTATCTACTCTATTTTCGTATTTAATAATTATAATATTATTTGTGAACAATATCAACACTCCAATGCCTCATCTGAACACGGCCTAGGAAAAGTAAATCTCAAATGTGCCGTCGCGTTGTCCCGTTCACAAATAGTGCATTCGCTTTAAACACATAAAATCAAAAGATGGCGCCGAGGCGAGGCTGAGGCGGCGTCGTTAGAGGTAAAAGGCAAACTATTGAGGAAAGCTTTCAACTACTAATGATTTGCGAGCAGGGCTGATACAAACGACTTGATGTTCTGATATTTCGCACATAGTAAATTTTGTCACACTCCTGTTTATATTATTACTTTTTAAGAGATGTATATTTTGTATATTTTGGTATAAAAAGGGATCATTTGTTAAGTAAGTAATCATACGTAAGTATTGTTTATTTTTCCTTTTGATTATCCTTTGGTAAGTGTTATTGGGATACCTGTAATTGGCAGGTGTAGTAGAATGAAACTGACTGTCGTCATTAAGCTTTAAAATTGAACTACCTACATTATGCAGTTGGTACCCACTTTAATTATAATATATCTATTGATTTTATTTATTTTTTTTATTTACCTATGAAAATAGGCACGAATACGCAATTAAATAAGGTAAAAAGTCTGAATGAATTATGTCTTTTTTTAATTAATAATAAGTTAAAAGTCTGAATGGCTTACATCTTTATTCAAATTTTATAAAAGAAAAAAGTCGCGCGACAACCGCAGCCCTGCGAAGTTAGCTTCGTTTGTTCGTTGTAGCCTGAAATTCGGCGCAAGATCGCAACTTGGCCGCGAAGTGACAAGAGACAAGTGTATCGACTACTTCTTGAAGACACTACCAACGGGAGATTATTATATTGAAGTACATATAAGACAGACAATGGAAACGAGCGTTTGGATAAACGATTTAGGTCTAAAACGAAAACCCAACTACTGCAATATAGGAGAAAGAAAAACCAAATAATTCATTGCAAACCAAGTGGGCGTTCAAGTTATTAAATCTGGAGGCACGGCATTGTCCCCGTCAAGTCGTGCTTTCATCTGTGGTAAGTAGGCAAAACACTTGTGTAACAGAAATTCCGTTTTCTAACCCCCGACGAAAAAACGACGGGATGTCAGGTATATGTGTGTCGTTATGTGTATGTTTTAACACAACTCCCACATATATGGGTCATCATCATCATATAAAAGGGCTTTACTAGCAGAATATATTCACAAATTTAAAATCCAAGATGGCCGCCGCCAGACAATTAAGGATTTCCTTAATTTTTTTGGCGTTACTCGACGTGACGTTATACCTACGTATCAAATAAAAATACTTTTTTCATACTTTTTAATGTCGTGGGTTTTTTAATTTTAAATTTGTTAATAATATCAATGAAATGTAAGCGACCAGTGCCGGTTCTAGCATTACTGGCGCTCTGGACGAATTTCCACCAGCGCCCTTGTAAAAGCGTATACCAATACATCGATTTAAGGGAATACATCTGGGTACCTCAGGGTAGCTTTCTAGCGCCCGTTCAAGTCCAGGCGCCCTGGGCTGTTGCCCAACCGCGCGCCACCCTAACGCCGGCCCTGTAAGCGACAACAATATGTGTGGTGAAGTAATAGTGATATTTTTGATATATTGATACAAAAATGCTTACTATACTGTTATGTTGTATTATTTATTATTTATTTTATTTTTTTATTAAACAAAAATGGTTTACGAAAGTTGACAGTAGTCCCACAAAACTATTTACATAGTATGTCTGTGGCATCATGAGTTTCTAACTTAATAAATAAGAACTTAAGTTGTTATTTATTGCTTCTGTTTCTTTTTTTCAATAGATTAATCCCTTCTAGCTAAATCTATACAAATAAACTATATACATGTAAACAAAATAAGACAGTCTGTTTGTAATATTAAAAAAACAATTTTTACTACATGCATGTGAATTGATACCGGTACGTATACCCAGACCCAGTGGCCCCCTAAAATCTGCCCAAAATAAGTACTCAGCAGTCTGGTAAATCCGCCACTATACCTAAATAAAATTTTTACAATTTTGTCAGTTTATCTGCCTGTTTGTTTCGACTAATCTCTGAAATGGCTGTACCAATTTTGACAGGACTTTTATTGGTAGGTATTTTATGTGTAAGGAGTAACTTAAGCTACTTAAAAAATAACTCCGCAAGAAAATAGGTTCATGATCAAGTGATGCGCAAGTAAGACGCTGGTCGGCGGCGGGCGCCATGACGCGCGGCTTTCACTTGCTAAGTGTTCGGGTTAACACCGAGATTGATTGGAGCTTGATTATAATAGAGTTTGATTACGTTAGTCTCGCTAAAACTCGACAACGGCTAGACCGATTTGGCTAATCTTGGTTCTGAAATAATTGTGGAGGTCCAGGGAAGGTTTAAAAAGTTAGAAACTAAAAAAATAGGCGTTACGAAGTTCGCCGGGACAGCTAGTTTTGATATAAAAACACTTAACTACAAATATAAGTTAATGCTAAATGAGTACGCGCGGCGCTTTTGATGGCCTATTGCTGACTGACTTGATGTAATTAATGAAACAAAGGGTAAATGAGGTCAAAGCGCAAACTGATGAGTTATAAAAATGTACGTTGACCGTACACTAAGTTTATAGTAGAATAAATAAATAAATATAAATATTGGACAGCATCACATACATTGCTCCGATTCTGTGGTAAGTAGCTAAAGCACTTGTGTTACAGAAATCAGAAACAACGACGGTACCACAACACCGAAATATATATTCAAAATCCTGTAGTCCACAGCTACTAATAAAAAATTTTCACTCGTCTATTCTGTCGGCGCTACCCCGTCAGGGCACAAACGCAGGCGACACGTTGAAACGCCAAAAATGCAACAAATTCCAACAACTCCGAATGAAACGCGCCAGTCGGTCCGTCCGTCACTCACTGTGCCTGCCCTATTGAAAAAGCTTGATGAAAACGGATCTGGTCGTTTTAAAATAAGGGTGAGCTAGACTTCATTTTAACGCTTAATCAGACATATTGAGATCCGTAGCCGAGAGGTGAGTGGGTTTGATTCCTGGTCGGGTTAATATGGAAAATAGAATTATAAAGAAATAGGTGCCTCCTACCTAATGTAAAATTTGAACAAAACAGAATTAAGCAAAATTTGAATGTGAAGGCGAACAGACACGTAAGTTGTTAACGTTCGATTATATAGACGACTAGCTGTGCCCGCGACTTTGTTCGCGTAGACTACAGGGTTTTATCCAGTTCTTTTCCGCTAACTCCCGTTCCTATGGGAATTTTGTAATATCCTGTTGCAACTAAGCTTTTAGTTTACTAAGGTACCTGCATACCAAATTTCAAGCGTCTAACTTAAGCGGTTTAGATTTTTCATACAAAAGGATTTTCCCGCTAATTCCCGTTCCCGTGGAAATTTCGGGAATTTCTTTCTTAGTGCACCTCTACCGTACCTAAGCTAGGTCCCTTCGAAATTGCGAGTGCCTATTTAGCCATTTAGGCTATGCGTTGATATGTCAGTCAGTCCGTTTCTCCTTTTAGATATTTAGTTTCACAAATATCACTAACTAGCTTAACGACATACCGCGACTTCACTCGATTTTTCCTCATTTTCCGCTGATTCTTCACTCCCATTGGTTGCAGCGTAATTTTATCTATCATACAAATAAATATTGGACCACATCACATACATTTTTCCGATTCTGTGGTTAGTAGCAGCACTTGTGTTACAGAAATCAGAAACAACGACGGTACCACAACACCCAGACCCGAGACAATCTAGAAAAGTTCGTTTCCCATATTGACCCGACCGGGGATCGAACCCGGAACCTCAGAGATGGCGCGATGCCAAAGTCCGGCACGCTTGCCTCTCGGCTACGGAGGTCGTCAGTGTGTGTGTATATTGTAAAAATATAATTTTGAAAGAATCATATAAAAGGAATATAATATAATTTAAAACATATTTATATCTTGGATCAAGAAACGAACTGTAGATCCTAATGTGTCATTATAAATAGGTACCTAATTGTAGAATTTGAACAAAACAGAAATACGACGTATAATCGTCAATATAATCGAAAAATTACGTTCGATTATATTGACGATTCACAAATATTACTAATGTAATTAACATGAATAAAATATTTTTTAACTTAAGTCAAGCCCAAGTAGTTTCATTCCAGAAATTTCCCGGAATAGTTGCATCAAAGCTGTGCTTAAAACCTCAACATGTTTAGGCAAGTTCGCAGCCACGTTATGCAAATCTCTTAGAACACGGAGACGTCTTCAGATTCAGTTAGCACCCAGAATTATACACCGGCTTAAAATTCACAACCGATGGGAAATAACTCAATAATAGAATTCGTGGCAATTCGGTTATATTCGGATTAAGCGAATTTTGTGATTTGGTTACTTGATTGATCGGTTGCTATATTTTACGATGCGTAATGTGTCTAAAATGACATTCTGTTTTTCTCCAACTGACTGAGTCTAGAACGGTTTCAGCTTACGCCTTGTATAAATAAATAAATTATAAATTAATGTGCCAGACAATCACACCAATCACCTGGTCTCAAACTAAGGTTTTCCCTGGTACTATGAGTACCAGACGACGGATACTAACTGGGGGCGTCATCCCAGCACACCCAGACCCAAGTAAATTGAGAAAAGTTCGTTGTCCAAATTGACCTGACCGGGAATCGCACCGGGGACCTTACGGGCTTTGGGCGCCTTACGACCTTAGCCATAGCGCCATCGAGTTAATTTATTACTATTCGTAAATAAAACGGATTGTTTTTCAAATATTGGAATTAGACATGAAAGATGTTTGAGGGTGATTTTGTGGCTGTAATAATGTATAATTAGCGTTTAAGACTATTGATGCTTAAAAAAAAGATAAATAACAAACACATTTATTTAATAATTTACAAAACAACGGATAGGTATTCTAGGTAGGTAGTCTCAGTCCTAAGTGCTATCTAGTGAACGTCCGTCCGATCCGATGGCCGCCGCGCAAAAGAGGCCGATGCCTGTCCGTGTGCCGCCAGCTCGCGTTCCCCTCCCCACTCCACGCCACCATCACGCCACCATGACGTCACAGCCAAAGGCACGCCTCCTGGCGCCTAATTGTCAGCTAATTGTATTTATTCAGTGTTTAATGATTTATGCCTCTGCATCGTTTGGCCGTTGCATGATCCCTGAAGTCCTAGTGTTGATTCCCGATCGGGTCATTACTCATCTATCAAACAATAAAATCTTAATCAAAATCGGTTCATTTGTTCGGGAGCTGCGATGCTATAGACAGACACCGATACGTCAAACTTATAACACCCCGTCGTTTTTGCGTCGGGGTTTAAAAAGAGATCAAAGGACAATCTTCATTACCACATTCAAAACTTAAGTGAGAAATAAATTACTCAATTCAATTGTTAGCGACTGCAGTGATCCGACCTCCGCAGCCATTTTGGCTATACCTTTTCACATGACAATATTATGTTTTGCTCTTCCACTTTTGGTTTACCTTTTGTATAATAAGACATAGAGTGTGAGTGTCTGTGTGTGTACATATCGGTTCTGGTTGCTTCCCAATACATCATAAGAACATAAAAACGTGTTTAATTGTTGATAAATATAGTTCATTAATCCATTACACAATACTATACAAATGTAAGAAGTAAACAAGGGTTTATATGACCAATTTCAGTTCGAAATTAGTTCCTATATTCAAGCAATACGGTACAATGTCCAAAGTATAGGATATTCTTCTGACTGTACATGCACAGCAGTTGAAGTGGGTATAGGGAGGTATTTGCACAGAAGGTGAAGTATATGGAAGCGAATAAACCGTCCGAATGCGGCCATTCGTCTATCGAGGGGTTCTGAGCCAAATCGCTCCACTCCTGAAATCGCTAGCATTGGGGCTGTGGTCGAAATCATAAGCGCTAGCGAGAATAGTCAAATAGTCAACCATTTTTATTCATATGGATTAATCAGTAATACTTATACCATTCATGATCTCCTTAGCCGAAAGGCTTTTTTTTATATTTTTAGCCTGGATATTATAAATGTATTTAAGTAAATATTGTCACATTAACATTGGTTCTGATATTCGTATTATATGCTCCATTTTGATATTAAGTAAGCAACCTACGTTCACACTTGGATCCAAAGCAATTTGAGTATTTTCCTTTTTATTGATCAGAACAAGGATCAAACCTTTTTTTTTAACGAGGGGAAATAAATTGATGTACCGTACCGTCACCCGAGGGAAGTGACGGCGTGTGTGGGACTTCCCGCCCTGAGAAGGGTAGGACTACCCACTAAAATATCCCGAAACGATTGGACCTCATCGCCGTTAACGGCGATGCTAATGGCGATGCTACGGGAAACTTGGCTCAGCCATAATTACCGATCGAGGGCAGGGCAGGGTTGGCCGATCTAACTAAACCAACCCTACCTCGCAATGGAGACCTCAGCCGACTATGGTGCCCTCACACGTAAAGCCAGCTAGTCTCCATGCGGAAAGAACAGTGCGCGCGAACTGGCGTCGCGCTCGCAGCCTTCTGATCATTCTCCCTCTCGCGTTCTGCCGCTTACCAGGATCAAACCTGCAACTGCCGACCTCCGTTAGCCGAGAGGCGAGTGGGCTGGACTTTGACGTCGCGCTATCTCTGAGACCCCGGGCTCGATCCCCGGTCGGGTCAATATGGGAAATTAACTTTTCTATATTGTCTCAGGCCTAGGTGTTGTGGTACCGTCGTGGTTTCTCATTTCTGTAATACAAGTGCTTTACTTACCACAGAATCATAACAATATATGTGATGTTGTCCAATGTTTATTATTTATTTTTAACTTTCACGCACTCTCCGCCTGCTTTAGCCACTACACCACCAAGGTCTACGGATTTGACTGCAAATGGGGGAGTACATGACTTATTTTGAACCATTATTTGAAAACGCCATCGCCTCTTATTTATACCATGAGCTGGTACATACGTATTATGATTTTACTCGAATGCGCTTATTGAGAGGCCGCTATCTCAGCTCTATGGACTTGTTATTCGGTACTGCCAGCAACACACCAATAAAGAAGAAAAAGAAGTTTTATTTGTACGAAAACACATCACTATATCATTACTCTCCCCGGCTTCGCACGGGTGTAATGTAGTTATATATATTTTTATATATTACACTTCAAGATTGACCTCATCACACCAAATGTTAGGTGGTAATGAGGCCCTAGCTTGAGGGCGACAAGTATATAGAATAATAAAACTGTTACTGGACTTGTCGCCCTTACCTACAAGGCTTGGGCCTGGTACTGATGTAGTACCCCCAGGAGTCTGTAAACCTTACTTACACGCAGGAACACAACAACTCACAAATTATCTTTATTTGGCTGCGGTTTTCTGTAAGGTGAGGTATTTCACCAGTCGGGCTGCTCCAGTTCGAGCGATAAATCGCTAAGTCCTACCTCTCTTCATTTCTATGCGATTCTTCAGAGTTACTCCGAGTATAGCCCTCATTATAACAGCGAGTATTTAGTATAAAGGGAGACTTATTGACGATCGATAGTTAAGCAAAAGAAATGAAAGAAAAAACGAAGACGTTTATAAGCGGCCATCAACCACGACGTGTGTGAGAAGATCAACGCAGAACGACACTCCGGCGGACAAGCGTGACCATGCTGCCTCAGCGCCAGAAGTAGACCTGATTCGGACGCACATCGAAGCCTGTCGTTCAGTTTAATGTATAAAAATAAAACGATTAACTAGATCAATAGGTTATTCTAATAAGTACCTACATATAACAAGACACTGGTATTTCGCCTATACGGCAAATACCAATCAGTTAATAAGAGAGGTAGGGCATAGCGATTTATCGCTTGAACTGGAGTAGTCCGACTGGTGAAATACCTCCACCTTACAGAAAACCGCAGCCAAATAACAATCACTTCTGTGTTGTTGTGTTCCTGCGTGTGAGTAAGGTTTCCAGAGCTCCTGGGGGGTGCTACATTAGTAGTAGGGGTCAAGCCTTCAAGGTAAGGGTGACAAGTCCAGTAACAGATTTATTATGCTGTACTTGTCACCCTTAAGCTAGGACATCATTACCACTTAACATCAGGTGGGATGAGGTCAATCTTGAAGTACAATATGAAAAAAAAAAGTTAGGTGTCTTAATTATCCTTTTTTTTTGAACCGATTATATGTTTGCATCCCTTATTATACTTTGATAACCAGGTCACAGCTGACGCACATTAATATTAGTATATAATTAATAAACACGGCTCTTGATTACTAAACTACCTAATGGCTGTTTCATTTATTGTCTCCCTGCTCAGGAGCCAAAGATGTATGGATGTCCGAATATTTGGATGTATAGATTTATGTGACGTAAGAGTAACAATTTCTTTCACGTACATGCTGCTGAATGGGTTAGGAAGACCTTCGGCATACGAATAGATGGCATCCCTCATCATCAATCCACAAAAAAATTGGCTCGTTTTCTGCAGTCGGTACACTTGTACTGACTGCAAAAGCGCAGCGTGGTCCGGAGAACCACGCGCTATACCGAGCGAGCCGGGCGCCAGCTCTGATCGACTTAATGTACTTATGCAAGCATGTTTGAATTGTAAAGAAATGTGGAAATCTTGAGAAAAGAATTAAACTTTTATTTGTAAAGTACTGTTTTCTATTTCAGGAATACGGCTGATAGCTTTTATATGTATAATAATCATACCTACAGTAAAGCTACTCTCCTAGAGGGGTGGAGACAGGAAAATTCCTTTCAAGTGTCATGATGTCAGCGCAGCAAACCAGCTCTCATCAGTCCACGAAAGAAAGAAAGACATTTTTGATATAACAAACTACTACTACTATGAAAACAAAAAATTAAAAACAACGACATTTTTCATTACAAACATACACACATATAAACACAAATCTTTCCTCTTAATAATCTTAGCGCAGATTAAAGGTGTCTATACTCTGGTGTTTATGGTATCACTGGTACTGGTTTCCATAACACAAACGCTTAATCCGTTTACTTAGAGATCAGACCAGAGGGTCTATTCCCAAAAACGAAAAAAAACAAATGAAAGCTTCCGTTTTTGAAGACACATCAAAAGTTTGGGAATTAATATGTATTTTTTAATTTGCATATATGTATAAATTTTTCTTTTTCTAAAACGTTTACTTCGCATTGGAGGTTGGTTGATTACGATTATGAGAATTAACAATTGCTATCCGTCGTCGTATCCGACCCGACCGAGAGGCGAGCGTGCTGGACTTTGGCGTTGCGCCATCTCTGAGGTCCCGGGTTCGATCCCCGGTCGGGTCAATATGGGAAACGAACTTTTCTGTAATGTCTCGGGTCTGGGTGTTTTGGTACTGTCGTTGTTTCTGATTTCTGTAACACAAGTGCTTTCGCTACTTACCACAGAATTAGAGCAATGTATGTGATGTTGTCCAATATTATTTATTTATTTATATTTCGTTTTAGGGAGTAGACATCAAGAGTCGAGTTTCTCGCCGGTTCTACTCAAAATCATTTTTTATATAACATTTCAAGATGGACCTCATCCCACCTGATGTTAAGTGGTAATGAGGTCTTTTTTTTTTTTTTTGTTGACGGGGGGAAATGCGTTGATGCACCGTACCGTCACCCGAGGGAGGATAACGGCGTGTGTGGGACTCCCTGCCCTGAAAAGGGCAGGACTACCCACTAAAACCCCCCGGTTGGACCTCCATCGCCGTAGTGGCGGTGCCGCGGGAAATCGGCTAAGCCTTACCCACCACAACACCGCCGGCGGAATGGCCGCTTACGCGGCCTCGTCTGCTCCCCCCCTGGTGGTTGGGGGGAGATTGGGGACGGCCAATCCAACTGGACCACCCCCACCACGCTGCGGAGACCGTATGTGCAATGCCGACTGAGGTGCCCTCACACCATCAGCCGGCCGGTCTCCGCGCGGAAATTGTGCGCTGGCGAATTGCCGCCGCGCTCTGAGCCGCCTGCGCTTGCGGCATGCAGGGGCGGATGGGTCGTCCTCCCTGACCCTTTCCGCTGCTTCTTTCTGCACCATAACATATTCGCAGAAAGAAACAGCGCCTCTCTAGGCCGTCTCACTCCCAAGCATAGCCTCGACCATGCTTGAGAGTGAGAGATTAAGCCCCACCACAGAAGACAACAAACAGCGTTGTTCTGTCCATTCTGGACATATGAGCAGAGTGTGCTCGGCGGTATCCTCTGGCGCGCCACAGTGAATGCACGCCGGAGACTGCTCCCTGCCAATCCGGTGCAGGAACTTGCCGAAACATCCATGCCCCGACAAAACCTGCACCAGATGGAAGCTTAGGAATCCAAGTTTGCGCTCGATCCAGCGCAAAATAACTGGCCCGAGCGCATCTAGAGTCCACCGACCCGACGTGGACTGTCGAAGATGTGGTAATGAGGTCCTACCTCAAGGGTGACAAGTACAGCATAATAAATCTGTTACTGGACTTGTCCCCCATTACCTTGAAGGCTTGACCCCTGCTACTAATGTAGCACCTTCCCAGGAGTTCTGGAAACCTTTTTGTAAAGTTTACATGAATAAACATATTCCCTCTTTTTGGGAGTAGTCAATCAATCAATATTTTTTTAATTCATATAGATTACATGAGTAATACTAATGAATCGTCTCTATAAAAATTTAATGAAGCTACCACCTCCGGTTCAGAACCTATAACTACCGAGAAGATATCGGCAAGAAAGTCGGTGGTTTTTTTACAAATAAAAAAAATGACCTCCAAGTATATGTGTGATTTTTCTGATTTTCATTTGTCTCGTGTGGATTTTTCGATACAATATATGACGTAGGCTGAAGAACTTTCCCCCCCTTCGTGTGTAAAATACGTGGACGTGTCCGGACAAGACAAAGGCGCCCTCTTGCGGATAGCATCCGCGACGAGGCGGAGGACTTCCTGAGGGTCTTGTGACGCAGGAAGAGGTCCGCTTGTTGAAGCGAGACTGTAGTATGTGATTCGTTTACCCAAGTATAGGTAAGTAGGTATTATCTTTGACGGTGATAATGTGTTCACAGACTTGTGCTATCAAAACTTTAGAATATTAGTATAAATACATTTTTTCATCAAGAGTAAAATATTCCTTTCTTTCTCTTAACTAAATGCGAACTTGTATCCTTTATCAAAGTATTTAAAAAAAGCGGAGCATTTGTTGGTATTTAATTTGGTTTCATAAATTCATTCAATATGTTTACTTTATAAAGATTTATTATATATTATGTACGAATTTATTTATTTATTTTAATTTTATTTATTTTCTTTGTTATTTCTTTCGATGTTTTTTTTTGTATCAATCACGTTTTCTGTTAGGATTTTCTCATTAAACATTTTGCACGGACTTACTCGTTTCTCTATATCTACTTTTTCCTCTCCCTAAAGGTTGTGGGAAGATATTGCTCTCTAGCAATAAGACCGCCTAAATTGTGCTTGAATATGCCTGTAAAACCAATTTCTATTAATTTGTTTTACAGGCATATTCAAGTATAATAAAGTGTATCTATCTATCTAATGGCGATAAATGGCAATCAATCTTGAGCAGATTACAATTCTGTTAATGACACTTGGGTGTTAAAATATATTGTTTTTATTTGAGTGCATAATGTGATGACGTCCGTTAGCCGAAATATAAGATTGATATCTGTTGGTTTTTGAGTTTTAACATCAAAATCAAATAGATTTGCACTAAAGAAAGTTTTCCGTAGCCACAAAGGAGACAGATAATATAATTAAAAAAAAGTGCTCTGTACGTCTTAGTATTTATTATTTTACTGTTGTGACCCTCAGAAAAACTGTGTAAACAGTTTTGTGGGACTGCCTATTTTTTATCCTCTTACTTGATTTGTTTAATAGATAAATAATAATAAGGTTTCTGCCGTATATAAACTTTCATGGTCGGTTTTCTCCAATCTCCCCTAATATTCGAAACAAAAAGTAGCCTATATCCGTTCTTGAGGTCCAACGTATACCTATAACAAATTGTATCAAAATGAGTTAAGTGGTTTAGGTGAAAAGCCTAACAGACAGACAGAGTTACGTCCTCACTTTTAACAAAAGTATGGTTACAGTCCACCATTCCATTACAGCTGTTGTCTCTCGCTTTTAGAGTTCGATATTTAGTGGTCGCCAGCTAGGAAGGGTTTGCTTCATATAGGTACTTACCTACCCAACACTCTCTATAAACCTTATTCCGAGTTCAGTTGCATCCTTCATTGCCCGGACGTAGAGCGTAAAACTAATATTTCGCTCATTACTGCGGCGCTGCGAAGTAATGATTACCTCAAACGTTAAATTCGCCATTACCATAAATTATTGCCATAATAACAAGCCGTTTTGCACGCGAAATACGCTGATTGCCATGTTCTAGTCGAGGAAAACACATGGGTAAGGTTGTGGGTTTGATGGAAGCGGGATTTATATGCAAGGAGAATGGTACATTCAACTTAGTGAGGAGATTCTGAGACACTGTGGTGCAGTGGGTAGAGTTAAAACTGAGTCTGTATTACGAAAATTTTTTTTAGGATTCCGTACCTAAAGAATAAAAATTGGACCCTATAACTAAGATTTTGCTGTGTGTCCGTCAGTCCGTCTATAACCAGGCTGTATCTGAAGAACCGTGGTAGCTAGAGAGTTGAAATTTTCACCGATTATGTATTTCTGTTACCGCTTCTCCAACAAATACTAAAAAGAAAATAAAATCATTATTTAATGCTAGTGTTAGTGATAAGATAAAACAGATAATGGTACAGAACCTTCAATACACGAGTTCGACTCGCACTTGGCCTTTTTTTAACTAACAGTCGGTTAATTAATAAAACAACGCAAACATTTGAAGACTTAGAAAGAAAGAAATATTTATTACTTAAACACACCACAATATCAGCCATCCACTTAAAAACCACTCAGAGAGCTTTCTCATTATCAATAGCGCGAAGTAGACTGCTGCAAGTCGTGATGTCTTAAGTAAAAATGGCCTCACTCAGCATAAGTCATGGCCCACGTCGCAGACCATGACGCTGGTGCACAGTGGACCCTACTGAGTGACATCCAGACAGCCTTACATTTGCTCCCGAGATATCTCCAAAAACACTCGCGACCGAGATATTCCTGCCCAATATGGATTTAAGCTGAGGCTTTTGAATGGACCAAGTAGGACATTCACATAATGTGTGTCTACCGACAATCACTAGCTCACAATCAGCATCTATTGCTTTCTCTCTTCTAAATAAATATAAATCAATATTGGACATCACATACATTGCTCTTTTGTGATGTCCAATATTGATTTTGTGGTAAGTAGCTTAAGTTCTTGTGTTACAGAAATCAGAAACATACATGCCGTAGTCCAAAAATCTTGATGGAGCTTCGCAACCAGGCCCATACACGCCAAAACCAACCTACGGAAGAACCAATTTATTAAAAATAGCGGCTTTAGCAGTAAGATTGGTGAACAAAGGAGACGTACTCTAGATAGGTGGTGGTGTAGACATTAAACCTGAAGATTTGCAACATCCATACCCGAGACAGTTTAGAAAAGTTCGTTGCCCATATTGGCCCGACCGTGGATCGAACCCGGGACCTCAGAGACGGTGTGACGCCAAAGTCCGGCCCACTGACCTCTCGGCTACCGAAGTCATCAATCTTCTAAATATTTATGAGTCCAAAAACTCCGCTCCCATTCAAACCCCCTCCTCTATTCAAGTCATTACATACTCAATAACAGCACCCTATCTCCTGCACATAAGGCCTAGTTTCCTCCACAAGCTGCCGAGAACTGGCAGCGACAGGCCTCACCGCGCCCCACTCTAGTTTATGGCGCGTATTGTCGAGCTAAGTACGTTATTAACGTGTTTGTACCGATCTGATCTGCGAATGTGAAGTATGAAGATGATTGTAACTGGAATTATGGGTGTTTTTTATGCTTATGCGATGGTTGGCACATTCGTCATGCTTGTAAATAGGTGCCGCCGCCAGGGACTGGTCTACTCCAGCTAACCTCACGAAAGTAAATATTTGATTACTTAATTGTTTTATTACTCATCAATACAAAACTAAATATGCCTTAGTCCAAGGTGAGCTACACGTAGCAATAAGTAAGATACTGCTACTGTAACTGATCTACTGAGTTTCTTACCGATGTCTTCTCGGTATTTTAAGAGATACAGGGCAAAGCGATTTATCGTTCGAACTGGAGCAGCCCGACTAGTGAAATACCTCCACTTTACAGAAGACTGCTGCCAAATAACAATAACCCCGGTGTTGTTGTGAGTAAAATTTCCAGAGCCCTTGGGGGGTGCTACATTAGTAGCAGGGGTCAAGCCTTCAAGGTAAGGGCGACAAGTATAGCAACAGTTTTACTATGCTATACTTTTCGCCCTTAAGCTAGGATCAGGTGGGATGAGTTCAATATCGAAGTGCGTTATAAAAAAATTATACTTATAAGGTTAGGTTTTTAAACATTTATAAAAAGTTCGGGAATTAAAACGTGGTTTTTGACTTGAATAAATACAATTTGTTTTATGAAAACTCTTAATTCGCATTGGTGACTATGAGAATTAAAAATTGCTGTCCGTTGTCGAATCCAACATTTTCCGTTTTTAGGTTCCTGCCCGGAAGAAGAATCACTTTGCATTGTTTTCAATGACGATTCATGTGTGTTATATATAAACAACTTGATTAAAGAAATATTTGAGTTGACTTTGAGTTTGTTAAACTGGCTGTTGCCAGCGGCTTTGGTTGCGTTTTTTTCGGGAGAAAATACTTTATTAGGGCTGTCCAAATAACAGCTCGCCGACCATATGCGGCCCTTAGTCCATCTATGTGTGGCCCGCGGTGTGTTCTCAATATTGTGATGTTATATGTTTTCCAGTTTTACTGTATTGGTGGAAATGTACTGAAGGCGGTTGCGCAGTTAGAAGCGCCTCAGACTACTGTTTGGACCTTGTGCGGTCAATAGCTTTAGTTCGGGAACAACTCTGCACCTTGTAACATTAACTCACTGTCTATCTGACTTGCTTAGTTATACGGAGATTTGGTATGACAAGGTGCGGTGTATACGAACTAATGATGCTGGCTGTACCTTTAAAGTATCAATATAGTAATTTAAATTACACAGGCCTTAGTCCTAGTATTAAGTCCACCTGTTGTATTTTTTGTGCAATAAAGTTTTAGTAAATAATAATACTGACGAGTCTTGCATAGTTTGGCAAAGAAGCTTTTGATCAGATAAAATATACTTTTTTTTATGGCGTATGATACTGGGCATAAATTATTACAATCTAGTCTGAAGAGACTAATAAGTAATTTATATTTAACTTAGACTGCTAATGATAGTTTACTTAGAATGTGCCCATTAACACTTTTCTTATTGTCTCTATTAAGGGGAAGACACTTTGTTCTTGTGTTCTTAATGAGTGGCACACACTTTACTTTCTGTCACTAATTTACTAAACTAGCTCAAAAGGTTTTGTCCTTTTGAGCCTCCTCACTATGTTCGTGTTGTCAAGGAGCTGGATGGCCTCAACATTTACGTGGTGATGAAGTCATCGTTCATGATCTTCGGCGTATTTCCTAATAATGTCTTTGACGAAGTCTACTTTTAGGTCCCGATGTAAGCCGTCGTTTCTGTTGTACCAGGGTGCATCTACAACACCTCTAAGTACTTTATTTTGGAAACGTTGAATAGTTTGAATGTTTGTGTATTTGGCACAGCCCCATAGCTGAATACCATAAGTCCATACTGGCATGAGGACTTGTTTATAAAGCAGGATTTTGTTATGTACTGACACCGAAGAATGTTTACCAAGAAGCCAATACATCTTTTTATACCGAACTTCTAATTCATCTCGTTTTTTCTTAACATGAGCCTTCCAGCGAAGCTTTGCTTCTAGTGTCATGCCGAGGTATTTGGCAGTTTCCATATGGTACAGTACAAGTACAATTATTAATGTAGACCGGTAGATAATTTAATTTCTTATTTGTGAAATCTACATGGATAGATTTCGATTCATTAAGTTTAATTAAGGTTAAATATACTAAATACATTTTTATGTTCAATCTTTTTAAAACATATAACAGAGGAGTAATTAGGCGAGCGAGTTTTTATTAATAAAACAAGAGTATGAGCAGATTGGTAATTATTTTGCTCATCAAAGAGTAACCGCCGGCTTTGTAATTTGCACACACAAAATATTTCAAATTTAAATTGCGATTTATGCAAACGAATGGGTATTAAAAGTATCGAGGCATAATTACTCGCCAGTTGCGGGGATAGAGGATTTAATAAAATGTTAGTTTAATTTTGTTTAGAAACATCATTGTTATTAAAAGATTTTTTAACCGATTACGAAGCCAAAAAAATGGATTACGATTTCGACTGATATGTTTAAACGTACGTTCATCAGTTCTTTTATCACAAGCAATAAAATGTAAACACTCGGGCTCTTATGTTGTTACCGTAAGGTTCGCTTTAGAATGTGGTTGTATGCATTATTGCATTTGACTGTACATAAAATATTAAAAATATTATATTAACAGAAACAATAGCTTTTATCAAATCCAATTAAACCAATAAAAAATTTAACAACATAGACAAATAGTGCATTGGCTCGTTAAAAAAATACCGCAGCTTATCAAAAATAGCCTATGTTACTCTCCATCTTTTCAACTAACTGTATGCCAAACATCAGATCGATTGATTGCTTAGCTACGGCGTGAAGTAAGGACAAACAAACAAACACACTTTCACATTTATAATATTATTATGGATAGCAATCACAGCGGAACAGGATACACAAATGTAAACGCTAGGAGAAAGAAGATGTCTTCCTTGAATGCTGTAGCATAAGTAGTCTACGCGCTCGGTGTATTCATAGCAATTACAATACAACCGGTGAATGATAATATGCAGTCGAGTCGAGTTAGGGTGAGGACACAATATACTGGCACCACAACTGTACAATTGTAGCAAGGCGTCAAAAAAAAAAAAAGGTTCGTTTTGTTTCAATAATTAAATAAAATTGATGATGGTGCAGGGAATCAAAATTCAGTTGAGTAGTATGTTTACGTTACTAATTCTATGCACATTGCATATAATTCTTGGTATTTTTTTGTTACATGGCAAATACAAATACAAATACAAAATCATTTATTCGTGATTCACAGGTAGTGTCGCCACTGGGTGTTAATAATAAGCATATTGTATCACTGTAATCAGCCATATCGGCATACGAATATGGATATAATTATGAAATCCTGACTATATCAAATTAATTTATTATTGAAACATACCATGAATGATAGCTCTTCCAGATTGAATCAAGTAACTTCTTTACAAAATAAAATAAAGTTAGTTCATTATATTAAAATATCACAGTCAGTATCATTAATGATTTTATCAAACTAAGTCATTGTCTTCTTTTTTTATTCGTACCTCCCTTTTTAATATCTATGTACTGTTCTTATAAAGAGAATATATCATTTATTTACTAATTCTTTAAACCATATATTTACAAATATAAAAACATTACAAAAAATAAAAATCTTCTAAAATTGGGCCTTGTGGGATCGATCCCAAGACTGGCAGCATTACCTCGCTGAATAGCCAACGAAATACGCTGTGCGAGGTGAGTGCCAGCCCTGGGGTCGCCCGAAGTTTGGACCAGCTTTTTTGCCAAAAATCCGTACAAATTTTTGGCATCGGAGCTCCACGGACCCATAGTTTCAACTGCAAACGCCGCAAATTCATTGTCTCTGAGAAGAGATGAATATTTGCGACGCTTGAGGAGTTGAGCCTGGTCTGCTGCCGCGCCAGCCCTTTGCGCAGTGCCCTGAATGTGGGACGCAGCCAAGGTATCAACGCAATCAGTAGAAAATCACAGTCAGTAGATTGAAAACATGCATAAATAAAATAAAAAATAAATGTCAATATGAAAAATAAAGTTTCAGATATCAAGCAGTCAATTTCTATTTAAAAAAAAAATGACAGAAAATTAAATGAAATTACAAATTAATATTATATATATGCAATAGATAATATTTGTCTTATTTTTATAGGTAATAGTTACGACTAGTTGGTTTTAATCTAACAGCGACCCGCGACGACTACGCTCTCGTACCGTCTCCGTTTTTCCACATTTTCTTATGCATTGGTCGCAGCGTAATGTCATATAGCCTAAAACCTATACTATTATTATATTATATTATATTACACTTCAAGATTGACCTCATCCCACCAGGTGTTAAGTGGTAATGAGGTCCTAGCTTAAGGGCAAATACAGCATAATAAATCTGTTACTGGACTTGTCACCGTTACCTTGAAGGTTTGACCCCTGCTACTAATGTAGCACCCCCCAGGAGTTTTGGACACCTAACTCACACGCAGGAACACAACAACGCCGAAGTGATTGTTATTTGGCTGCGGTCTTCTGTAAGGTGGAGGTATTTCACCTGTCGGGCTGCTCCAGTTCGTTTAAAAACGCTAATCTTAGGATCTGGTTCGGATTGATACATGTTTTTGTGTTAGGTAGCCCACTTATCGAGGAGGGTGTGAGCTTAGATTTACTTATCTATATATAAAGAAATGAAACCCGTTTCCTGTTGTCACGCCATAACATGAAAATGGCTTGCCCGATTTGGCTGATTTTTTTTTTTTTTTTTTTTTTTTTTTTTTTTTTTTTTTTTTTTTTTATAGTAGCGCAGTATATTGGCTCCTCCCAGCCTGATGGTAAGCAAGAGAGGAACCCACATCGCGATGACAACGGATTTGATATCAAAATATCCTATCCGTTAGCATCGCCATACTGGCCCGCAAAAACGGCGGTTTTTTATAGTTTTCTAATACTCTGTACAAGGTTCTTACGGAAAAAAATATTAAAAAAATCTCTCAGAAAGATTGAAAAATATTCATTTAATTTTGCATATTTTAAAAAACGCGCGTAGTGAATGTCAACGTCATTCACAGCCATAGACTATATTAAAAGAGCATCGTTTGTTCGGAAACGTTGGTACTTAATTTAATTATATCGCACTAATTTATAAACTTTTGAAAATTACTCGCCACAGAATAGCTTTTCCCAAGATAGGTCAGGTATACAAAATAAAGTAGTGCATCAAAGCTACGCTAGGGCGGTACGAAGTTCGCCGGGTCAGCTAGTTATAAATAAAACACAGGACTTAAGGCTGATTTCTTGATAAGCAGTGAATTAAGGACATCAGTACGTAATTTTGTTAAGAAATATTGTAATTAGAATTACATTTAAAATTAGTCGTATAGGTTATGATACATTTTATATTTTATGACACTATTATTTCATTTCTGGTAATTAAAATCAGGCCTTAATGTTATAACTTTATAGAAACGACGTCGTTGTGGGGCCGGTATAGTGTGTAATGACCCTAAGTCGAGCTAGGAAGCTTATGAGCGACGTGATTCCGTTAAGAGTATAATCCAGATTAACCCTAGACTTGCCTTGAATAAGATTTAGACGTATCAACGTCATACAGCCCGCATATACATTAGTATATTTGAGGTACGGTACGACAAATATTATGGATGGGGCTAAGAAAACTGTTACATACATAAGCACACTAGATATGGGCCAATTCGGCGATCGCTACCTTTGCGAGCAAGTCATCTCACGGAAGGAGGCAGCGGAGAGACAGCGAGGGGGCGACCCTCAAGCACCGCCACACCGAGGAGGCTACGAGCAAGGTCGGCACCTTGCGCCTCCTGGTGGGGACCAGCCGACCGCGGGTCTGGGGACAGCCCGGTTGGCCTTGTACGATCCTACGCAGATGCGCGGGAACGGCTTATCGCCTTCAGCTGTTCCCGCCAGCCCCCCGACCATCCAGGGGAGACTAGATGGAACGGCCCCCTAGGGGACAGCTATCACCGACGACGCTATGGCCGTTATGGGTTTTCAGTTTCCCATAGCGTGACTGGGTGATACGAAGGTGGGTGGGGTTTTTAGTTAGGGTAGTCCTCGCTAAGAGCGGGGGAGTCCCGTACACGTCGCTGTCGTCCCCATGGCAGTGATATGGTATAAAAAGTATTTTCCCCACCTCAAAAAAAAAAAGATATGGGCCAATAAAAACAAAAGATATGAGCCTGATATATTTTGATTCATTTAAACGAGTACTGTGATGACCCAGATAGTTATTTACATAAATTTTTTTTTGACATAGTTATTTTAATAACTTTTAATAACTGACTTGTGAAACTCTTATGAAATGTTAATAACTTGTATTTAATTCGTATTTGACTTGTACTGAACTATTTGCATGCCAGATTCTGGTGAAATGTGAGCTCATTTTTGTTTGTACCATCTTTACACCACTTTTTACGCAAATAAACGATATTCTTATTCTATTCTGCCTTATAAAATTCATAGCCAGAAAGAGTAAATGAGATAAAATATCTGTACTTAATTAAAACAAAAAAATTGGATGTAAGTGTACTATTTGACGAATTGATTACGACAGTCGTAGACATATTCGTAGCAACAACGTAGTAATCGTAGCACGAGCATGGAGCACGAGTTACACGTCAGACTACAGAGGCGCTTAACTTACTACCGGTCTTATGCTGTGGGCATAAGAACTAATATCGAACTGTGCTGTTACATTTTTGCAATATAAACTGTGTTGTGTGCAAATGTATGAAACACAGAGGAATAAGAAAAAGAGTTTAAATAGATAAAACAAATAGATATATAACCTTGATGATATTAATTAGGGAGTTTAGCAGCAGAGTTATAGGGGGAGGGGGGAGATGTGGTTGAAATAGAAGGATTTGGCTGAAATGTACGGAAAAAATTGTAAATTAACATAATTAGATACTTTTAATACACACGTGGTATTATTTTTTTTACTTTTCGAGCATTTCCGAGAAGCAGTGAACTACAGAAAGTTTTTATTTATTTATTAATTTTATATTCGGAGTGTTCGGAAACATGCATGAACTTTAGCTGTTGCTGTACTTATTTATTCCGGTGTCTTCTCGGTAGATATAGGTTCCGAACCGGAAGTAGAATCACTATGCATTGTATTCAATGACGATTCAAAAGTGTTACATGTAGCTTGAATAAAGAAATATTTGAGTTTATTTATTGCTAGCTGTGCCTGCATTTTCGTTCGCGTGGACTACATGTTTTTGAATTTAAGGAAAGCAAAAAAATAATACTTACACATTCGTTTTGAGTTCCTGGAGCTTTCATCTAGGGATGCAAAATGTTGCTTTCCAAATTATTGAAACACTTCATAATTCGGTTGCACGTCTGTTCGAGTAGGCAGCCGCGCTCGTGATGAGCGGCGCGTAATAAATCTCGTTCGACGCGGACAGATATTGATGGCGGAGCGTCAGCAGGCAAGCCGTGACGTGTACCGACGCGTCAGCCTACCCCGATCCGTCAAAATTATGCCAACAGACCTTCAACTTGTTAGCAAGGAGTTTTAAGTTTCAGATCCTTTTTATTACCATGGTTACTTGGTGGCGCAGTGGCTAAGGTAGGCGGCAAAAGCGCGAAAGGTCCCGGGTTCGATTCCCAGTCGGGTCAATTTGGAAAACGAACTTTTCTAAATTGACTTGGGTCTGGGTGTGCTGGGATGACGCCCCCAGTTAGTATCCGTCGTTTGGTGCTCATAGTACAAGGGAAAACCTTAGTTTGAGACCAGGTGATTGGTGTGGTTGTTTGGCGCTTTTTTTTATTTACTTGTTTAACCAAAATTGTGCATTGTTATTGCATATCCTATACGGATGCAATTTATTATTTTTATTATTTAGTAGTAATTAGTAGGGTTAATGGCGAGGGCCAGGCAATCTATAACGTGCCTTTCACATAGGATTAATCCCTAATATTGCGTTGTCGCTTGTCTAGTCAAGAATACCTACAATAATTTACGCGAATAATGATAATAATTAATTTAATTTCATTTATTTTACAAATAGATACTTTTGTTTTATTTTTTTTTTCAATAATTGATTTTTAATTTTTATTTTACAATTGACAAACTAACTGTGTGTCTTAGTGCAAAATTAGTAATAAGTTTAGCTTCCATTTGTAAAAAAAACTACTGAGTTTCTTGCCGGTATCTTCTCTTTAGTTATAGGTTCCGAACCGGAGGTAGCTTCATTTGCATTATATAGAGACTATTCATAAGTATTACTAATGTAATCTATGTGAATAAAAAAGATTGACTTTGACTTTGAATATTATATTAAGAAATATAATATATAACACTATAATAACTGTTGTTGCATTGAAAACTAAAGATAAGATATACTTTATTGCACAAAACGGATTGATTATAGTACAATTTAGGCGGTCTTATCGCATTTATTTTAATATATTTTATTATTCACGTATCACTTCTTTAGGGTGTGATTTTACTAAAAAATATTTTATTTGACTTTCAATTAAGAATTTTCATACTGGATTACATTTGAATAACTTAAATAATGGCAAAGTCTCATATTAACTTTTAACCCTAGTTTTAACAACTATAAAACCTATTCTAAAGCTTTTCTTTATCGGAATTATATATTTAATGTGTAAATATGAAAGAAAAATAAAAAAAATAGGCATGGTTGTACCACACTGTTATTTTTGTGCCGACGCTGCTTCTGCTGGGAATATTTTCGTAAATTTCACCTCATGGCAGTGATTATTCAGTAACTGATACTCCCATCTTATCAGGTGTCTCGTTGAGGCTTTCCAGGTGTTTGATTTCGGTACAAAATATATAATAATTGATTATCAGAAACAATTGATGGAAATCAGAAACAATCGATTTTATTATTTTTATACTAGCGAACTTTAAATATTAGAAACAGAAAAAATGTATCGCCCCTTGCGGTGCGGAAATCGAGCCCTCGATTAAGATGCCAAGGTGTCTTCGATTCCGTGGTTTTCAAATATTACTGCAACGAATGTACCACGGGCCGATAAGTACTTCTAAACATATTCGGCAGATGGCACTTACCGGAGGCTAACGGTTGATACAGCAGAAAAATTTCATCGCCTACAATAACTTGCGGTTAGCTCAGTTGGTAAGAGCAGCACGCGCGATACGTGAAGGTCGTGGATTCGATTCCCGCACCGCAAGGGGAGATAAAAATTTTCTGTTTCTAATATTTAAACCAGAAACAATGGTGGTACCATTTTATGTACCTAAATACATTTTTAAATGCCAAGACACAGATCAAAAGGAAATGTATGTCCTGAGTGGGGATTTCACGGCTCTTGTAGGCCTAGCATGCGCAATACGTCAAACTTCTCGCAGGACACGACAAAAGTATTTTCAGCCAATCAGCAGTTGATGCAATGATTTTGACAATTCTTAAAAGCGCGATAAAATTTACTCACGTGGCGCATGCTACGCTTGTTGGTTCTATAACCACACATAACAGACAAAAGCCCGTATGACTGCGACAGAATTTGCAATCTCCTTAGGTAGAATAGAAAATATTTTAAAGCTTTACAAAAGCACTTATGAATCGTCAGTACAAGGTCAGTATTCTACCGTCCTGTTTGGAATGTTGATCATGTCGAGAGCAACCGGCAAGAAACTCGACACTTACTCTTTATAAAATAACAATGATTCATATTAGGCATTTTCCCTCCCTCAAAAAAAAGGTAAGATGAGGCAAGACAATTCTATGGTTTTCGTCAACAATCGTACAATAACTTTACTGAGACCCACATATTCAGTTGAAATGCATCAATCAGCCTACCTACTTTGGTATTGTACCAGAATGTGGTGAGAATTTTACTCGTATCAGAAAAACGTGTTTTTCGAGTTAACTCTTTTTATATCTAAGTGTACGAGTATATGTATGTGGATCATTAGGCAGAGTATTAGGAAGCGAGTCCTAATATCGCATTAACTGTCTTAAGAAAGCTTACGTTAAATGGGGTAATTATCCATCACAGGCGTTCGGGTGAAATAATTGCATCATGTTGGCAACATTAAAATTGATTGTCAAATTGCGAATTTAATCTATACTGATATTATAAATGCGAAAGTAACTCTGTCTATCTGTTTGTCTGTCCGGCTTTCACGCCTAAACCACTGAATTGATTTTGATGAAATTTGGTATGGGCATATGTTAAACCTTTAGGATGGACAAACAAACAAACTCTTCAGCTTTACAATATTAGTATAGATGTAAACGTCGCCATGCAAAGTTCTTCAATGAGTACTCGTAAGTTTTCTACCGCATTTCTCTTTAGTAAAAGCAGGTACAGTAATAATAAGTAATGCTTTTGACCCTGTTTAGTGCGTGCTCCGACATAATGAGGCGTGACGTCACAATACACTACGCTCCCTTGGAAATGCGGTCGCTTTCATATGCTCGTTTAGGTTTTTAGAAAATAATATCGAAATACGCAAATAGCAGACAATGTTGATATAAAAACCACTAAAGCCCACTAGTTTCAACTAGTGGGCTTTAGTTAATTTCCTATTTAATGGACATGTATTTCCTATTTAATGGACATGTATTTTCCGAATATAGAGAATGTTTCTAGACATTAAGCCCACTAGTTGAAACTAGTGGGCTTAATGTCTAGAAACATTCTCTACCAGTCGGACAGATTTGAACGGAAAATACATGTCCATTAAATAGGAAATTAACTAAATAAATAAATATAAAACAACATCACATACATTGCTCTGATTCTGTGGTTAGTAGCTTAAGCACTTGTGTTACAGAAATTCGAAACAACGGTTCCACAACACCCATACCCGAGACAATATAGAAAATTCGGTTCCCAAATTGACCTGACCAGCGATCGAGCCTTGGGCCTCAAAGATAGCGCGACGCGAAAGTCCGGCTAGCTCTCCTTTTAGCTACAAAGGTCGTAAAACTAAAGCCTTTAGTTTTTTAATTTGAGTGATATAAAATAGTTTACACAACTTCTATTTTATGAAACAAAATTCTAAAAGTTCAGGCGAAGTGTAAAATGTACAAATTGGATGCGATTTGAAACATACCGGGTGTTTGCGCAAACTATTGAATGCTTCGAGTAACATGAAAAGATTGACACGTATTGTTTTATTAAATAAATAACTGAATTCTAGTCTAAAACCAGTCAAGTGTGAGTGGACATCGTATTGAGCGTCACATTTAAATGTGACCTTTGAACGGTTTTGGCATAAAGGTTATTTAATAAAAGCAGATATAAAAAGGATTCTTTAGAGGTTTTTTTTTATTGCGAAATTGGTTAAAAGTTTAGTTTTTAAAAGAAAAGAAAGCTACTGAGTTTTTTAGCCAATCTCTTCTCGGTGTAGATAAATTCATTAGTGGTGTTAAATTTATTTTTAATTTACTTCTGTTATGCTTACTGTGTTAGTTATTTAAAACGTAATTGCACACAAAGTACAACCAGTGGACTTCATGCTAGGTCATGCAGATAGTTTGTGGGTACGGTAATTTTAATTTATTTTATTGTACTTTGACTTTTGAACATTGCTATACGGTGTCAAAAATCCGCCATTTTGTTTTCCTGATGCAGCCAAAAGCACATCAGACTATCACATTAGTCTTTGTATCATCCTTATGTCGCGGCCATAAGAGCTAATATCGAATTGCGAAATGCTTGATTATTCGTAGCGCTTAAGAAAACTCGTACGGCACCTCTTAGTCAAAAACAGTCAGACTATTCAGGCTGTAGCGAAGTATACAGATATGTACTAGAAACACATACGCAACCGTAGAATATTTAAGGAAAATTAACAAAAATATCACCCTTGCAGTGTGAGTTTCAAACCCACGACCTTCACGTATCGCGCTGTAAGTAAGTTGTAATAAGTTATTGTAACTTCAAGTTTTTTTCTTCAAAAAAATTAAAGTTCGCTAGTGCGTGATACTCTACAATTTTTTTTAAAACAACTCTAGGTACAGAAAAAAGCGCGTCAAACTACATAATTTGGACTTTGTATCACTCTAATGTCGTGTGCATAAGAACTAATATCGAGCTGCAAGTGTTTACTCCTCAAGCAGTCTAGTAACATCTCTCGCCTTTCCGTCCGTCCACCCCCGAATCCTTCAGTAGATCGGTTGCCACCCTGTATAGAGGGTAGACAAATCTCGTCTATCAGTAGGTGTCAAAGGCTCAGAGTCCGCGCCTACGAATCAATTCGGCTCAGCCGCCGGCATGCGAGCCGCCGGCTTAGACGGATGCACCGGTTCGGTTCGGTATAAGTCGGCTCACAAGTGCTGAGCTTGTCACGTATTTTAAATGCAATTTTTGTGGGCGACCACAAACTTTCGCTTTGTTTTGCTATTCCTATGGCTGTCAGACAAATAAAGCAGTGGAATCTTTTATTCATAGTTTGACGACCTCCGTAGCCAAGAGGCGAGCGGGCCAGACTTTGGCGTAGCGCCATCTCTGAGGTCCCGGGTTCGATCCCCGGTCGTGTCGATATGGGAAAATAAATTTTATATTGTCTTGGGTCTGGGTGTTGTGGTACCGCCGTTGTATCAGATTTCTGTAACACAAGTGCTTAAGAACTTATCACAGAATCAGAGCAATGTATGACTTGTTGTCCAATATTTATTTATTTTATTTATGGTAGTTTAATTTAAAATAAAAGGCTGCTAAACTAACAAGACTTTGTTTAATCCAAAAAAAATCGTTGTTCTTGTTCACAGCATAAAACAAAACGTTTTTATTTTGAAAGCTCTCAGATTATTAACTTATCACTATATATTTGAAAATAATTCATATATGTACTGCCGAGAAATATTGTGGTTTCATGTAATGGTTGGTGCATTCTTAACAAAGAAGGCGCAATATTAATGTGTCTTTAGACATTGCCTAATAATATTAATAGTATGTTTCTTTTTTTTATATTGCACTTCAAGACCTCATCCCACCTGATTTTAAGTGATAATGAGGTCCTTTTTTTTTGTAGCACAACCCCAGAAGCTCTGAAAACCTTACTCACACGCATAGCTGGGCACCGTTAATCAAATAGTTAACTTCGTTAATAGTTAATCCGTTACTAAAAAAGTTAGCTTCGTTAAACGTTAAAGCGTTACATGTCAGACGAATTAACGCAAGTTAACGTTAATCGTTAATACGTTAAAATATAATCAAAATTGATGGATGAATGGTCATGGATTCTCACCAGGACCTGGAATCTGATTCCATGTCTTCCATGATAGGGTTTTGATTACTGCACTGCACAGTACACTTTTTCAATTCACCTAATATTACCTACACACTTCCTTATCCACACGCAAATGATGACTGACAGTAATTTAGGGAGCGTTCAAGTATTACGTAACGCAATTGGGGGGGGAGTTTATGTAAAGGGGGGGAGAGTCAAAAAATCTTCAAATATTGCGTTACGTAAGGGGGACCAATGCAATATCGAATAATAAACATCGACCGTTCAAAATATGGAATACTTGCTGTGCCCGCGACTTAGTTCGCGTGGACTACATCCTTTCATGGTCGGTTTTACCCTTAAAAAGTATTCGATCGCTTGGTATTCGATATGGCGTAGGTAACCCGTTACAAAGTAATACTTGAACGCTAATTTCTTTAAAACAAACATAGCACCGTCATTCTAATTAAAACACCGTCTCTAAGTAATTATTGACATGTTGAAATCAAATGAACAAAATGAATCCATTCGCAGCTTTCTCACTCGCACGCGCTTTCTAGTGTTTTTGTTTCACTCGCGACACGTGCTGGTCGCCACTTGTCGTTTCATACTTGTCTTGTCTAAACCTGTTTTTTTCGCCGCGCCGCGGTGCCATGCGGTGAATAGTAGGCATTGGATTAACGATTAACGGACTTCTGGATTATTAACGGAAGTTAATGAGTCCGTTAACAGTTTTTAAAGTTAACTTAAAAGTTAATCCGTTACTCGAAATGTTAACTTCGTTAATTAACGATTAACGGATTAACGAGTTAATGCCCAGCTATGCTCACACGCAGGTACACAACACCACCGAAGTGATTCTTATTTGGCTGCGGTCTTCTGTAAAGTGGAGGTATTTCACTTACCAACTTTAGAGTATCCATGTTCATTAAATAAATAAGATTGATTTCGTTCCGTCCACGACTGTACCTGCACACCGGCCTCTGTGAGACGTATCAAGCGGAGCCGTGTGACAAAGTTATGTCCAGGCTGATGTATACACTCGGTACCTACTCGTGTAGCGTCGGGTTCAGTGACTCTGCTTCGGTTTGTATAGGTACTGATAAACAATTTAAGAGAGGTAGGGCATAGCTATTTATCGCTCAAACTTGAGCAGCCCGACTGCTGAAAAACCTCCACCTTACAGAAGACCGCAGCCAAATAACAATCACATCTTTTGTTGTGTTCTTGCGTGTGAGTAAGGTTTGGGGGACGCTACATTAGTAGCAGGGGTCAAGCCTCCAAGGCAAGGGCGACAAGTCGAGTGACAGATTTATTATGCTGTACTTGTCACCCTTAAGCTAAGACCTCATTTCTACTTAATATCAGGTGGGATGAGGTCAATCTTGAATTATAAATTAAAAAAAAACAAATACCTATACACTGACTTAAACAAAAGGAAAAGAATACTAAAACATATTGTGATATAAATTTCAGTCAAAAAGGCTGTGGCGATCGGATCATAGCAGTCGCTAAAAACCTTTTGATGATGTAGAATATCGATGGCGGATGCTATCGGTATTATGGTATTGTGGAGACTACAATCCGATTTCATAGCCCACGCCCAGCGGTGGGCTATAAAGCCAACACAGGCTAAAAGCAGCCAATTACAAGGCTCGCCCGTACCGGACAAAGTTTGACCGGCGCGGCCGTGTTTAGCATAAACTGCGGCGGAATATTGATGACATTGCCGCACCCTTTATTGAACAAAACGATAATAAAACGGTTTCGAAACGGTGTGGCAACGATTTGATGCTCTGCGAACGCGATGATCGCAAGTTTTTAGTTTGCAAAATTTGTTTTTATGTTGAATGGTAACTTGACAGTAGCAAAGATAATATATAGTAGTATATAAATAGTAGGCCAATAAGATTGTAGTACCACACGCGCCGCTGTCGTCTTAAGGCAATAGTAGGGTGCGCAAATGCATTAGGTATAAGATTATAAAGACAAGTTAGATAGTGTATCAATAAATATTGGACAACATCACATACATTGCTCTGATTCTGTGATTAGTAGCTTTAGCACTTGTGTTATAGTTTTTTATATTGTCCCGACTGGGGAGTGAACCCGGGACCTCAGGGAGGGCGCGACGCAAGTCCAAATCTCTGGACAGATTAAATTTATTTAGGTAAATTCAAATTTATTTTAAGCTGTGATCTGTTTATCGGCTAACGTTGGTTTGGAAATAATTGTGGCGGTTTTGAGAAGGATTAAAAGGTAAGAAAATTTGGAAAAATGGGTAGTTTGACGTTCGCCAGGTTAACATATGAACAAATCCTATTAACATTATAAATGTCGGAGTTTGAATGTATGGATGTATGTGGGATAGCGGATGTATCCGAATGTTGTGCATGAGCGATACCTGTACGTATGAATATCCGAATGGAGAGAACGACAGAGAGACAGATTTGGAACGACGAACGAACGACGACGGTGTGTATGGTGTATTTAAATATATTTCGATTATTTACATTTGCTTCTTTCGGTTCCCATTCCACAACATGTATGTTTGTTTCTCTATTATGCAATAACAAGTGAATATATTTGTATGTTTGGTGGTTTCACAGATTTTACAAAACATATCAGACAGGACAGTATTGCGAACAAAGTCGCGAGGAACTGTGTGTGAATTCTCATTATAAACAAACATATGCAACGATGAAACTGATATCTCCTAGTGTCGTAAATGTCCAAAGATTATTTTCCGAAAATACTGGACGAGTCAAATATAGTTTATTACCAAGTCGTTCGTCATAATACCAACCGGTTTGTTTGCGCAGATTTCGCTAGTCTCTATTGAATTTTAACTATAGCCGGCCGTTGTTATGCAATACGCATCCAGGACCAATGTTACAATTTAATTGTTCGACGCTTCTGGATTAGCGATGTCTTTGTTTGTGTTTACATATAGTTTGGAATGTCGCGTTAAAAATAGGCCTTACGGTCACTGTAGCAACTTCACTTTTACCTTAACGGACGATTTGACAGCTGTCAAAACTGTCATATCCTATACGTTTTGTGAAATTTGACAACCGCACTCGTTGATTAGCGTTAAAGTTATGTAACAAAAATGCGTTTGAAGATTTTTTTAATCTTTTAACGCTTTTACTGATTAAATAATAAAATAAGAACGATTAAGCGAATGAACCGATGCATCGCGTATGCACACAAGCGTTGCTAAAGCGCGGCAAAGCAATGGCTCCACAAAGAGGCCAGGGCTGTATTTAGAAATTGAATAAATAAAAGCCGTTTGTATTTTTTGCTTTGTATATACATACACTAAATGTTATACTGACCCAATTTTGAGATTATTTTAAAGATATTCTATAGGATGTCGATGTACGAGCACGCCTGACCACATTTAAGGACGTAGCACGGAAATATATTTCTCTGCATGTAGGCAGTTTAGTTATAAATAATAAATAAATAAATATTGGACAACATCACATACATTGCTCTGATTCTGTGGTAAGTAGCTAAAGAACTTGTGTTACAGAAATCAGAAACAACGAAGGTACCACAACACCCAGACCCGAGACAATATAGAAAAGTTCGTTTCCCATATTGACCCGACCGGGGATCGAACCCGGAACCTCAGAGATGGCGCGACGCTAAAGTCCTGCCCGCTCGCCTCTCGGCTACGGAGGTCGTCAAAAGTTGATGGACAAGCGCACTCGAATACATTTTTTAAACAATTTTGTACACATTTTACAACCTATAACAGACGGTTGCATAGTGGCAGTCTTACCAGCTAGTATTTGACTCCACCATGGAATTGAGTGAAGCGATGGCTGGCTTATACGTCATGCTTGTGAACAGGTGCCACCTTTGGGGACTGGTCTGCTCCAGCTTACCTCTAGAAAGTAAATAATTACTTGAGTACTTAATTATTTTATCACTCATCAAAACAAAACTATATGACTTGGTCCAAAGTGAGCTACACATAGCTATAAGTTAGATACTGCTACTGACTGTATTAACTGACCTGCTGAGTTTCTAACCGGTGTCTTCTCAGTAGATATAGGTTCCGAACCGGAAGTAGAATCACTTTGCATTGTATTCAATGACGATTCAAAAGTGTTGTATGTAACCTACTTGAATAGATAAATATTTAAGAGTTTGAATTTCGAAGTCAATGTACGCTAAATCAATGGCTTACGTTAGATCGAAAGTACACGATACCGAGAAATTAAATTCTGATAAATCTACCTAATGCCGGACTCATCATGGCTACATTTCTTACATAATAATTAATGTGATGTTATATAGCTTTTAATAAATATGTCAAAGACATTTTTGAAAACAAAGATCGAAATGGGATTAGTACCTACTTGTTCAAAAAAACGGTATATTTCTTAAAAAATAAACACAGTAATATTTTAGGAGTATCTATTTAACTCTTACATAAACAAATAATATTTTGGACCATATCACATACATTGCTCTGATTATATGGTAGTAGCTTAAGCACTTGTGTTCCAGAAATCAGAAACAACAACGGTACCACAATAGCCAGACCCGAGACGATATAAAAAGTTCGTTACCCATATTGACCCGACTGAGGATCGTACCCGGGACCTAAGAGATCGCACGACGCCAGAGTCCGGCCCGCTCGCTTATCGAATCCTTTGAAAGTTTTCATTAATTATTCGTGCGTATTCGTAGTTTTATTTAACCATGACAACGCAGACGCAACATCAATTAAAAACGTATTTTTTTAATGAACAGGCTTATTGTTTACGTTACTAATTAGCAAAAACTATAAACTGACATCACAAAACACATAAGTGATTGTTATTTGGCTGCGGTCTTCTGTAAGGTAGAGGTACGATTTACGTTACGTTACGTTTCACCAATCGGGCTGCTCCAGTTCAAGCGATAAATCGTTTTACCCTACCTCTCTTAAACTTTGCCTTTGTTAAACCAAACATATTTTTATAGTTACCTGCCCTAGTCCGTCCCTGCTCGTAACAAGTTTATCGTTCTTTTGAAGAATTCCGCTTTGATTGCGCGCGCAGTCCGCGGACATGCCACCTTTTGTTATGTGCCCAATTAAGTTTATTCCGTTTGCGCGAAAAACGCAGGTTTCGGCGGAACGTAGAAGTAGGCATTCGGAACGAAGTACAGTAAGAAAACTGGATAGGACCGCCTAAAGTTTGCAAATCACTGGTGAAATACCTCCACCTCACAGAAGACCGCAGCCAAATAACAATCACTTCTGTGTTGTTGTGTTCCTGCGTGTGAGTAAGGTTTCCAGAGCTCTTGGGGGGTGTTACATTAGTAGCAGGGGTCAAGCCTTCAAAGTAAGGGCTACAAGGCCAGTAACAGATCCACTATGCTGTACTTGCCGCCATTAAGCTGGGACCTCATTACCATTTAACATCAGATTGGATGAGGTCAATCTTGAAGAGTAAAATATAAAAAAATACTAACTTGTGTTGTGACTTAAACATAAATCATAGTCAGTACGAGTCTATACATCACAAGTCTGTCAAATGTATTATGTTCTTCATAAAGCGAGCATTAGTTATTATTAGATGTTATTGTTTTTGAGTTTGTGATTACTTTATATTTTCATTTCGTATAAATTTATATGCGGGTTTGTGTGTTTAGCAAATTTTTAATAAAGTTCATGAACCATTTTCTAAATTTCACTTTTTGTACACATACAAGGTTGATAATGAGCATATTTCTAGTTTTCTACCATTCATTTTTAACTAGAGGACCAGACCTTTTCCAGGCAACCTAAAGGTAGATCTTGACCTCGTTCTATAGCGTTAAGATCGCTTGAATTGTACTCTAATTTGCCTGCAAAACAAGACAATTATTATATATATATATATTTATATAAACTTTATAAAATACCGTTTAAATGTTCCTTATTATTTGTCAATCAAATGGTAAGAGGTAATAAAATGAATAAATAACACACTGAATTTGTTAATTTTTAAACGATTGCACTCTTTCTTAATGTATATGCTTAAAGCACTTCTGCTTTACTCTCCAATTCATCTATATTGTGACTCAAATCTGTGGGATTGGTGCGCTGTACATTTTAAAAGGAGTGAAAATAAGAATTTTACTCTCTTCCATTTGCGTTTCACATTCTCCTGAATACGTAAGGATACATACAATTCTCAATAGAACTTTTAATTTTGAAAGACTAATGTAATATACTTAGTTTTGGAACGAATTAAATTTGTTTTTATTTTGTAAAAATGTATATCAGTTGTAAGTAATTATTGAATGCGCTTTGTTCACAGAATCAACGGTGGTAAAATTTTGATGAACACTGTAGTATGTGTAAGGTTTAAAACCAGGACTTAGAAGTATGCCCCAGATATATAATATAATAGAATACAATACAAAATGTTTTATTCATGTAAACTTTTACAATAACATTTATGAGTCGTCAGTTTATATTACCACCGTGCGATAGGGCTTAGCAAATCCCATATAAATAGGTTCGGTAGTACCTTAATACTTTAATACATCTAAACCATTGGCCTCCATGGAATCCCTGAAAAGCTATAGAACACCAAATATTAATGTTAAAGTCTTTGTGTAGTATGCACCATAAAACGGCCGAGAACGAGGTGACCAAAATATCCCCCCCCCATTCCCATCTACCCCCCTTCCAGGCTGAAATCTGGGGACGCCCATGGTTCAGAGTAATAATTCATAGATATACTAGATAGATATACTAGGTAGGTATATCTATTGTTTGGCCAACAGTCAAATGAATTGGAATCACCTGCGTCAACTCGCTCCCAGTAGAAGTACCAATAATACGTTATGGCTGACAAATCGCGCCATTTCTCAAACGGCCGCAGACGGGCCGCAACTTTGGGACGTGTGTAAGAATTTTTACCGATTTGTTACCGGTTGTGCCTTGGGATGTAGTGCGGGAGTGTGGGTGCTTGGAACATTGATGTTGTTAGCTTTTCACGCCAAAACCGCGGACTTTTCACGTGGGACTTTATATAAAACACTAGCTGTGCCCGCGACTTGGTTCGCGTGGACTCCATTTTTTTTGTTAGATTTTACCCCTATATTCCCTAATATTCGAAACAAAAAGAAGTTTATATTTTAATTTAAGTTTTGAACTATATTTGTGCCATATTTTATATCTCTTACTTAAAAAATAAACAATTCCCATATAAACTTTCAAGGGTGGTAAACGATGTCAGTCTGTTTGGCTTTCACGCCAAAACCACTGAACCGATTTAGATATAGGTAGATATACGTTGATCCTCTGGAACATACATATGCTACTTTTTATTTTGAAAAAAAAGGTGGGATGGGGGTAATACCACCCTTGAAAGTTTATATGGGAAAATGTTAATTTTTTATGTGAGGGATATGAAATTTGGCAAAAATATAGCTCGATACTTGGATTAAAATATGGACCATGTTTCGATGATTGGGGAGGAGGGGTAAAACTGACCATGAAAGTATGTATTCCAAGTCGCGGGTACAGCTAGTTTTATTATAAGATAAAATATTAGTAAGAAGTTTTTTTTGGGGATTCGCTCCCGTACCGCGTTAAAGCTAAGCTCGGCGCATCGAACGCTGATAAATGTAACTTTATGCTAACGCCGCGTCACTGTCGCGACCACATGCGTCTACTTCGCAACCCTTCTGAGGGGAGGGAAGTCATTTCTTATACACTAATATTATAGGGATGAAAAGTTTTTTTTATATTGCACTTCAAGATTGACCTCATACCACCTGATGTTAAGTGGTAATGAGGTCCTAGTTTAAGGGCGACGAGTACAGCTTAATAAAGCTGTTACTGGACTCGTCACCCTTATATTGGAGGCTGCTACTAATGTAGCACCCCCTAGGAGCTCTGGAAACCTTACTCACACGCAGGAACACAACAACACAGAAGTGATTGTTATGAATAAACTCAAAAACTATTGTGCTGATTTCATAAATTCTTTCAATTTCATAAAGTGACATTCACCAAGACAATTATGGGCTATATTTATGGCTAGTGTAGTTAGAAATTAAATTAATACAGTTTTCATTGGTAACAATTTTCTTTTCTTTTTTAATTTTCGAAATGGTCAAACTTTAAATGAATTTGTGATTTAACCAAAAAGGCGTAATATGAATATAATGCCTATACAGTTTATAAACTTGTTTTCGATTCCGATGTTTTGTGAATAGGTAGGCAGATCGATGAGTATAATGTTGTCTGATTTGTTTTAAACTTTAACGCAATCACGCTCAGTCAGCGCCATATTTTCGGCAAACGGACGAGGGCGAGTCAAAGCGGCTAATTTGACTACGTAGCAACATGAAGCTAAGATCTGTACTTCTCTATGGAGACGGCAAATTGTGTTATCTGTGTAGACAGATTTGTGTAAAGAGTAAAAACAAACATCCACATATTATCTAGACCGATTTTTATCTACACTCATTTATAAAGAGGAAAGATTTGTATTTGTATGTTTATATACCTAAGTAATAAACTCAAAAACTGGTGTGCCGGTTTTAAATAATCTTTCACTGTTTGGAAAGCTATATTCACCTTGAATAACATAGGATATAATTATTGCTTAAAAAGACTAACTTCACGTGAAGGTACGAAGTCGCGGGCGGACGCTAGTAAATTTAGTGCTTTACGCCGTACTCGCGAACTTTAAATATTTTGAAAGAAACAGAAATAAGTATGTAGTTCTAAACATATTTGGCAGAGGGCACTTATCGGAGGCTAACGGGTTGATACAGTAGAAAAATTAATCGCCTACGATAACTTGCAGTTAGCTCAGTTGGAAGAGCAGCACGCGCGATACGTGAAGGTCGTGGGTTCAAATTCCGTACCGCAAGGGGGGTTTTTTGTTTCTATAAAATTAGACATTTAGACATCTTTCATCCGGTATAATATTAGTACCTAATAAAATATATGAATTGTATAATTCATACGTTTTATAAAATAACTACACCGAATAACTAAGCCTATACATATTACCTATATAGCCTTACGATGCTGATCAGGTGGCGGGGTGGGTCGCTTGTTACTAATAAATTATGAAATGTAGGTATTTAGGTTACAATTTTTATTACAATATAATATCTCCACTGTTTTTGGTTTTATAAAATAGAATAGAAAACATCTTTATTCTTGTAAGCTTTACAAAAGCACTTGTGAATCGTCAGTACAAATCAAGTATTCTACCGCCGTGTTCGGAATGTTGATCATGAAGAGAAGAACCGGCAAGAAACTCGACACTTACCTACTCTTTTCAATGTAATTTTCTGAATAACCTTTATTGGACTTCTACTGCAAGATTATTCATCTCTGTTTATTCCAGCACCGTGTCCATGTTTCGATGTGCCGGCCCGTCTGCTGCCTCGCCGGCTGATTGCCGTCTCGAATATTTATTAAATAAATATTGAATCGTTTCCTTCGCTCCTGGCGACGCTCACGGCCCTGTCAAACGCCTCTATTTTACGGAAAAGTATTGGGAAATGGCGAACGGTGTTTTACTTGTCGACGAGCCATTTTAAAGTTATTGATTTAATTCTTGGTTTCGGAAAAACAATATGCCTACCATCAGGGGGTCTACTCCCAAAAACGAAACGAACAAACGAAAGGTTTCGTTTTTGAAGATTAATAAAAAAATTGCGAATTAAAACGTGGTTTTTGATTTGTATAAATAATATTTTGTTTTTTGATAACGCTTTATTCGCATTCGAAGTGAGTTGGTTTCGATTTTGAGAATTAAAAATTGCTATCCGTCGTCGAATCCGACATATTTCGTTTTTGGGAGTAGGCCTACAGAAACGAAACGAATAAAGGAAAGGCATATGCTGACGTCATTGGCATTCCTGCTTTTCGGAATGAAATGCATAAAAACCTGGTGATGAAGGCGTGTGAAATTCCTTTCTTGAAAAAGGCAGGAAATTCCACTGAAACTGGGGGCTGGGGCGTTGGGGGGTTGCAACGCCGTTATAGAGATACTGTGCAAATATCAAAACTACCACAGGTAGAAAAGGCTCTGACTTGGCAGCCTCTTATCTTCCCAAGTTGGTTTGGAGGAGGTGATCTCTCTGAACGAGAGGCAACCAGGCCGGACTTAGGTGCCGCGCCATTTCTGAGGTCTCGTATTCGAATCCCTGTCGGATCAATATGGAAAATATTTTTTTATATTGTCTCGGGTTAAGTGCTTTAACTTCTCATCATAGAGACAGAGTAATTAATGTGTGTTTAGTGCATGTTCGATGACTATTCTATGTATTCCGAATAGAGAGCATAAATAAATAAATAAATATTGGACAGCATTACATACTTCGCTCTGATTCTGTGGTAAGTAGTTAAAGCACTTGTGTTACAAAAATCAAAAAACAACGGTACCACCTTAGAATAAGAAATATAATATATCTATGGATACCACAAAACAATGGCATACAATGACAGTTAGATTTAAACGATGAAAGCCGACAACGTTTATGAGAAATTGTATTTAGTGAACTTGATTTGGCTAATAAATTTGGATTATTCTCGACGACAACGACCTCCGTGGCCGAGAGGCGAGCGTGCCGGACTTTGGCGTCGCGCCATCTCTAGAGGTTATGGGTTCGATCCCCGGTCGGATCAATATGGGAAACAAACTTTTCTGTATAGTCTTGGGTCTGGGTGTTGTGGTACCGTCGTTGTTTCTGATTTCTGTAACACAAGTGCTTTAGCTACTTACCACAGAATCAGAGCAATGTATGTGATGTTGTCCAATATTTATTAATTTATTTATCATTCACAATTTCCTTACTGTCATTTTCTATCTACTACATCAATATAAGTATTGTTGTCCAATATTTATATTAATGTACTCGTACTTATAATATCATAGTGATTGGCGTACACATCACGCCAGAGGATCCGCAGTACTTCAATTTCAATTTAATCCCAGTAATGGATTTCAAGATTTGCAACGAAATTAACTGGCATTCCTCTTAAATCGATCAATATAAGCTCATAATTGCAGGTATTTGCGAGGTAGTGATTACAATTAGTTAGATTGAGATTAGCTAAGTGACCAATCAAAGCTTTCAATCTACACATCAGATATGGTCATTTCATTTAATCACGTTGGCTACAAGTAACACTAATGCAATATCGTCAATATGAATGCGGGAGATGAGGGGCTGCACATTCAGCTCCCTTTTCACCTGTGGTGCTGTGGTAGATTTGATGTTTCCGCAGCATCTCTATTACAGCGATGCGACCCCCCAACCCCCCAGAATCCCGGTACTAGTGGAATATCCTGCCTTTTTCGGGAAAGGGAGTTCCTTACACGCCTTCACCACCAGACTTCATTTCGAAAAGTAGGAATGTAAACCAAAATTGAAGCTACAGCCGGTTCGAAACTTAATTCTTCCGAGAGGAATTCGTCAAGAATCTTAATATATACTTTTTTTAGGACTAGAAAACTTACTAATATGGTGTGCGAGAGAGCAAGTCTATATATATATTAGAAACAGAAAAATTTTATCTCCCCTTGCGGTGCGGGAATTGAACCCACGACCTTCACGTATCGCGCGTGCTGCTCTTACCAACTGAGCTAACCGCAAAAAAATTTTTCTGTTTCTAATATTTAAAGTTCGCTAGTACGGCGTATAGTATTATAAAAAATAATAAAATCTATATATATATATATATATATATGTCGTGATTGTCTACCTACCTGTCGTTTAAATATCAATTAAGTTTGTTGAGCCTTTTTTTCAATATTGCACTCCAAAATTAACCTCATTCCACCTGATGTTAAGTGGCAATAAGTTCCTAGCTTATGGGTGACAAGTACAGCATAACGAAGCTGCATTGCTGCTTTTCTCGCCATGTACTATTTCCTCTACTTTAAGGTTTTCTGGAAGAGATCGATTTCTAGCTGTACCATATTGTACCTACTATAATTACCATGTGAAACCTATTTCTGTAAAGTTTTTGAGCAATAAATTATGTCTATATCTATGTACCTAAAATCCATATATGAGTAAGTTAATAATACATTGCGGTAACTTGTTGAATATTCACTCATTTTTACGTTCCATTTCAGTAGTGGCAGATAATTTGAAATCGCCTTTCGCAAAATTTGTATGCAGGAGCCACTCGCCACTCGAAAAGACAGAATTAATCGTATGCTATTAGGAAACATAAGATCTCACTGAAATTTCACTTCAAAGAATAAATGTCTATCTATCTAGATCAATCTACGTAGATCGATTAAAGCTTAAACGAAGCTGTCCCAACTCAGGTAGGGGACACTAGCGACATCTGCAGGCGCGCGACATACTTGCGACCAATCAGCTCGTTGCGTGTCGCGATGGCGACTGTTGACGGGCATGATAGCGATTGGTCGACATAAAACGACTGTTAATAAAAGTTGTAGCATCCAGTCTAAATCTATTTTAGTCGATAACAAATTTCGCTCTGATGCGTTTCACTTGTAATATATTTTATCAATAAGGATTGTCACATCTAATTTTTACTTTTTATTTTATACAAAAATTGACAGTTAATAAAAACTTAATTGCTTAAACCACCTAAATGAGGATGTCGACCGGCTTCATACCTTCTTTTATTTATCTGAACAAAAGATAAATTTTCTGAGATATCAGTCTGTGACGTCACAATTTTTGCAACACAGACTATTTAAAATATTTTGACCATTTTAAAATAGTGTTTTCAAGCTGATTAAGTTATGTTAAGTCCTTTTTTACGGCATTGATATTTTAAAATTGTTTGTGAATGATCTCAGTATCCCAAACGTGCAACGCGAGTTGGTAAAAAACGAAACATACTTTTTTGCTCGACCCTAGAATTGAACCTAGGACACCTTCAGACACTTCAGAGTGGTAGGGCATAGCGATTTATCGCTCGAACTGGAGCAGCCCTACTGGTGTAATACCTCCACCTTACAGAAGACCGCAGCCAAATAACAATAACTTCTGTGATGTTATGTTCCTGTGTGTGAGTAAGGTTTCCAGAGCTCCTGGGGGGTGCTACATTAGTAGCAGGGGTCAAGCCTTCAAGGTAAGGGCGACAAGTCCAGTAAAAGATTTATTATGTTGTACTTGTCACCCTTAAGCGAGGACCTCATTACCACTTAACATCAGGTGGGATGAGGTCAATCTTGAAGTGCAATATAAAAAACTCTAAATATTGAGCCGGTACAAAGCCACTAGACCGTCGAAGCGTTACCCCGTCTCACTCTTCGCTCTCACCATTACTAGATACGTAATGCATCAGCTCCCAATAGGCATCTCTCGGAGTTCGCCGTCAAATTGGCAGTCACTGCCGTCAAGTGTCTTCGGCCGCTGACAGCGGGTTAATTACAGAGAGGGACGGAGATGTGGAGGCTGGTGCGTGCGAGAGAGATGCAGAGAGCTGGCTGGGTGTAGAGTAACAGAGGGCTCAGTGGATCGGCACACGAAACCCATCTTTAAAAGGTTAATGATATTATTTTGTACTGAAAATGTAGTATATGAAATTATATGATAAAAGAATATATTATGAATTAATATCAAACTCGCACTTGTAAATATGTAATAATATGTACAGTTAGTGAATCAAAGGTTAATAAATAAATAAAATAAATGCGCCAGACAATCACACCAATCACCTGGTCTCAAACTAAGGTTTTCCCTTTTACTATGAGTACCAGACGACGGATACCAACCGGGGGCGTCATCCCAGCACACCCAGACTCAAGTCAATTTAGAAAAGTTCGTTTACAAATTGACCCGACCAGGAATCGAACCCGGGACCTTTCGCGCTTTGGCCGCCTACCTTAGTCACTGCGCCACCGAGGTTGCCAAATGTTAATGGTAACGGCGAGTCCCTTCCACTTCAATCGTTTTTGATATACTAATATCCTCCTATATCACCTATCTACCTACCTTTACCTAAATTTAAATAAATAAATTTCTACCTTACATTTAAATTAAGAAAGAAGATTTGTACAAAAAACGGAATTATATAGAGTAAAAAAAACATCTACTCAAATCAAACTCAAACTAGAAAATGTAGTAGGACTTTTTGTAAAATCAAATGTTCCCTAAAATTCTAGATATATAGCAGAAATCTTAAACGTTCGATATGCTGATTCCGGCCTTATTTTTTTCGAGAGAGATTTAGGAATTTCACCATCATTTTATATTGTGTACGATATATACAACACAGCTATTAGTATCAGAGCAACACAAGAGCAAAGCCTATTGTTATTTTCTACAAATAAACTGCATATGATGGGATATCCCTGGATGTAGGTACCCTCAGCCTTGGGGCCTATAAATTTGGCCAGCTCCCACAAACAATACCACGCAAAACGGATATATTAGTCCAATATTTTTAAATTTATTAATTGAATATAAATAAATAAATAAATGCGCCAGATAACCACACCAATTATCTGGTCTCAAACTAAGGTTTTCATTTGTACTATGAGCACCAGACGACGGATACTAACTGGGGGCGTCATCCCAGCACACACATACCCAAGTCAATTAAGAAAAGTTAGTTTTCCAAATTGACCTTACCGGGAATCGAACCTGGGAACTTTGGTAATTTTTTTTATAGTAACGCAGTATATTGGCTCCTCCCAGCCTGATGGTAAGCTAGAGTGGAACCCACATCGCGATAACAGCGGATTTGATACCGAAATATCCTATCCGTTAGCATCGCCATACTAGCCTGCAAGATAATTTGCTTTCAAAAATATAGATAAATAAATAAATATTAGACAACATCACATACATTGCTCTGATTCTGTGGTAAGTAGCTTAACCACTTATGTTACAGAAATATGAAATAACGACGGTACCACAACGCCCAGACCCGTGACAATATAGAAAAGTTCGTTTCCCATATTGTCCCGACCGGGCATCGAACCCGGGACCTCAGAGATAGCGATAGAAAAAGAATCACTTTTGCACCATCTGTATATATGATACACAATCTATGTCCAAGCTATTCTGTGGTTTCTACTCAGAGACGGATGATGCTAGTTGCACAGTTTGTGGCACTTCCGAACCTAATTTTAGACGACAATGCCGCGGCGTGGTGACGCTGCGGATCTGTCAAGCAACTGTGTACGAGGTAAATAGCGGTCCTCAAAGTTCTTAATCTCTAGACCCCTAAATAGTGTTACGAGCTTCGAGTTCGTGACTATAAAACTGCCGATAAAAATTACCAATAATTACACGCGGGACATGCGAAAGGTGATCTTCTCTTGGGGGGCCGGCTGCTGCTTAAGACGTTACGGCCCATTGCGCTTAGACTTGCAGCCTAGCTGTCTGGCTTTGTGCTTGGGTGGTGACGCAACACAGGCAGTCGTCCGGCGGAGCGCAGCTGTTTGTGGGCAACTCACAATATTATATACACAACATGCACACATTCACACCTACACAGACACACAAATAATTATAAATGTATTTTTCCATTATGTACATTACATTTACTAATTAATCTATTATTCTCTGAGCGCCCAGGTGTGCGAGCGGGACTGCACCTAACCAGTTCCGTTAGCCAACGTCACCGCCGTCCCGCGCGACCTTGCACCTCGGTTGCCCAGAGTTTACCTAAAATTCATTCGCAGCGACCAGCGTCCGCGCATCTCAGTCACGATCTATGCTTGCTACGCGACCCCTGTGCCGCTTGCCTGCCCGCTAGACCGTTACAGCTTACGCGCGATCTATTATTTCAATTTCCTATCTGTCTATTCTGTCCCTTCTTGTTCTATCTTCTTTTGTATCGCTGTGGAACTATAATTAACTTCTTCTGTGCTGTGCCTTCTCCTTCAAAAACAATTGTGGACTTAATGCTTGTGTGTGGCATTATACCTGATAACTCAACAGCTGGACTTTTTATTTGCTCACCACACACTCACCCCCACATGTTAATGACGGCCGAGTTCCGTCGGTGAGGTTCTCGGCGTCCTTCCTTCGAGCGCTGACGCGGGCTGCCATGGGTTTAGTCCGTGCAAGTCGGTCACAACCCGCATTTGCTGCTGTGCGATGCATGCCTAGAGGTAACCTATAAAAAGGGGGTTTTAGCGTGTAGTCTACGCTAAGAGTCCCACACATGTCGCTGTCCTACCTAGCAATAAAGTGATCTCGCTAAGTAAATGTGGAATAGTGAATGAAATTCTGAACGAATGACGAGTGAGAGAGAATGAGTGAGATAGATGAAGTATGACAGAGATTTCAATTTGAATCGGTTAGGAACGTTAGATGTTAGGAACATTAGATCAAACGACGTATTTAAGTACGACGGTCATGTTTTGGAAGAATAAACGACATTACTACTGGGAACCTGTTTGATTTTCTACCTCGAACTCACATAAATACGATGGAGTACTAACGTGGGGCTATTGTTCAGTTTGAGAACCTATGAGAGCATGTCAAAGTTTACGATGTGGCAGCATTAGGTGCCGTGACTGACATTGTATTGATTGAGAAGCTTGAACTAACGGCGTAGTGTGCATGTTGCCGCTAATGTACTGACTGGGCCGATGGATTAATGCTTTAGCGCTCCTAGCTCTCGAACTAAGGGTCGTGGGTTCGATTTCTACGACAAACATTCATGTGCATTTGTATTTGTTGCGGGTTTGGGTGTTCAAAAATGTTTTTAAGTATACGTCTACTTCTAAGGAAGACATAATATAACTGAAGAAACTTAGCCCTAAAATTCTGTCGTCCTAGCTGAGCCTATTTAAAGTGAATACGAATAAAAAACCTATACAATTATTATGTTCATCCAATATACCTCTTAGTTCTTCCCCATTTACCAAAGTTAAATGCAAAATTCTACCAAAACGGTAAAAGAAGAATGAATTCTGTTCATAAACTCTAAAAGTACATTAACCAACTGAAGCATTGAAATTTGTTTTATGAGTCTAGCTTGTTATACTTTTTTGTGCAATTTAATAAATATGTACTTTATTTGTACTGAGACGATTTATAAGTGCTTTTGTAAAGCTGAATAAATATGTTTTCTATTCTACCTATCTTGTACTTGAGATGAAGCCTGTAGCCAGAAGTGGAATATACAGTCGAATGTGTTGATAACACTGGTCAGACACAGGCCTCAGTAGGTATCCGCTGACGTGCCGCATGTAGGCCGCGCTGATTGATTTGATGATCGACTGTGTTTGCTCAGCTTTCACTGCTGCCTGGCTGTGGGGCCCCACTGATAGCGTTGCTGAGACATTAGGATGGCTGGTACATACGTCATGCTTGTGAACAGGTACCACCTTTGGGGACTGGTCTGCTCCAGCTTATCTCTCGAAAGTAAATACTTACTTGAGTACTTCATTGTTTCATCACTCATCAAGACAAAACTATATGACTTGGTCCAAAGTGAGCTACACATAGCAATAAGTTAGATACTGATACTGTAACTGATCTGCTGAGTTTCTTATCGGTGTCTTCTCGGTAGATATAGGTTTCGAACCGGAAGTAGAATCACTTTGCATTGTATTCAATTACCTACTTGAATAAAGAAATATTTGAGTTTGAGTTTCAGGAGATTAACATGAAGAGAGATTACAAAGTTTAAAGTTCAACATTTTGTTGACGATCTCCGTAGCCGAGAGGCTAGCTTGCCGGACTTTGGCGTCGCGCCATCTCTGAGGTTTTGGGTTCGATCCCCGGTCGGGTCAATGTTGGAAACGAACTTTTCTCGGGTCTGGGTGTTGTGGCACCGTCGTTGTTTCTGATTTCTGTAACACAAGTGCTTTAGCTACTTACCACATAATCAGAACAATGTATGTGTTGTTGTCCAATATTTATTTATTTATTTTATTCATGTAAATTACATCAGTAATATTAACATCCATACTAATATTATAAATGCGAAAGTAACTCTGTCTGTCTGTCTGTCCGTCTGTCCGTCTGTTACTCTTTCACGCCTAAACGGCTGAACGGATTTTCATGAAATTCGGTATAGGTATACGTTGAATCTCAAGAACGGATATAGGCTACTTTTTATTAGAAAATAAGGGGGGATGGGGTAATATAAATTTGGATTAAAATATAGACTACTTTTTGTTTCGAATATTAGGAGAGAAAGGGGTAAAACCGACCATGAAAGGATGTAGTCCACGCGAACGAAGTCGCGGGCACAGCTAGTATCACATATTTTATTTATTTAGAAACTGTAATACATTTGTTTTTACAATCCTACAAAATTGCATGAAATTGATTGAATGAAATTAAATTGATTACACTAGATACATGCGTAATTCTTCTCGACACGATCAAATTGGTGTGGTGGCGCTATGTGGTGGGTCGTTACATTTCCAAAAACATGTTTCAAAGACACAGAAAAATGTACCTACGTCCCCGCCTTTTGGTGTGGTATTCGAACCAATGACTTTCACGAATCGCGCGTAATGCTTTTCCAACTAAGCTAACTGCAGATTATCGTAGGCGGTGAATTTTTCTGTTGCATTTAGTTCTTAGCCTTCGGTAAGTGCCCTCTGTCGTATGAGTTTAGAATTATAGGTATAATTAGGAATCCGTATAGTTATCACAGGGGTATGAAATGTTTCTGTTTCATTAAAATATTTAAAGTTCGCTAAATATGGTTGAGTGTAGCAATGGCTGGCACGTACCTACGTCATACTTGTGAACATGTGCCACATTTGGGCACATTTAAAGCTGAATAAATACTATATAATATAAACCAAAATAAAAAAAGAAAAAACCATATTAATGGGATTAAATACTTATTAAATGAATACGTTGTCAAGCTCACCGTCTTGTGGCATTGTTACCAGCACGCTGGCGGCAATATTACTCTGTACGTACAATAGCCGTCAGTTTTAATTAAATTTAAGCAAAATAGCCGCCGGCCGGCGCACAAGAAGCAAAGATCAAACGTGAGGTCATATCCTTATCGATATCTATAATTATGTTAAGAATAATAATAATACATTTTATTAATGGAATAAAGCAATCTCTTTGAATAAGAAATCTTCGGGATTGGTACAGCGAGTACTAGATCGCACTTCAGTGCGGCGGTGTCCAGAATGCAAATAGCCTTTATGATCGCCAACCTTCGAAAGGAGACGGAACCATAAGAAGAAGAGTGGCCTTAGGCTTACAGGCCCGTATTGCAGTATTTAACTTGTGACTAAACTATGTTTGTTTGAACGCGCTAACCTAAAAAACTACTGGTTCGAATTGAAAAAAGCTTCATTTTTTTTATATATTGTACTTCGAGATTGACCTCATCCCACCTGATGTTAAGTGGTAATGAGGTCCTAGCTTAAGGCTGATAAGTACAGCATAATGATTATATTACTGGACTTATCGCCCTTACCTTGAAGGCTTGACCCCTGCTACTAACGCAGCAACCCCCAGGAGCTCTGGAAACCTTACTCACACGCAGAAACACAACAACACAGAAGTGATTGTTATTTGGCTGCGGTCTTCTGTAAGGTGGAGGTATTTCACCAGCCGGGCTGCTTCAATTCAAGCGATAAATCGCTATGCCCTACCTCTCTTAAAAAAAGCTTCTTGAGTTGGCAAGTCCTTTAACGACAAAATCGAGGAGCGAAGAATCAGTGGAAATTTTAGGGAAAGCAGGGATAGTATGCGCTTAGTGTATACTGGAATGTGTATCAAGTGAATCCTCTGACAGTGGCACTACACCTTTTTGGTGTGAATTTCATTCGTATTAAACGTGATATGTGCTGGCTGTTCTGTTTGTTTGCTGCATTATTGAATAAGCATAATTATATGCCTAATAACACGTGCATATAATAATGTATGCTTAATTAACCTCATCCGTTGTGTCGATGTAGCATTGGGCCCCGAAAACTTGAGAGTTAAAATCCCGGGAACTTATTCATTACGTGAAAGATAATTTTAAAATTTTTATAGTGCTTCTCTTTAGTTATAGGTGCCGAACCGCGGAGGTAGCTTCATTTGCTTTCTATAGAGGCTATTCATAAGTATTAATAATGCAATCTATGTGAATAAAAAAGATTGACCTTGACTTTAAATATTTTAAAGAAACAGAAAATTTTATCTCTCCTTGATATATTTATTCTGTTTCTTTTAAATATTCTAAGTCTACGCTGTCGATCTGTCAGTCTGTCTGTCAGTCATTGTCTGTCAGTATTTTTGTTGTTGCCATAACAACAAATACTTAAAAGTAGGAAATAAAATGCTTTAAGTGTTTGATATGATTAACGTTTACAAGTTGACGCTTGAAATATTGCTCTGATCTGTGGTAAGTAGCAACTGTGTTACAGAATTCAGAAACAACGACAGTACCACAACACCCAGGCCCGAGACAATATCGTACAATATAAGTTCGTTTCCTATATTGACCCGACGGGGATCGAACCCGGGAACTCAGAGATGGCGCGATGGAGGTCGTCAAAATGAAGAATCAATTCTAGTATGTCCGATTCAATTCGATTCAGAGATCGATTTTTTTACAGATAATCGACAGGGCTATTATGTAGATTTGGTGACGCTACGCGCCGGTGACATCTATCTCCGACGTCAGCTTGATGCCTCCTCTACACGTAGACAGATTCGTCTGCAGATGGCACCCTCTTCAAGTATGCGGACGCTGTTATTTGCTCGTCTGTGGTATGTATTTGATATCGACACACGAGAAAATCACCACGTACACGTCGGCGATGCCATCTGCTGACGAATCTGTCTACGTGTGGAAGAGGCATGAGATAGAGTCTGGTGTCAGACAAACAGACTGACAGACCGACAGCCAGTGGCGTAACTACAGGGTGGCAAGTCGGCAAAATGCCACGGGCCCCCAGCTAGAAGGGGCCCCAGGTAAGAGGAGAATCCCAATTACCAAGAATAATTTTTACATTAGAATAAACTTTCCTAAAGTATGCACTACATTTCTGGTATTTCCAAACAAGTATTAGACATTATTCTTTCTTTGAGAAGGGGGGGGGGGGGGTCGATGGATTGATGAATTTGCCACGGGCCCCGAATGGTATAGTTACGCCACTGCCGACAGCGTAGACTTAGAATACAGAGCAGCAGATGGCATTAGCCGATGGCATCACCAATCAAGGCAATCACCTCTACAGGGGGTGATTGACTTGATTGGTATGAGAGGAACTCAAGTCTTACTCTTTGGCTGCGGAACCTCAGAAAGAGCAAATTAAACTCAAATTTGCAGCTCAAAAGCGGAGGGCACCAACCAAACAGTCCTCAATGAGGGAGCTGTTCAATTACAGCGCGCACTGATTGTGCTATACATCACCTTCTCTTTGCGAACGACTAGCGCAAGAGCTCTGGGACAAACGTACAGTAGCATCATTCTTTTGTATCCACCTCAGTACCTTCTCACATTAAAGCTCGTAAGCAAGTCGGTTAACTTAAAGTGACAAGGTACTGAGTTGCAAACTAATGATGCTGATTGTACATCCGTGAAAGTTCGTACTTTCTTACTTCCACCACCACCACCACCACTGTGCCGTATTTTAATTTGTGTTATGTGATTACTTTACTTTTAAACAGGCGACCACAGTTGGGAGCTTTTTTAGCACATATTTTGTTTGTTTTTATCTTATTTTTTTTTAATTGTACTGTCTTATTTTGTGTTAAGTAAACAATTATTCTATTCTATTTTTAAATTCTTCTATATACATAGCTGGGCATTAACTCGTTAATCCGTTAATCGTTAATAAACGAAGTTAACATTTTGAGTAACGGATTAACTTTTAAGTTAACTTTAAAAACTGTTAACGGACTCATTAACTTCCGTTAATAATTCAGAAGTCCGTTAATCGTTAATCCAATGACTAATTTTCACAGCAAGGCACCGCGAGTACCATGCGAGAAAGCTGCGGATAGATTCAAATTTGGAAAATTTTAAACGACATTATCTATCTCTGACTAGTTTTTATAATTTATGAAATAATTTATATTGATGTATTGTAATGTTCCATTTGTAATTTAATTTAATACTGACATTTTATTTTTATTTTTATGACCGACGTTGCATCTATTACCTACATATATGTGTGGTTTTTAGGTATGAATTATGTAATACTGATATTAATAATAACCGTGTATCTTAAAAGCGCTTTGGAATTTTCTGTTAAGCTGATGTTTGAAGAAATAAATAAATAATTAAATAAATAAATAAGTCAAGTCAGTTCATTTATTTATGTAGGTTACAAGTAACACTTATGCATTGTCAAAGGTCCTTGTCCATGTGTTAGGTCCATGACCTAAGGTCATGGATTCTCACAAGGACCTGGAACCATTTTGATTACCGATTAACGGATTAACGATTAACGTTAACTTGCGTTAATTATTCAGAAATGTAACGCTTTAACGTTTAACGAAGCTAACTTTTTTATTAACGGATTAACGATTAACGAAGTTAACTGTTTGATTAACGGTGCCCAGCTATGTCTATATACTTCTTCTTTCTTGTTGATTCATAAATCTTAGTCATGAATTTCTCAATTGCTGATTCCATTTTATTTATCCACTTGTTTTTTAACATACTCGTAAATATAGATACATGTATTTATTGTTAGGCATTTCAGTAGTTCCTATGCTAGCATACAACACACTAGAGTACGGGGCACCCGCCAACTGTTTTTAAAAAAGTATATGCTGTCTCTCTCTAATTTTGTATTGTACGCAGTTGTGTTGTGTTCTCGTAAAATAAATATATATTGATGGTCGGTTTTCCCCTATCTCACCTAATATTCAAAACAAAAAGCAGGCCAAATTTTAATCCAAGTTTTGAGCTATATTTGAGCCAATATTCATATCTCTAACTTAGAAACATTTTCCCATATAAACTTTTACGATCGGTATTTATTACCTACCCTCATCCCCCTTATTTTCAAAACAGAAAGTAACTTATGTCCGTTCTAGGAATTCAACGTATACCAATATCAAATTTCTTGAAAATCGGTTGAGTGGTTAAGGCGTGAAAGCCGGTCAAACAAACAGACAGACAAAGTTGCTTTCGCATTTATAGTATTAGTATGGATGTGTGTTTATGTAAATCGAATGGTTACCTTAATGATATTTAAAGTGTTACTTCATTGACTTTTTTAGTTATTATATGATTTTTTTAACTGTTAACACACCCATAAATAAATGCTCTTATCATTACGTCCTACGTGTTTAAACTTTATTGTGAAAAAAGGTTTTTTAAATTAAATGAAATACCCCTGTTTGCGATTTGAAAACATTTATTTATTAACTGCTTGTGTATAATTTAGGTATATAGCAATAAAGTTGATATGGGAAATTCCACTCGGTCTTTGAAGTCCAAATCGAAATTATCTTTTTTAATTACGAAATAGGTTATTTCGAACAGTTACTGTTAATTTTTTTTCCTATCTTCCCCATTACAGAACATATTTCGGGATCCTGCGTTATGTAGTTTCATATTTATAAATCCACAGCCATAATTGGAATTTCCCTTTTATCATTCATTTAAAATTCTAGCTAATAAATACAATTAATAGTTATAATCCACTTACGTAAATACAAAACCGTGATTTCACATAATCCAATTAAAATTTTCCTTTTGAACTCATAACTGGGTTTACTCCCATCCCTCTGACTACGACATGTTCAATGCAAATCCGACATTAAACTGTAGGTTTAGAGTACAAATTGAAATGACTGCGGGTCCAGACCAATTAAAATAGGTTATAGATTGAGGCTAAGAACTGTTCTGGGTTAGTTGGGAAACAATGAAATTATTTCGGACCGTTGAATGCGACCGTTGATTTAGAAAAATGGTCTAGCCAATTGTATGTTTTAAATTATTTTGTGAGAACAAAGTATTTTATTGTGTTTTTTTATTTTTATAGTACTTTACGCCGTACTAGTAAACAGGCTTAAAGATGCAAGAAATATTTTAAATATTAGGCCTATAATCTACTTAAACGAATGTACCACGGGCCGATAAGTATGTAGTTCTAAACATATTCGGCAGAGGGCACTTACCGGAGGCTAACGGTTGATACAGCAGAAAAATGTCATCGCCTACGATAACTTGCGGTTAGCTCAGTTGGTAAGAGCAGCACTCGCGATACATGAAGGTCATGGGTTCGATTCCCGTGCCGTAAGGGAGATAAAAAATGTCTGTTTCTTATATTGAAGTATTTCTTGCGTTCTTTAAGCCTGTATGTAACTATTACGGAGCCCAGGGTTATTTGTGACTTTCCGCCGGTGATGCTGTGGTGGGTCTTCTGTTCCCATGGGACACCATCAAGGCGATCACCATGTTTTATAATTTTTTATTCATTTAAAAACTTTATTGCACAAAAAAGTACAACAGGTAGACTTCATGCTAGGGGCATTTTCTACCAGTCAACCTTTGAGTCATGCGGAGAGCTAGTTTATGGGTGCGGTAATAGTGACAAAGTGCAATAGTAACCTAAAAAATAAAAACATAATAAACAAGAATAGTAACTACCAGGCTTTACATAAGTCATTACGGAAGCTATTAAATATACATAAACATACATTAATAAATATATATATATATATATATATATATATATATATATATATATATATATATATATATATATATATATATATATATATATATATATATATATATAATGAAGTTTCTAATGAATTTAGCGTAACCCCACACTAGCGTTCTTTGAGCGTCGACGCCCACGCAACGCCGACGCGACGTCGACGCAACGCCGACGCGACGTCGACGCAACGCCGACGCGACGTCGACGCAACGTCGACGCGGCGCCGACGCAACGCTTGCGCAGCGGCGCGGTCGAAATGACGAACGCCAGGACTGCGCTCCACAGGCGCCGCGCCGGCCCGACGCCTGCCGCAGCGTTTATTTTGACAACAGTACAATGATCAACTCAATTGTTTCGGCCCGCCCGTGTTTTAGAATCAGTAGGTAGAAGACTTTTTAGCTGATAGCAAATATGGATGTAGCTTAAAATACTAGCTCATATTGCCGAAGAAACCCATTTTCAATTAAGTTCTTTTAGTTTTCGAGAAAATAAATGCTAAAGTTGCCTTTTCGTGCCATGTGTCAAATAGGTAAAATATATTTTTTCCTTTACAAGTTGAAAGCATTAATTTATCACTGCAATATAAAACATTATATTGTGCGTTATTCAAATCTTACATTTCCATTTTCGAAATAACTGTACATGACGTGAGCGCGGTGCTCGAACGCGATGTGCAGAGGACGCCCAGCGCAAGCGCCGCTCAAACGCCGCGCCGACGCTGGGCGGGCGCCGCGTCGACGCTGAGCAGGCGCCGCGTCGACGCAACGCCCAAACAACGTCGGCACGGCAAGACGCTGACGCTCGAAAGACGCTAGTGTGGGGTCCCTCTTAAAGTACATATACGAGTACATTGTTTGATCTGATGTAGAACTAATCGAAGAAAAAGTACGTCGCTGGCTACCGGCTCTAATTAATGTCTTTTTTTAAGAAAAAAATAACTGAACAAATTACTAAACGCTTCTATTTTGATGTAATAAATATAAAACGAATTATCTAGTTCTTTCGTTAACCCACGCCACATGGTCAATCGTATAGACACACTCCATAGATGCCTTAATTTGTGGATTGTGTCAACATTCCATTCCGTAGCACCTGAATCGTAAAGCGGGGTGTTCAAAAATAGCCCCGTCGAGCTGTCAGAAGGCTAGGCGCGGGAGCGGGTGAAAGTTTACACCTGGTATCGACAGGTAACGAGGCCCACCGACACTTAGGACTTGGATAATTTTTATGCAGTTATGAATATAATAATGCTTCCGAAATTAAATGAAATGATTTATTTCTGCAAGGGGATTTATAATGAACTAGCTTTCCGCCCGCGGCTTCGCCCGCGTGGAATTCGTTAATATTATTGTGGTATAAAGCACAACATACACTTATTATTTCAATGTAAATAGGTAGGAACCAAAAAAAGCGAAAACCTGTGAAAAAAGATACAACAGCAAGTAAATAAATGAGTCGAAAAGTGCACCGAATAAGTGTATGAGCTACAGGTTAAAGCGCGAGATATCATTTCACTTCTTACGTGTCTTAAAAAACCACGTTACCATTTAAAAAAAAACACCCAGCGCCATCTATGGCATACCCTAAGAACTATATAGGGTAAGCTATCATTCCACTTCTTACGTATTTTAAAAAACACCCAGCGCCATCTATCGCCTACCTCAAGAACTAAATAGCGTAAGGTATCATTCCACTTCTTACGTATTTTTTAAAGCACATCGTTACCATCATCTAGCGCCATCTATCGCAAACCTCATCTCCAATCCATCCATCAAGCAAACTTTATTTTTGTTTTCCCTCGGGAATATCAATTTTTTCCGGGATAAAAAGTACCCCATTATTTAATCCGGACTTCTAACTTTACGTCTGCAAAATTTCAAAGCAATCGGTTCAGTAGTTACGGCGTGAAAGCGGAACAAACAAACAAACAAACTCACTTTCCGATTTATAATATTAGTAAGGATAAGGATTCTTTTGCACGTCAATTATTTTTTCCTACCACCGCCTCGACGTTGGTTCTGTTGAGAAGAAGCGCCGCAACAAAATCAAACTGTTACTGATGTAATGTATATGAATAAAACATGTCCATTTTAAATGAATAAATAAATAATTATTTGATTGATTGTTCATCCCGAGTATAATATATCTGATTCGGTCTGGATACCCGTAATTGGGTTGCAGAGATCAGAAGTAAATATTTGAAATATGATAACCACGCTACGATCGTCATCATAGCAGACCCCAGCCTTCAAAATGGTGGCACAACGGGAATCAACATTAGCTAAACAGCCGTAGCTTAGAGGCTAGTTGACTTTGGCGTCGCGCCATCTATGAGGTTCCGGGTTCAATACGCTTTTAGTCACGATGAAAAAAGATTTTTTCTATATATTGTCTCGAGTAGAGTGATGTAGTAACGTCGTTTTTTCTGTTGTTTAACACAAGTGCTTTGGATACGTTCCACAGCATCAGAGCAATGTACGTGATGTTGCTCAATAATATGAAAAGAAAGAATGAAACATTTATTACTTACATACATTATAAAAATCATATATGTAAGTAAATTATTTTAGTGATTTACGCAGCACTAGCGACCTTTAAATATTTTTAAAGAAACAGATTTTTTGCTGGAATTGAACCCACGACCTTCACGTATAACGCGTGTTGCACTTCCAACTGAGCTAACCGCAAGTTATCGTAGGCGAATAAATTTTTCTGATGTATCAACCCGTTAGCCCATGGTAAGTGTCTCTGCCAAATATGTTTAGAACTACATACTTATCGGCCCGTGGTACATTCGTTGCACAAATGTTTGAAAACCCCAGAATCAAAGACACCCTGGCATCTTAATCGATTTTTTTAAATTTTAAAGTGCTTTCCGTGAAGTATCGGTATATAGAGACATTGGCATGTCGTGATGTCTACAATAAAAGGGCCTCACTCAGCTTAAGTCCTGGTTCACGTGGCAGGCCACGATGCTGGTGCACAGTGGACTCTACTGAGTGATTTCCACCGACGCCAGCATACCTATACTTACTACAATTTGTTTATCGACTGAATATGTTTTCCAAAATGGCACAAGTCGCCATCTTCAGTAGTTGCCTACATTTCCAACTTGTCGGGGCTCGGATTCCCGTTCGCTCCCGGGAACTGCGCTTATTATTTATACAGCTGAGCCATCCAGCGGCATCAGAGCAGCGGCTGTAATGAAAACTTATACTTTTATACCTACACGCTTATTGACGATTTGTTTGCTTTCTGTGAATATTAATCTTTAGGATTAAGGACTTTGTAGTAACTCGATAGTTTAGTGAAAGTGGCACATGTTAAGGCTTCATACATATATTTTTTGTTTTTCTATTAAATAAATATTAAAAATACAATTTTTTACCTTTTTGTAATGTTTTGGCTGTGTCCATTTAATATTATAAAACGGTAAATTTTTTATTTAGAACATAATTAAAAAAAATCATATACAATCTCCGGTGATTCACCGGTTATCAATCGGTTTTGTCACCGGTGATTTTCTCCGGTGCCATAATTTCGGTGCAAAGCCCTAATTTAAAATAGCAATGTTAGTGTTACAACAGTGATCGTAACATTATCATTATGCATTAATTATTATTTAATTTCATGAATCCGGTAACAACTGTTAGATTTCTCTTAATACTTATGCTTCAAGATCCAGTCCTATTGCTAAAAGCAAGCAGAAAGTCAAATATTTCTTGTTCAGTTATTTATTCTTCGATCTCTCCTTCAATCGGCCTAATTCCGAATACCGCAATGTAAGCGAAGGAGGGTTAGCAAAACATTATCCTCAAAAATCACCAGCGTAATTACCGCTGATGAAAAACAGTTTTTGTGTCAGCCGCCATCACTCGACCTCAGGGCGCGCTTACAAGACACGACTGGAAATGGGAAACAAATTTAACTTACAACGTGTTTTAAAATTAGAACAAATTGAAACGTAATTCTTCAGAATCGTTGAAACGATTCTACCAGGAAAAAATATAAGCCAGATTTTATATTAAAAAAAAATTCAATATGCCGCTTTTTACATTTACTCAAGTCTATCGTCTTCTTTACAGAGTAGAATGAACTCGGCACGCTCGACTTATGCCCGGATTCAATATTTTACGATTCGTAATATGTCAAAAATGACTATCCGTTTTTTACTAACTAACTACGAGTCGTTAATCCGATCCATAATTTACTTTCTATACCAGCTGTCGTCTGACGATCGTTTTTAGCTTGCGCCTCGTATAATTTATTACTATCCGTACCTAGAACGGATTGTTTTTTACATTTTGGAACCGGGCATTTAATGTGCAAGCAGCTTGAGCATCTTGCCAAAAGGGCTTGTGAAAGGTCATTACGCGTCCATGTTTTTTGACATAATTTTACCATAGAGCTTCTAATTTGCTTGATACGTAAGAAAACAAAAATAGGAAGAGCTTCACGTATCAGTTGGAAGAGCAGCACGCGCGATAGGTGAAGGTCGTGGGTTCGATTCCCACATCGCAAGGGGAGTTATTTTTTTCTGTTTCTTATATTTAAAGCTCCTTAAATAATCCACGTAAGTGTTATATAAGTTTTAGAGATAGCGATTTCTCTATACTTAAAAATTGCTCGATTTTTATATGGTAGAAAGAATCGTCTTTTAACTTCAGAAGATTCTTTAAGTAAAAAGTTGTTATCAACATGAACATTCGACATCTAATAATATTTTGTAAAATCACTGATATCTTAATTTTCCTGCGATATAATTATACACGATATTTATACCAAAATAAATAGTTTTACAATTTATGTCACTCTGTCTGTCTGTTTCTCTTAAAATTCTCGTCTGCTTTTGATGATACTTTCACAATTAAATACAAGTTTTCTTACTAGCATTAAACTACCATGTATTTTATTAAAAGTCCTTTTTTGAGGCCAGCTCTAATATATGTAACACAGGCTTCGACTATAGCAAATTATATATTACTATATTATCGGTCAAATAACTGTCTTGATTTCAACAAAGATTTTATTATTATAATTTATAAATAGCGGGCGCTGCTGATTAAATATAAAACAACTCGTTATCGTGGGTTGTAAACCGGCCCCGATAATCCCGCAAAGATTGGCTATTAGAAGAAAGCAGAAATTAGCGAAGCCACATATGTTGTTTCGCTGAGTAATACCGATCGCCGATTGGCTATTGGCCGGTAAGTAATGTCTGAGCATACTGATTCTGAAATGACCAATAAGTAAGAATAAGCCTAAAATCTGGCTTATAATTAGTTATTTATCTACTATATAAAAATACGAACAGAACGCACGAACCGATTTCCACGGTTTTGCATTTGTTGGAAAGGTCTCGGACTCTGTGAGGTGTATAGCAAAGAAAATTCAGGGGAAAATTCAACAGAAAAGCGGGAAAATCCTCTAAGGCGAAACGAAGTTCGCCGGGACCGCTAGTAATATTATAAAATTACCTTATTTATTTTAAAGGATTATATTTTTACTAGCTGTGCCCGCGACTCCGTTCGCGTCGACTACATCCTATTTGAAACAAAAAAGTAGTCTAATTTTTTAATCCAAGTTACGAGCTATATTTTTGCCAAATTTCATATCCCTCACATAAAAAATAAACATTTTCTGAGTGAATGTAGAAATATTAGAGGCATGCCGAGGTTTTTTATGCGTACTGTTCTAGTAAATATGACTTTTTTTATAAAACTAGTCCTGAAAATTACGAACAAGACAAAAAATTCAGAATTCGTTTCAGTATTTCTAAGGTAACGTATACATTTCGGCGATTCATTTGTATTTATATAGATTTACTAGAAAGTTACAGATACTAGTAAGTTTTACCCTTGGGCAATCTTCTAAATACTTAATTTAATGTTAAATGAAAGCACAATGCATTAAAATTAAAACAAGCCGGCGAAAATATAATTTAGCACAATGGAGACTTCGCCCGATGCGAAACTCGTTTTACTGCACAAAGAACGCCCACCTTTCACTTTAAAATGTGAAAGCCTGCACAGAGCAGCAAACGACCAGAGAATTAGATGTACTTGTTATATCAAACAAACCACTAGTTTAATTATTTATTTATTAAGGACAACCAACAAATCATACATTAATTACATTACATTGTATTTAAGAGAGGTAGGGCGTAGTGATATATCGCTCGAACTGGAGCAGCCCGACTGGTGAAATACCTACATCCTACAGAAGACCGCAGCCAAATAACAATCACTTCTGTAGTGATGTGTTCCTGCGTGTGAGTAAGGTTTCCAGAGCTCTTGGGGGGTGCTACATTAGTAGCTGGGGCCAAGCTTTCAAGGTGAGGGCGACAAGTCCAGTAACAGATTTACTATGCTGTACTTGTCGCCCTTTTGCTAGGACCTCATTACCACTTAACATCGGGTGGGATGAGGTCAACCTTGAAGAGTAATATAAAAAAATATATTAACTTATGTATTCTACTTAAGCTAAGTGCAGATTCACTTATACTTATACAAGCAAATGTGAGCAAGACGTACAAAAAACCTAAAATTTAAGCTTACTTTTGACCCCTTGGACACATATGTAACGAATTTGCTATTTCTTGGCAATTTCAGAGGAATGCGAAACTGTAGCTGTGTAAGAAGGCCCGGGTAATCAAGACCACCACTAACCAACTTGTGCAAGAGAAACTGTCTTTTAAATTTAACATTTGGTACCTAGAAAGTAAATTCTTAAATTCTATTGATTCTGTATATATATTCTCTATATATTCTAGTTCTTAAATTTATCAATGTATCCATGCTAATATTATAAATGCGAAAGTAACTCGGGTCTGTTTGTCTGTCCGGCTTTCAAGCCTAAACCATTGAACCGATTTTGATGAAATTTGGCTACGTTTTGTTTTCAAAATAAGGAAAGATATAAGGGATGGGGGTAATACCGCCTTTGAAAGTTTAAATGGGTAAACGTTTATTTTTTAAGTTAGAGATATGAAATTGGGTACACAATTAAGTTAGCATATACATATTACTACATAATTATAATAACTTGGATTAATATATAGTTTCTGTTTATGGACTACTTTCTACTTCTATTTCTTGACTGGCCGTTTTATTATTAGTCGCCATCCTCTGTCCCTTTCTAGCCTGTGCAAATTAATGCGCTGCCGCTGGAAGGAGGGTTTCCTTAGATCAGATTTTGCTTTCACGGAGACTCGCGCAGACCCGGCCGGGCTAACCGCGACACCGTTTTAAGGGAATAAGTCGAAATAAAACAAAAAATGCAGTCAAGCGCGAGTCGGACTCGTGAAGCATTCGCGTAGTTGTGTAGATGAAATGGAATTTTAAGAGAGGTAGGGCATAGCGATTTATCGCTCGAACTGGAGCAGCTCGACTGGTAAAATAGACTTAAAATGACAAGGTATTTTTATATTAAACCTCCGAGAGCCGAGCTGACAAGTGCACTGCCCACGGCAGTTGAATGCACATATGCCAAGGCCTTCCCAAGGACGATGTGGTAAGAATCCGCTCGATCCTCTTCCACAAAATGCACCACCAACGGCAAAAACATTGCAGATCGTAGCCCCATAGCAAATACTCGTAGTTGCTACAAACTCTCGCTTTCGTAGACCATTTCGTAGTATCGCTATAAGGCGAACAGTAAGCGGCTGACATTGCTTCCACGTTGTCTCAACATACATTTTAAATGTGTCTCCATATAGCGCGCTATGTAGGCAGTTTTTTTCCTGACTAATGATGGCCACAGATGGCCTTTTCACCTTTACTGGACTTTCGGGGGAGTCCGCTCACACCTCTAAAAATTTTAACAATTTCCATAGGGCGCCCTATAGTGGAGCTAGGGTCTCGGCTCATCTGTTGGAAGATGGTGACATAATGTACGTTGGAAGGGAGAAGCAACCCCCCAGGAGCTCTGGAAACCTTACTCACACGCAGGAACACAACAACAACGAAGTGATTATTATTCGGCTGCGGTTAACTTGTTTCAAATGGAACGCGAATGTCTTAAAGTTTATAAACCTTGGCTTCTTCATTCAGGCTCAACTAGCTTAGCAAATATTCAGCTGCTAACCCTGTCTCGCAGGCCAACCATAAAATATAAATGGTGAAGTTATAAACGCTAGTTTGCGATTGTACGACGTCGCGGCGCCTTGCCATAGACAAGGAGCCGTGCAGAGAGGAAGTTTGAATGTAAAACTAGAATAAAAAAACTTTTTGCGTGAAAGATTTGTAAACATCAATGTCCTATATGAAAGTGTAGCGTCAGCATAGACTTTGATCACTCATATAATCAATAATATAATTAATAAACTCTGCTCTTGATCACTAAACTACCTACTGGCTGTTTCATTTATCGCCTCCCTGCTCAGGAGTCTTTTTTATAATGCACTCCAAGATTGACCTCATCCCACGTAATGTTAAGTGGTAATGAGTACCTAGCTTAAGGGCGAAAAGTATAGCACAGTAAAACTGTTACTAGACTTGTCGCCCTTACCTTGAAGGCTTGACCCCTGCTACTAATGTAGCACCCCCCAGGAGCTTTGGAAACCTTACTCACATGCAGGTACACAACAACACCGGAGTGATTGTTATTAGGCTGCGGTCTTCTGTAAGGTGGAGGTGAGGGAGATGTTTCCAATTGCAGAGCAAAGTGTTGAGACGCGAATGATTTTACCGATTAAATTGAATTAGCTTGCCCACAAAATTCACCAAGATATAGAAGAAGTCGTTGAATTTGCAATAAAAAATGAGATATAAAGATTTAAATTAAATGTCCGTCGTTGTTGTACCTAATTTCTGTAACAAAGTGTAGCAAGTATAGCTACTTAACACATAATTAAGGCAATTATATTATTTTATACAATATTTATTTATTTATGTATTAGTAATAGATAAATTGGTTATTCTCGATTACAAGTAATATTGCAAAAATCTCAAACAAAATCGGTCAAACACAAATAAAATGGTTTTGAAACAAATCAGTTATTAAAAATCCTTATTTCTAAAATTATAAATTGATATAATAGTCATCTATTTTTATTTATGTTTCCTCAATCAACTTGATTTTCATCAAGACAACACAGTTATAGTATTTTTTATTAACGATTAAGAATGTGTGAAATTGAACAATTAATTCCCTTACTTAAGTAAGAGCGCAACACCATTTTTCATTTTCCGTTAATTGGTAGGCAATGATATTTAAAAAATAATAGATATGTTACCCATGCGCGAAATATGAAGACGCTAAAACGTCCTAATTGGGACGTCTTACCCCCAGTCTGCGAAAAGCGATACGACAAATGTGACATCTCTGTCAGTGACTGTGAATCCGATAAAATGACATCGTGTGTGTTTCGAAAGTGTACAAACTATGATAAGAAAGTAAATAACGCTAAGGGGATCTCGTATCAGATATAAGTAAACAAGAATTATGCATAAATCATTAAATTTTAAATATTTTTACCTAAAATTAATTTCACAAAGGTAAAAGAGAAAGTACATTGTTGTTTTTACAAGTGTGAAAAGGACAAAATGTGTTCGGTCATAGATTACACCAATAGAAAGCACAGAAGCGATGTCTGGTTTAATACCTACGGCATGCTTGTGTTTATTTTTATTATCACAGCCTTTTTGTATTGTTTATTTATTAATGATAGAACAAAATCATGTAGTACGACTTTGCAGAACTCATTATTATCTACAAAAAGTGTCGCGACAGCATATTATTATGTCTAAATATTATAGTTATGTCACAGGAAGCGGTTTTTAATTCTAAAAAAATAATTAATATGCCGCCGCTTGAAAAGGCTCTTTATTGTACTTTGGTATTAATCCTTATCAAAATAAATTACTTTATATTCTAGACGGCTTCAATACCTTTATATAACTTTTTGATTAATTCGGACATTTCATTGGGAAGATAGGTATCACGAGTTTAAAAATGGAAGTATTAGAAAAAAGTCGCGTGGTTGCCGTTCACCGCGCTCAGCTAGCCAGCATGTGATGTAGGCTCCATGTAAGCATCATTGGGGTACGGGGGGAGTGAAAGTAATAAAATAAGTGCAAGGATTATATGTATAATACATACTTATTTTAGTACCTATAGAACCCGTGCGAAGCCGGGGCGGGTCGCTAGTTGTATATATTTTCTCTAATGTGTAATTTTTTTGTAATAAAAGTTGTTTTTCCTTTATAGTTATGTTTTATTTTTAAAACCGAACGTTCGCATTAAACCGAATCCCGAATAAATAATTAATGTAATTTTTAAGTAATGTCAATCAATAAGTAACATTATTTTTGAATTACCTTAAATATTTGAAATAAAAAGACACGAAATAAGAGACAAAGAGTACACGTAAAGTTTGTACCTTCTGTTTCGTTGTTTTTATTAGTCTTTGTTCAAGTGTCCAGTGCAGAGCAGTGATTGATCAACAAGTGACATTTAGTTGACTCATGTGCCTAACAGAGAGTTACTACTTATCTCTTTTGTTCTTATGGTTTAAATTAAGCCATCCCTTTCACATCATCTAAGAATGTGGTTAATAAGAATTGCGCATGTGTGCAGTCGCACTCGACTAGCACAGATTTTTCGTTCGTTTTATGAACGTATAACATATCTATGGTTTTAAATATCATTGTTGGTAGGTATCATTTCTCATGTCATTTTAGTACACCTTATTTTTTAAAATCAGGGTATAGTGACGTAAGATTTGTCGTAGTGTTGATACATATTACGACAAATTTTACGTCAGTAACACACAAACAGTTCTTCTCTTTTTTTGTAGAATTTAACCCCGTTTGACATTCAATATTGTTTCGAATTGAATTTAATTGAATTGTTTTTGTAAATCCAACTGCCTGAACAGAGTAATCGTTTTTTTACCCAGTCACAATCTCAATTTCACGCCAAAGTTTTTGACAGCTGTAAGATATTTCTGTATAAAGGAATATTAGTACTGGTATTACCAAAATATAAATCATTTCCCCGCCAGTCTCTTAACTGTTCTGCCAAAAATTATTCACAAAATCTCCATACTCTTGTGGTACTGTGAATAGGAATTCGCTGTTTTGTAAGAAATTTATCACAATATGAGAACGGGTAACGCAGCCAATTTTCCTTAGTCCTTCACTCCTGAACGGCAAGGGTGATTTTTGTTTGCTTTTTTCGCGACTTGGAGACGTTTAGTGTGCGATCAAAAATGGTTTCGTGACCGAAACCGAAACCGATCCTATTAAGAATTTCGCAGTTTTAAAAACAACAAATAAATACATATTTCAAAAACATCTATGTTGAACGGGTTCCGAAGGCGAGAGGCAAGCCAGATTTGTCGTGGCACTATCTCTGAGGTCCCGGGTTCTTCTCAGGTTTATATAAATGAATAAATAAATAAACATTGGACAACATCACATACATTGCTCTGATTCTGTGGTAAGTAGCTAAAGCACTTATGTTACAGAAATTAGAAACAACGATGGTACCACAACACCCAGTCTTGAGACAATACAATATATAATACAAGAATAGTTCGTTTCCCATATTGATCCGACCAGGGATCAAATCCGGGACCTCAGAGATGGTGCGACGTCAAATTCCAGTACACTTGCCTCTCGGCTACGGAGGTCGTCAAATACATAAAATAAATAATGACAAACACATTTTTACTATTGTCTCGGGTTTAGATGCTGTGGCACCGTCGTTGTTTCTTATTTATTATACTTTGCGTTTCGTTTTTTCGGCCCAAAAAGCCGAAACCGAACTTTCGGCTGCACTAGATGTCAGCATGGTGTGTTTACATGCAGTCTTCCGACCGAATAGGCTGGATAATGTCCCTTGTTTCGCAGATTTATTGAATGTATTTGAACTGTAAGTGGGGCGTTTGTCTACGAAGATTGTGGGTTAATTTACCTGAGTGATGGAATTGCTTTTGTATGAGCGCTTATTTAACCGCGTGGATGATTTTACGAGTGTCTTTGTGCTGCAAAATGAGCAATAAACTTTTGTACCGGCTGATATCTCTATGTTAGGGTTATACCTAGTAGGGAATTATATTTGAAATCAATAAAATTAAATCAGGTTCGTGTTTTTGATTTCAAGCGATTTTAAGAACTTAATGATTAATGAAGACGAATTATGTAAAATAATTTAAAAGGTTTACATTACATTTCTTTATTTAACGACAAGTTGCTGTAACTTTGGTCTTAGTAAATAACAGTGATAAGTTGCTGTAACTTTGGTCTTAGTAAATAAGAGTGATAAGATATTTTTGCTCGCATTGTACATTTGGTGGCTTGAGAAAACCTGACATGGTTGCTTAACCTACTACACCCCACTAAGTTAATGAGTTTTTCTGAACTAGAAATAGTTTTCAAAATATTATAGGTCTGTCAATATCATGACCGATGTTGTTTTTTTATTTCTGAATTTCATTTGCTAAATAAAATACTTAATTTATACACTTGTTTGCCTAAGTAGGCACCATGGTGTATGGCATTTCCATCCTTTGCCACATTAAAGAAATGCAATAGAAGTTGAGTTGAGTTTACGTAGTCAATAGTATAGAAACTTTATGCGAGTCTCTTGCACGTTGTCGGTTTTGGATTTTTGAGTATTACATGGTATTTCAGCATGGAAACTTGAACTGCATCAGTGAGCATTGTTCGTGCTAAGTCTACACAATAAAATCTGGCTATTTACCAAAATAACAAACTCTTGCAGGCCTCATTCACCGCTTTGAAGTGCCCCAGATTTACAGGGAACCAGGTTTAAATAAGCAATTATTCCCTTAGGAGCGTGCTGTAGAATAAAGAAACTGTGACAATCAACTGTACTTATACTGACTTATACCAATAAAATATATCGACTTCAATGACGGATAGCAATTTTCAATGGGTTTTATTTAATCGAGCATAAAAAAATATAATCTAACCTAATCTAAATATATTTATTATATATATTTAGATTAGTTATATGTTTGCTTAAACCGTAAATACTTTATGGAAATTTATATATTTATTAATTATGTAGCTATTCATTTATTTATTGTAGTTTCATTTATTTTTATGTTTTTTTTATATTAATCTCGTTATGGTATTTATGTTTTCTGATAGTATTTTTCTCAATAAACATTTTGCACGGCCGTACCCGTTTCTCGATATCTTCTATTTCATCTACCTAAAGGTTGTTTGGAAGAGATTGCTCTCTAGCAATCAGACCGCCTATATTGTACTTGAATATGTCTGTAAAACCAATTTCTGTAAATTTTCTGTGCAATAAAGTGTATTCATTTATCTATATAAATAATGGGTAGAGGACAAATTAAATAAGTGAGTCACTTGAGCTCGGGCTATTTATGGCTCAGTCAGTATTTCTGTCGCCCTATTTAATAAAACTTTCATCATACTTGTTTTTAATAAAAATGCGTATTACCACTCTTATGAATAAAGGTTTTATGTAATCACTATGTGTTAAAATACATTATTTTTAAATTTAATTATAATAACTAAAGTACATATTGATGCCACAGTTGGTTTTAGTTTCTATAACACAAGGACTCATGTTAATCATTAAGTAATAAATTGGAGCATACGTAAGCCTGCATTAAGGGTTCTCAATATTGCTGCCTGCTTAATAAGACGACCTCCGTAGCCGAAAGGCTAGCGTGCCGGACTTTGGCGTCTCGCCATCTCTGAGGTTCCGGGTTCGATTCCCGGTCGGGTTTATATGGAAAACGAACTTTTCCATAGTGTCTCGGGTCTGGGTGTTATGGTACCGTCGTTGTTTCTGATTTCTGTAACACAAGTGCTTTAGCTACTTACCGCAGAATTAGAGCATTGTTGTCCTATATTTATTCATTCATTTTTATTTATTTTATTAAACAATAAAGAAATTATTTTGTTTGATGATCAGCGTGATAAATAACACATGTAACCAACCTCAAAAAGATAGAGCCTCTCGCTCCCTCACAAGCTCAGTGAAAAAGGGGTATAAGACTTCCGCTCCTCCCGTAACTCCCGTAGCTACTCGTAGGTAAAGATGAAAACAGCGGCCATCATCTATAGTCAGTCAGGAAAAAAATTTAAAAGATAAAAATATTTTATTGTTTCTATAAATAGAATAGAATAGAATATCATTTATTTCTTAAAAATATGGTATACAGAAACAGGTGTCACAAAGAAAAAGTTCAGCATATTTTACCCTAAAAGGCGTAGAAATGTTATATAATATTAGACTGTTAATTCAGTAAAATTAAATACATAATTACCTAAGTCATTAAGTAATAATAATAGCGTCACAATTAATTAAATATTATATAGCTTATAAGCTATATCTTCAATTTTGGTTTGTGTTCATTCTGACGATGCATAAGTGTTACTTGTAACCTACATGAATAAACGAATTGACTTTGACTTTGAATAACTGGTATTAAAAAATAATTAAATAATTAATAAAGGTAATTTTGCCCTTTTATTCTTTAAGGTATTAGTAAAACTTTAATAACTTAAAAAAACGTTTAAACAGGCATAAATCAATATCAAATCGTCTCACACATATAATGAACTTATAGTATCTCTATAACACAAAAAAAAACATCATAAAATAACAATTATATTCTTTTACAACACAAATCTTAATCTCTCAACGAATATATGAATTTAGTATCAAAAGGGTCAAAATCGTGTTAAAACCCCAAATCCGTTTCCCTTAGGACTCATCCCTACAACTTTGGAATTCCCTCATTAATAATACGCGTGTAACCTTCGTTAATGTCAATTAATTGCGTTAAAAACGTTAATGGACTTTTGAATAACTTAAGAGAGGTAGGGCATAGCCATTTTTCGCTCGAACTGGAGCAGCCCGACTGGTGAAATACTTCCACCTTACAGAAGACCGCAGCCAAATAACAATCACTTCAGTGTTGTGTTCTTGCGTGTTAGTAAGGTTTCCAGAGCTTCTCGGGGGTATTATTAGTAGCAGGGGTCAAGCCATCACGGTAAGGGCGACAAGTCCAGTAACAGCTTTATTATGCTCTACTTGTCGCTCCTAAGCTAGGACCTCATTTCCACTTAACATCAGGTGGGATGAGGTCAATTTTGAAGTGCAATAAAAAGAATACCTATGCGACTTGAAAATGTTTTTGTGAGAGAAAATGAAATTAGTAAATAGTATTTAAATTTGAATTGTGCGTGCGGCTGGCATACGTCATGCTTGTGAACAGGCGCCACCTATGGGGACTGGTCTGTTCCAGCTTACCTCCAAACTACGCGTAACATTCAATTGTCACTTTTCTTATCGAACCCAATGCTGGGGGTCTACTCTCGAAAACGAAACGAACAAACGAAAGGTTTCGTTTTTGAAGATTTATCAAAATATCGGGAGTTAAAACGTGGTTTTTCATTTGCATGAATAATACTTTGTTTTAAGAAAATGCTTTATTCGCATTCGAAGTGAATTGGTTGCGAATATGAGAATAAAAAATTGCTATCCGTTGTCGGATCCGACATATTTCGTTGTTGGGTGTAGACCCTCTGTATTGGTCCAAAATTATTTACAAATCATCACGTAATATTTTATGCGAAAGGAATTCAGTCTGTCTGGCCAGCTTTCACACAAAAACTACTGAACTATTATATACAATTTGGTATACTGATAGTCTAGAGTCTCCGATTTTTAATGCCAAAAGAGGGCTGTAAGGGTTCGAACGTGGTGAGGGGATAGAGGGTGAGGGGGGGGGGGAGTTGTGTATCTCGATTGTTGATATCCTAATAATATTTTGCTTTAGGACAACCAACAAGAAAAACGCTGACAATACATATTAAGGAACAACATAAAGTTAAAGCTAAGCGTCATCTTAATTAGAGTCTTGATGTATGTTTGTTAGATTAAATACTTTAATATTAGATATTCGCAATGCAATCCAACAAAATTAAATAGCTTAACAAGGTATTTATAATTATGTGCAGTATACAGTAACAAGTTTAAATTATTAAAAATGTTATGTACCCAAAGTCACTATTTTCATACGAGTCTCGGGCACAGCTAAAAAAAGAATTAAACAATTAATGACGCACAATTATCGCGTTTTATTTGTTCATTCTCTAGTAACCCGTGTAAAATCGTGAGTTAACTTAAAACAACCCGTCTGTAGTTCCAAAAGTGTCAGTGTCAGTCGTCATTTTACCTAATTTTACATTCAGCATATTACATAACAGTGTGCCGACCTACGACATGACCTACAAGTCGACACAAATACAGCGTCAGCAGAATTGGCGTAGGAAACAACGCTCCATCAGAGTTTTCGTCGCCACTAAGTATATATACAACAATCCAAAAGTGCATAACCACTGCCCCATTTGTTAATAAAGGCGTGCACTAAAAATCACAACTCTCACAGCCGGTGAATAATGTAATAGTGACGGGAGTAAACTCTCGATAATAATTCTCTTCGAGGCCCGGAGTACTAAATCCAGTACATTTTAGTGAATATTTTATGTACTCGAGGCGGCACGGTGCGCTCTGAATTATGGAGTAGTGACGTGTCGTCGCATCGATAGGTTGGGTGCGGTTTAGTGAATGGGACCTGTACGTGTATTATCGCGTGGTGATATACTCCCCGGTATAACACGTTGTTGGTCATCTTCCATCTTTTCGTTAAAAAACAAATATCATCGCTTGCATCATTCAACTAGTGAAACTGTGAGCATAAATTAGTTAAAATTGCCTTTACTAGGTTTATTATACATATTGGAAATTATAGCTTATCGAAACTAGAAAAAAAAAAACAAATAAAGGTATTTGCTTGGTTTTTTGGTCATCATTTACTTATTAAAAACAAATTTATACTATTGAATATTAATGCTGGATATTATATTTATCTGAAAGCTTAAGATATACCACATCTTTAAAGCTAACTAAACGTAAGTCTCATACTTTAGTTGCGGCAAGCTCTCAAAGTAGCAAAAACGGTTTTTTTTTTCGAATATTTAGTGTCATGTCCCTTAATATGTTTTAAAATTACGCAGCCGATCTGACTCTTAAGAAAGTTGTACAAGTTCTTGTTATGGACACTAGAATTAACTAAGTTCCTTTTTCCAAAAATATACAATTTAATATGCATTAGTTTTGAAGTAGTAAAACGTAAAAGTGATTCTAAATAAAGTTGCTCAAGCTCTTGTTAATAGAATCAATGGACTACGATAGAATTAGAACTAAAATAACATGTTTTTACAAAAAAAATCTAATTCATTTATGAATCGTCAGATTTAAGTAAAACTGGTGAGGTTAGAAGGTTGCGTCTATCGACTCAAAAGTTACTCTTTTAATAAATATTCAATAACCTGAACATTTATAATATATAAAAAAAAATTAATTGGAATATAATTTTTTCATCCGACTGCTTTCAACGGCGACTACTTTGGCGTCATATCATTTCTGTTGGTTAGATTCCTGGTCGGGTCGATTTTTTATAATGACATTTTCAGATATATACCTTATAATATAAAATGAAAGAGTTTGTTTGAATGCGCTTTTCTCAGGTACTACTGGATCCATTTGATAAAATATTATAGTACCCGATAGTTCATTTATCGAGAAAGTCGGTAGCCCATTTATCAAAAATATTTTAGGTTACTAGCTGACCCGGCAAACGTTGTTTTGCCATATAAATAATTTTTAAGTAAGAAAAATGTTAAGTGTGGACAACCCTTATCACTAATGGGTATGAAACGTAGATGTTGGCCGATTCTCAGACCTCAATACTCAATACTCAATACATTTATTGTCAATCATATGGTGTAAGTAGGTGTTACATTCAGATATAGTACATATGAACCCTGATGGGTTTAACAATTTGAAACGACAGGCAGATTTTATTATATAATGAAGTAGGTATGCAAATGTTATGTCATCAATATAAAGTCCTTTACCCAGTAAAAATATGTAACTATTTTTTTTTTCTTTAAATTTTAAATTTTATTTCAATTTTTGTAATAAGTATGTATTGTCAAATTTGTATTATTTGTGTTATAATTTGTGTTATTCTTTGGTCAATTTTAATTTTTTTTTTTTTAATGTCAAAGTTATATTCATATTCATGTCAAAAATTTATTCTTACAACGTAAAATATTAGTAGTTTGTTTAGCCTACGTTAAATATAACAATCTGTCAAATAAACATTTTTTACATTATTATTATGGGAAATAAGTCAGTAAATGAATTTAATAATAATAATATTAATTTATAAGATATGTCATCTCAGAAGTATTTGATAAATTTAATAGTCTATATTATATTATGGTTTTATCAGTGAGGAATTCGTTTAATGTGTAATAGGTTTTTTCGACTAACAGGTGTTTTAATTTTTTTGTGAAAACCGGCAGAGATTCTTCTAGTTTAATGCTGTTGGGTATTTTATTATATATTGTAATTGACATTGCTAAGGGACCTGAACTTAGCATTCCTAACTTCGATGGTGGCTTTATGAGTTTATGTTCGTCTCTTGTTGGAAAACGGCGCGGGATGTCTCCCTTTTTCTTGTAGAATCCTGTATTTTTCCGTACAAACTTACAGACTTCTAATATATAAATTGAAACTAGTGTCAGAATTGATAAGCTTTTGAAATGTGGCCTGCAGGTATCTGTATTTTTGAGGTTTTTAATTATTCTTACACATTTTTTCTGTAGGGTAAACAATACGCTCACGTCCGTACTGTTGCCCCATAATACTATCCCATAGCTTAGACATGAGTATGCGTAACCATAATATGCTGCTATAGCTGATTTTTCATTTGTCGTTTTTTTTAGTTCCCAAAGGGCGTATGTAAACCTTGATAGTTTTAATGCTACTTTTCCTACGTGTGCTTTCCAATTTATGTTGGTGTCAATGTCTATGCCTAATAAGGTGAAAGTATTAGTGCATTCTATTTTGTTACCTTTATACGTGAAGTTTATATTTAAAGGCGGTTTTTGGTACGGTCTAAACTCCATAATCTTTGTTTTAGAATAGTTCACATCCAAGTTAAAATCCGTTAGCCAGTTTACTACTTTATCCAGGATATCTTGTAGGGATGTATTAAGATCTATAGGGTTGTTTATTGAGTATGGTGTTAGAAGAGAAATGTCATCCGCGAATAAAATACAGGTTTCGTTTAATGCTTTAGGTAGATCGTTTATGTAAATTAGGAAGAGTAGGCATCCTAAGACGCTCCCTTGGGGTATTGAGTGGGTAGATTGTTTAATATCTGATTGAATTTTTACAATTTCTTGGGTTTTATTATCCAAATATTTAATTTCTACGTATTGTTTTCTATTTTGTAGGTATGTTTTAAACCAGTCGTGTGTAATTCCTCTTATTCCTATTTCATATAATCTATTTAATAATATTTTGTAAATAACTTTATCGTAAGCTTTGGTCATATCTAATAATATTCCTACTCCGTATTTTCTTTTATTTAACATGGTAAGTATTTCCTGAATAAACGTGAAGTTAGCTATCGTTGTTGAGCGATTTTTGCGAAAGCCATATTGATTTTTGTCAAATATGTTAAATGTCTCACAAAATGCATAAACTCTTGTGTACATTGCTTTTTCGAACACTTTTGATGAAGATGGTAAAAGTGCTATTGGTCGATAATTGGATTTTTCTGTGGTTTTGCCTTTTTTATGAAGCGGTTTTATCACAGATATTTTAAGTCGGTCAGGAAAGATGCCTTCCACAAAAGATTGGTTGACTAACAGATAAAAGGGTATTGTCAATTCATCTGAGCATTTTTGCAAAAGTATTGGCGGTATTTCGTCTAATCCGTGACTTAGTTTTTTCGGTAGTCGTCGTAAAATTGCGTTAATTTCCTGAGGCTCGACGGGACGGAGGTAAATTGTATTCTCAGTGGTGTTGGCCGGCGGCCGGCCCTGCGCGTGCGTTCCGTCACCTCGCGGCGCACCTACTGATGCGAAATAATTATTGAATGTGTTTGCTACTAGTTTTGGTTCCGACACAAGATTATTGTGGATCTGCAATTTTATATTTCGGTGACAATTCTTTGTGGACTTATTTGTACGTTCTTTGACCGTCGTACGTTTGATCGTACGACCTACTCAATATGCTCACAAAATTTCATGAGAATAGAATAGAATAGAAATCATCTTTATTCATGTAAACTTTACAAAAGCACTTATGAATAGTCAGTACAAATAAAGTATTCTACCGCCGTGTTCGGAATGTTGATCATGTCGAGAAGAACCGGCAAGAAACTCGACACTTACTCTTTTCAATGTAACAATGTTCCCTTACGCTAGGTACTTAAATAAAATATACAAAGCTTATATAAAACATTTCCGAGAATTAAAGTTATACTAGACCCATACATTTTTGTCATTTAAATAATCATCAATTTTGTAGTAGCCCTTTTTTATTAAACAATTTTTAACATGAGACTTAAATCTATGCATGGGCAACTGGATAACATTTTCAGGTAACTTGTTAAATAATTTAACGCTTAAACCCACAAAGGAATTACTTATCTTATGTAGTCTTAGATATGGAACAGCAAGTTTGTGTTTATTTCTAGTGTTAAAGTTGTGGAAGTCAGATTTTTTAAAAAGTAGATTATAATTTTTGCGTACATACATAATACAATCAAAAATGTATTGAGATGCTACGGTAAGTATGTTAATTTCTTTAAATAAGTCTCTGAGAGAATCCCGTGATTTAAGACCATATATGGCGCGGATAGCCCTCTTCTGTAAAACAAAAATATGTTGAATGTCAGCAGCTGTTCCCCACAAAAGGAGACCATATGACATAACACTATGAAAGTAACTGAAATAAACCAGCCTTGCCGTTTCAATATCAGTCAAATTTCGAATTTTTCTTACAGCGTATGCAGCTGAACTAAGCCTTCCTGCCAGGGCAACAATATGGGGTCCCCATTGCAATTTAGAGTCTAATGTGATGCCGAGAAATACTGTAGAATTAATTATTTCCAAAGGCTCACCATTCATAGACAATTTGATGTTGACTTTTTTAACATTCGGCATTGTAAATTTGACACATTTCGTTTTCTTAGTGTTAAGCAGGAGATTATTATTCGTGAACCATTGTAGCACTTGTGAGAGAGAACTATTTACATCTTCAAATGATTCTTTACATCTATCAACTTTAAAGATGAGAGAAGTGTCATCAGCAAATAACACAATCTCACAGAGATCCTTCGCAAAGTAAGGAAGGTCGTTAATATAAATAAGGAACAACAGAGGTCCCAACATTGAGCCCTGGGGCACTCCCATCGCTAGAGGTGCACCAGAAGAGTTAGTTCCATTCACATTGACCCTTTGAGTTCTGTCAGAAAGGTAAGACTGTAGAAGACTCAGTGAAGTGCTTACAACACCATAATGCCTCAACTTCATCAGCAACGTTTGGTGATCAACGCAATCAAATGCCTTTGACAGATCACAAAAAACTCCAATGGCGTCCTGTTTTCTCTCCCAAGCATCGAAAACATGTTTGATAAGTGCCACACCTGCGTCCGTAGTAGATCTACCTTTAGTGAATCCAAATTGCTTACTATGTAACAGAGCATTAACTGTAAGATGAGCTAATAATTGATTGAAAATAATTTTTTCAAAAATTTTGCTAAGTGCTGGTAATATGGAAATTGGTCTAAAGTTAGACGGATCACTTTTATCGCCTGATTTATAAAGTGGAATAATTTTACTTGATTTCATTAAATTAGGAAATTCACCAGCGTCAATACATTTATTAAATATGAAGGATAAATAAGGTGCAATTCCATGAATTATGTTTTTGAGTATATCAATGGAAATGCCCCATAAATCCTCAGTTTTTTTCATCCTTAAACTCTTAAAACTCTTTATAATTTCCGCAGGACAAATATGAGTAAAGTTAAAATCAGCTTGACACTTATCTACATGAGATTTCAGGAGAGACTCAGCAAGACGGGGGCTGGAGTTTAAGCTACTCGTCGTAGTGACAGGTATATTTGTGAAGAAAGATTCGAATACATTTGCAACATCTGAATCGGAATCAAAACTCCTATTGGCTAATTTGAGAGAGAACTTGTTGATTTGTGTTTTGTTTTTACAAGTCTCTTTATTTATAACGTTCCATGTTGCTTTACTTTTGTTAGGAGCAGATATTATTTTTCCTTTCAAATAGTTACATTTCGCAATTAAACATACCTGCTTAAATATTTTTGAGTATTTCCTAACATAATCTATTAATGAAGGATCAGTTGAATTCGCCTTTATTTCATACAATTCAAACAATTTTCTTCTACTTTTATATATACCTGTTGTAGCCCATTCACAAAATTTTGAACTAGTGCTACTGATTTTAATTGTTTTTTTCGTAAAAATCTCACGAACTTCGTTTTCAATTATATTAAATAGGTTTCCATATAGTTGATCAACATTGTTACCATGGAAACTCAGAAAAGATACTTTATTAGAAACTTTTTCTCTAAATCTGTCTACACGCGATGCGGTGACTGGTCTACAAACAATACTTGACGAAGAGGGGGCATGTCGGTGTTCCAAAACAGCTAATTGACCACAATGATCTGAATTTATAAAGTTAATGATTGATTTTTCCAACACAACACAATTGCAAAAAATATTGTCTAAACAAGTTGCTGTTGTGGGAGTAACTCTGGTAGGTGAGAATCGGTCAAGCCGTTTCGGAAGAGTACGGGAACGAACATTGTGACACGAGAATTTTATATATAAGAAGATAGCATCACGCTGCTCCCCAAAGAAGCGAAAAATCAGTGGAAGTCGTGCAAGCCACGGAGGGTCGCTAGAAAATAATTAACCTAGTATTAAGTCCACCTGTTGCACTTATTTGTGTAATATATTTTTTTAAATAAAATAAATAAATAAATCCACCAAACAGTCACTACGATCGTTCGTCGAAGTTGTCGGTATCGATAGTTCCCCCTCCTTATTCTAACAGCAGGCAACGATCGTAAACTCGGGCGCCGGCGTGTGGAGCGGGGCGATGACGTCATCGTCGCGCGGACAAAGCGACTATGGTGGACCTGGTTTAACAAACCAGCAAAGACTATATTACATGTAGCAGTGATAAATGTTTGGAATAGTAGATATATCTACTTCTAAAGGAATCCAATTCACCTCATTAATAGGAATTAATTTAAAAAAGTAATGGTAATGCGGCATTTTGGATACCTTACACAGGGACCATCTTTGCTTGTTTAAATATTTTGTTTTACTTTGTTATCTTATTTATTTGTTTTGGTACTATACCACCCAGCCTCTGATAGATAGGGTGAAGCGAAGACGGATCCCAAGCTAGACCGCGGAGAGCAGGTGGCTCTCTGCAGCAAGCCCGCAAGGGCAGAGATGGACTGCATAGGAAGAGGAGAACCTAGGTGTTTTGTCCCTATACCCACCACCGAGCAGTGACCAGGGGCGGCGGAGGAAGAGGACGATGGAGTATCGTGTTTGCCGGCCTTCCTGCCTCTGCGGCCTCTGGGTCTCCCAAAACTACCCAGCTTTCGGAGGGAGAGCTGGAGTCAGTCTCGGGTGTCCTCAGTGGCGGTAGGCAGCGGAGCTGCACAGATCCGCTGCTGGGCCTGGAGACGCCAGGCGTGGGGTAGTGGGGTAAGCCTGGCATCTGTTACTTCGGTACCGAGGGGTTGCCAGACACGCTTCAGCCGTACGGGCAGCGAGAAAGGTCGCTTAGTAGTTGGCGTTGTGTGCGTATACTTTAATTGTTTGCAATAAAAAGATATCAAAGCTAGTCTGCACATCAGCTGTAGACGCCCAAGTATTCGGTAACTAAGCCACCGCGGCTGTCATTGTATATTCATCGGTATTATCTGCGAGCAATGACTGAGTGAGCGGCCGTAAACTGAAGCCGCCATGAATAACAGTAAAGCGGTCACAGTGCATCTAGTGCCAGTGAGGCGACGTTCTTTTTGAAGCGGTTAGTACCCGGTTCTAATATTTTTAAAAAGGCTCCGTTCTAATTACGGATAGTAATAAATTCGCTCAAAAGGCTCAAAACGACTGACGGAGGACTGAAGACAGCTGATATGGAAAATAAATTTGAAATTAGAATTAACGACTCGTAGAAAAACATATAGTCATTTTTGACATATTACGAATCGTAAAATATTGGGACCGGGAATTAATCTATACAATAAAAATAAATAGTCGAAATGCATGTACACCTATCAGAAATACTGGAGCAAATTTGAGGTAATTATTGTCTGTACAAAGTTTGTAAAAAAAGTTTCAAATTTACCGCGATGCGTGCAACGCCGGGGCGGGCTTCTAGTAAATAAATACCACATACATTTCCGCACACGTTCATATCTTGTACTGAAATGGTCATTAATTGACATTGATGCTTACTTAATGAACACACTTCTTAATGCATGCTATAAACGTTTATGATACATGTTCGTTACGGTACTTGTTGGAAAAGTATATAACAGTAATTCCCATTTTATGACGGTAGATTGGTTGGGGGGCTATTTTCGTGGTAAACCTGCGTCAGGAGCAGAGGTTGTGAGTTCAATACCCATTCTGGAAACATATTAATATAAAAACATTTGCTTTTGTTTTTTTATACGTTTTCTTAGTTTTCTTTTCACAGATTTCCTCATTTCAGAGGCAGTGACGAAACTCCTCTATTTTTTTAAGTTTATATAAACAGGCTATAATTTACAGGGTTATACTTCCTAATGGTTTTTCTATACTGTGACCGGAGGATCAGATTATGACGTCATCACTCTACGGGCGGTGTGACCAACACTGCAACAGTGAAATTGCAGAGGGCACACACCGACCTAGTGGAATTTATTGACGCACCTGGATCCAATGTATGGTGAATGCTAATTCATACTAATATTATAAATGCGAAAGTAACACCTGTCTGTCTGTCCGGCTTTTACGCCTACTGTTTTATTTTTTTTAACAGAATATATTACTTCAAATGAGCACCAACCTAATATTACCTAACCAATGGAATCGCCCATTGCTTCAATTTACCATAGGTTAAGTTTTTGATGTTGAATTCAAGACATTTTTGTTAATTAAATGTTTTAATTAAGTATTAAAAGACAACCGAAACCTGAAAACTCTTATTAGTCCAAACTGTTTTTGTTTATGGCCACCCCAAAACTACAACCAAAGTAGGATTTCATAATTGAACGAGTCGTCATTTTACCTAATTTTACATTCAACATATTACATAACAGTGTGCCGACCTACGACATGACCTACAAGTCGACACAAATACAGCGTCAGCAGAATTGGCGTAGGAAACAACGCTCCATCAGAGTTTTCGTCGCCACTAAGTATATATACAACAAACCAAGAATGGTAGTTGGGCCTTAGTCCCCGAGCAGATAACACCTAGCTCGGCTGAAGTACTTCCACTTTTAGTAAAGAACATACGTTCCTTACATTGGTGACCCCGACTGAGCTGAACACCAGCAGCCTTTGAAGAACGGAGCTTTCGCATCAGGTCATGTCTCCATACCCTCAACAGCCAGCTTAGCCACGACAAGAGCACCGGACCAGCTTAGCTGACAAAGCCACCTGTTTCCGGGCCCGTGTAATGAAGCAGGCCATCGCAGACCGAGTCATTGGTCCACACCGGCGTAGCAGCAGCTGCCTCCCTGAATACTACACGCATCGGGCACGAATACAAACCAAGAATGGTAGTTGGGCCTTGGTCCCCGAGCAGATAACACCTAGCTCGGCGGAAGTACTTCCACTTTTAGTAAAGAACATACGTTCCTTACAACAGCAAGCATTTTTAAATAGACGACGCCATTTGCAAACGGCGTATTCACTGAAAATGCCTGCGACATAGCTACGGCATCTTGCACCGTTTACGGTAGCGTGATTCTGACTCGCGCTTGACCGGTTTTTGCATGTTTTTTATATTGCACTTCAAGATTGACCTCATCCCACCTGATGTTAAGTGGTAATGAGGTCCTAGCTTAAGGACGACAAGAATAGCATAATAAAACAGTTACTTTACTTGCCGCCCTTACGTTGAAGGCTTGACCCCTGCTACTAATGTAGCACCCCCAAGGAGCTCTATAAACCTTACTGACACGCAGGAATACAACAAAACCGAAGTGATTGTTATTTGGCTGCGGTCTTCTGTAAGGTGGAGGCATTTCATCAGTCGGGCTGCTCCAGTTCGAGCGATAAATCGCTAAGCCCCAACTCTTTTCATGACCCTTCTGTTGGTCAAAACTCGTTGCCAGATAGCTTTCATAGTGCATTTCCGGATCATTTTCGTCAATGCGCGTTCATTGAGCGATCTTGATATATACGAAATACGGCTGTGAATTAATCTTTGTGAACTAATGAATTGGACTTTTTATGTATATTAGCTGAATTCATCTTTTGATTGGAGATTGTACGATATAAAAAGTTTCATAATTATGCGTGTATGTTGAAATGAATGATGATTTATAATCGTTTGATATTTCATCCGAGTGGTGAGCAGGCCAAGCACCATCGTTGATGTCCCGGGTTCGGTTCCCGGCCGTGCAAAAGTGCAAAAAGAACTTTTTATATTTACTTTTATTTAAAAACTTTATTGCACAAAAAGATGTACAAATGGTGGACTTAATGCTAGAACCACTCTCTACCACTTAACTTTTCTATATTGTCTCGGCAATACTTTCACTCGGTATACCATCATAGTTTCTAATTAATATATGTACCTGCTACTTACTATTAATATTACAGATAACACAAGTGCTTTAGCTACTTACTACAGAATCAGAGCAATGTGAAGTTGTATGTAGGTACACTATAAAGAAGATTTTTTTGTATGTATGTTTGTAATGAATATCTTTAAAACCACTGTGCCGATTTCCAAAATTCTTTTACCATTGGAAAGCTACTGTCACCCTGAGTAACATAGGCTATGTTCATTGCTGAAAAAGACTAACTCCACAAGTACAAAGTCGCGGGCGGCCGCTATGTTTAAAACGACTTTGAATGAATTTTTGTTATGGCTCTTATGAATATAGTAATGTATGTTTGCCCTCAAACAAAAACACCGGCCTTATTTGAATTATTTATTGAACTTTTAACGGTGAATTCTATGTTGTTATTAAGAATCGAATCGTTAGGTTCAATCTAAATACATAAGTATTAATGTTGGATGGATAAGAAATTGGGCAGGTACTACTATTAAGAAAAGAAAGCAGGATTTCATAGTTGTATAATAGTGGTTCTTGTAAGCAGAGTTTCTTAAACTGTGATCTGCTGACCCCTGGGGTTCCGTCATATGATGCTAAGGGGAAGGGGTAAGCAATTTTTTCTCTCTTAGGTTTACGTCATAAGTAATGAAATATAAACACATGAGCTCTTATGTAGTTACCATAAAGTTAACTTTACAATGAGTTTGTATATAAATATATGTTTATGCTACACGTGACGATGCAGTCAGCATAATTCGTTTGTGTACACCTCCTTGTCACATTAAACTTTCGCCTAACTAAGTCAGTTAGACAGTAAATGTGACAAGGTACTGAGTTCTTTAAAGACTAAAAAAGTTGACTGTAATGACTGATTCCGTAGTGGAATAACACTTTAGACGAATAATATCAATTCTAATATCATTGGGGTCCGTGCTTATTCATCAGCATCATTATTTCTGTAGAAGGACACCCGTGCGTAAGTAATCTAAAAATATATAATGAAAAAAAAAATTAAATATTCTTTTATTCATGTTAATTACACCAGTAATATTTATGAAACGTCTATATAATGCAAATGACGCTACCTCCGGTTCGGAACCTATAACTTACAGAGAAGATCCCGGCAATCTGTTGTTCATATTAAAAATATAGCTGAACTTATATATAGTTTTGCACTAAGACATACAGTGTAGTAATTAGATAAAATAATGTAGTAAATTGTAAAAAATAATTCATTGATTCAAAGTAATAAGAAAAATTTAAAAACATATATATTTAAATTAAACAAACTGTAGGTCCTAATGCATATTGTGCTAAATAAGATTTTTGCCAACTTGCGAGTATTTGTCAACGAAATAAACTAAAATACGATATTTTTTAAAGTTAAAGTGTTTGTTTGTTTAGATGAGCTAATCTCAGGATCTAGGAATTCGAATTGATAAGTTATTTTTGTGTTGGATAGCCCATTTATCGAGGAAGGTTTAAGTTAAATAGCATCGTAGCGACCAATAGAAAAGAAGCATGAGTGGAAAAAATTAAAAAAAACGGCGAAGTACGCGTGCAGAGCCACGGCGGGCTGCTAGTGAAATACATATTTTAAATTCAAGAGTCAGTATACTTATGTTTACATAATGTATATTTATTTTCAATAAAAAAATCTAAGTAGATTTGTGCCGACCTACGACATTACCTACAAATCGACACAAATACAAGCGTCAGCAGAATTGGCATAGTAAGCAACCCTCCACAAGTAATGCACGATTATTTATTCAATACATCGATCCTACATCGCGTTGTCAGAGTTATCGTCGCCACAAACTATATATATGTACAACAAACCAAGATTGGTTGAACCAACCTTGGGCGCCGAGCACCTAACTCGGCGGAAGTATTTTAAATTTTTAGTAAAGAACATACGTTCCTTACAGATTAATAATAGTAATGAAAGTTTGAGAGCCACTGCCATACTGGACCGCAGCTAGGGTAACTTATCGGAACTCGCGTACAACACGCCGCGCGCACTCGCGCTGAGATTAATGGCGGAACTTGATCTGACTCACAATGGTGAGAGGACAAGACGGATTCCGTCCTGAGGGCATTTAGCTTGAAGATTGAGGCACTTCAGTATGAGGCCCCATCACGCAAAGGCCTATACGGAAGATCAGCGTCAGATTGTCACGCCGATACCTCGATTAATGCTTTTTTTATATTTTACTTCAAGATTGACCTCATCCCAGCTTAAGAGCGACGAGTACAGCATAATAATTGCTGTTACTGGACTTGTCGCCCTTACATTGAAGGCTTGACCCCTTCTACTAATGTAGTACCTTCCAGGAGCTCTGGAAGCCTTACTCAAACGCAGGGACATACCAAGACCAAAGTGATTGTTATTTGGCTGCGGTCTTGTGTAAGGTACTTAATTCGTACATGGTCTCGCGGTTCTGAGTTCTGGAGCGATAAATCGCTGTGCCCAACCTCTTTTAAAAAAAGTATTTGCCTTTTCAGTGACATTATTTTATTTTTAAGTTGCTATTTTACAAATGCTTTGTCAGTTCACTAAACATTTTTTTCTTTCGTTCAACAATATCCTCAAAAAATGAACAGTTTTACGCGATATTACATTGCCGAACTTTTTCACGTTTCACCGAGTTTCAAATTTACTGGATTGACTTAACGTAATCTTGAAATGTCAAACCATTCTACAAAAATACGTATCTACCGAGGAGACACCGATTAAAACTCACTAGATTAGTCACAGTAACATAATCTATAGCTCACTTTGAACCAAGTCATACAATTTTGTTTTGAAGAGAGATGACACAATTAACTCAAGTGGGTATTTATTTTCGAAGCAAGCTAGAGCTGAAATATATATTAATGTATTAATTATAAAAAACAATTATAACTTTAGTTCCAATGTAAATGTGTTTTTCGGTTTCTATCTGTCTATTATATTTATATCCAAGATTGTGTTTGCTTTTGTAAAGAATGAGCGTCCTCTCTCTAATTGCAGTGCCCTTACAGGGTCTTTTGTGATCTAATTTTAAGTTACTACCTTGTAAACACTAAAGATGCAATAAAAATATTGAGCAGACCAGTCCCTAAAGGTGGCACCTGTTCACAAGCATGACTTACGTACTAAGCGTATTATGTGAGAAATATTACTAAAACAGACTCCCGGTATTTGATTTTGTTACCGAATTCGTGCCCGATAGATGTATCGTTTAATGAAAATAGAAACAGGAAAAATACGAGAGCGAACAATCGTAACAATTATTATAATACTCCTAATACAGGGTGGTTGGGCCGCGGGGACCTCGCAAATTGCTTACATAATAAATCTTGGAAGTATTGGCCGGTACAGTCGGCCACATAAATCATTTGTCATGGAAATACGTGCGGAACTATTCTGGCACGAGGTTTCTTGGAATAATGGGAAAGTAGGTTTCCTCGCTTTTGGAGTTGGGGTAGTTTTGTGCATTTAACTAAAACACGATAGAGTTTTAAAAAAAAAGGCGCCCTTATTTGTGCAATGGCTAAGTGTCAAAAATATGAAAGAGCTCCGGTTCCATTTTCGGTCTAGTCCATTATAATTTTAATAACCTTTAAGACTTTAGTTTTTCTGTTTAAAATATTTATGGTTTGCTAGGTTTGATTCCCAGTCAAGTCATTTGGCAAACGAACATTTATGAATTTGCTTGAGTCCGTGTTACAATTGAGTGCAAAATACAAAAAAATTGTCGTGTTAACGTTTTTAAAGAAAAGCCATGGTTTCCGGAAAAGTGAGAAATTTCAGAGAAAGAAAAAAAAAAAACTCCCCTTTCTTTGTAGAATTCGAACCTATAACTTTCACGTATCGCGCGTGCTGTTCTTTCAACTGAACTGACCAAAAAGGTGTTACTGGTGACCAATTTCCTGCTATAGCTACCTCAAAACCTTTGCCTTTTCTTTTTTTTAAACTATTTATAGTTCGCTGGTACAGCGTGATATGAAAATTAAAAAGTAAAACTGTTATTAGACATATCTGATCATGCACTATGTAAATTGCCGTAAAAGTTGTCATGTTTAAGTTTGCAACGAATAATTCCATCGTATCCAGAATAGTGACAACTAAAACAATTACTAAGCACACCCGAGTCTCGTCACGTACTGGTCGTCTGTGTGCACAGTCCCGTGTCACTCCGTCGGAGACGCTAAGTGGACTAGTTTTGACGTGACAGTCGTTTACTGAGATGCGTAGTATTCGAAATAAAATAAAACAAATATATCGAATAGTAGCATATAAATTGCTTTGATTCTGTGGTAAGTAATAAAACCAAACCAGAAACCTAGTACCTAGTAAAGTAAACTAGGAAGTACCTAGGTACTGTGGTACCGTCTTTGTTTATATATACCTGAGATAAAATTAAATAAATAAATAAAATTTTCCATATTGACCTGACCGGGAATGGAACTGTGTGACAACAAAACTCGCCTTTCGGCTACTTAAAAAAAAAGACTCCAGTTTGGAACTTATAACTATCGAGAAGACACCGGCAAGAAACTCAGTCGTTTTTTTTGAAAGAAAGCTAAACTTATTACGAACTTTACACTTAGACACACAGTTAGTTTGTCAATTGTTAAATAAAAATAAAAAAATAATTAAGTCAAGTTAACTTAAGTTATTGATTTTTAATTGTCTATGCGCTTTTTCCAAGCAACGAAAGGGTGCGCCATTGCATTTTTATTTATATTTTATGATTTTTGTGCCCACCTGTACCATACATTTGCGAGTAACCAAGTGAGATCACTACCGACTATTTTTCGTTTAACCACATATTAATCTAATACCTAGTTGTTGATTAATTCGGTATCAACTGAAGATTTCTTATAATACAGGATATTGTGCTAATATAAAAACAGAGGTATGCTTTTCTAACTCACAGTGAAGTAATAGATATATATCTGGTACAAATAAAAAAATGTTTGATACTTCCTGAAACTTTGAACTGAAATAAGCTCCTACTTTTGTAATATTTTTCAACTTCGGGATTCATTTTACGAATTCATTCGTCAATTTAAATATTTTTTAACAATAAGTTGATTTGTAAACCAAAAAATAATTAATGTTTTATTAAAATTATTAAATAAAGAAAATTGTAAACACCATTTTTTTTTTAGTTTCAAACTTAATACTTTCAATATTTACTAGATACCCTAGTTACACCATACGATGGAAAATAACATACAAATTCCAAAAGTGTAACTTATTGATATGCGGCAATAAAAAAAATAGCGCGTGAGTGAACCGATAAGAAAAAATCTGTTTTAGATAAATTTAAGATCTTAGCGACGATGTAGTTGGCTAAAGTTTTAAAAGCTTCATTAGTACAGCTTTTAAAATGTGTATTACGTTAAGGATGTTATCTTGATGGACTAGTAAACTGAGATACTTTTACATACCAGTGAAAACATGATTACTATGACCAAAATAATGTCAAGGTTTGACGAAACACTTGGAGTTCGACATTTGTTCATATGTCAACAACATAAACGTATGTAAGTGGCTAATTAAATAAACATCACATACATTGCTCTGATTCTGCGGTAAGTAGCTCAAGTAAATGTTACAGAAACCAGAATCAACGACGGTACCACAACACCCAGACCCGAGACAATATAGAAAAGTTCGTTTCCCATATTGACCCGACCGGGGATCGAATCCGGAACCTCCAAAAAGTCTGTAGTCTGACGTGCTTTTGTTGTATTTTGTATGTTTTTCTTCATGGAAAAAAATAATGTATGTTTTCTTATTTTCTATGAATACAGCACACTGTGATGACGCAATTTTACTAATCAACACAATAATTATGGTTTTGGAGCATTATAATATAGCTTCACATATAAGACTTTATATATAAAATTAGGTATCAACCTTAACCTTTTTGAGAAGTATTAACTGTACTGTTCAATGAAATGTTATTCCTTCTTTCTCACCGAGATTATACAAGATTGACCGTGAGAGTATTATATCTCATGGTCAATCTTCAGATGCCATACTGTTCTTTACTAGACTGTGACTTGTCATTGTATTAATGAGCACTAACACAAACCTTGTCTATAGCAACAGAATTCATAGATAAAATATTATCAGTTCTTGATTCATATTAATTAGGCTAGCTAGGTGGATGAAGCTTCCTAGTAATGTAGACGTCTACATTAATTACTGTAACCACTAATTATCTTTCGTAATAAACTTTGATGGTGAAGGATCTACAACTAAATAAATAAATATTACAAACATATATAAATAAATTTAACATAATTTAGTTTGTTATGATTCTATGAATATAAATAAAAACTCAATTTATTTTGCATGGCCGTATCCATTTCTCGTTATTTACTATTTTCTTTACCTAAAGGTTAAATGTTGTCTGAAAAAGATTGCTTCCTCGCGATAAGACCGCCTAAATTTTACGTTCATTTAACTTTTAAAACCGATTTCTATAATATTTTGTGCAATAAAGTAGGTATATCTATCAGTCTATAATAACATATTAAATCAAATCGTATATTTTGTAGATACACAGTTTCTTGTAAAATACAAATTATTTGCCAATTAGTGAAAAAAAACATACTCATTCCAACCCATAAATAAATTATTACTTTACCACCTTTTGTACTCTTATTGTGCAAAACATTTGATACATCAATGAATAGAATAATAACAGAAATTGTTATTTTATTTTTCAGTACTAAACCTCTAAAACGAATGCAAAGGATTAACTACTGCGGGTAAAGCAAATTTATTTATTATTGTCAGTCCCCTGAACTATTCAGTATCTTGCGAGATTTTGTTTTTTTCTAACCAGCATGTGAATTATTTATGATTAAAAGTATATTACCATGTTGTATTTTAAAAGTGTTACCTACATACTTAAACAAAAGTATTTTAGACTTCATTTTAATGGCCCCGCAATGCGCTAAAGCTATAAACACAATAGTGAAATTAGATAAAACCAGACCCGTATATTCAGATGACACCTGGGACGGAGAGGGGACAAGGCAGCTCCCTGGCGAGTGAAGACTGTGCTTTATGCTACTTAGTACTGGAGACATGTGTAGTCTGCTGTACACGTAGCTTGTGCACACTAAAGGAGGTCCTGTTAATGCGGCCATCTTGGCGCTATAATTTTGGCGAACTAAAATCAAAATGGCGGTACGTCATTCCATATCAATGAGGGTGTTCGCGTAGAAAAAAATCACTAGATGGCGATGCGTAAGCGTGGGTCCAACTGCTACGTGATTGGTTAAAGTTTACATGACATTGACGGACATGTCACCATGACATTCAAATCACCATTCAAATAACAGTTGGACTCCACGTCTACGTATCGCCATCTAGTGGATATTTTATGCGCAAATACCCTCACTTTACCAGTATAGAAACTTTACCGTTCCAATTAAAATAAGTAAAGTGTTAAAAATGCGATTACATTTTTGTGTAGTTACTTCTTCTATGATAATTTGACAGACTACGGTTGGTGAAACCTAACCGATACATCAGGCAGTAATTCGTATTAACAATTAAACATTTTTTTCGCATTTTCACCCGTTAATTTATTTTAGGTAATTTTTTACTAGACTGACCTACCGAATTTCGTAGCTAATTGTATTGATGTGATTCGTATAAAGTAGTGAATGGTCGTAAATGAATATAAAAAAAATCTTCTTCACTTCAATCTGAAAAAGCAGCACGCGCGATACGAAAAGGTCGTGGGTTCCAATGTCACATTGCAAGGGGAAATATTTTTTATATTTCTTATAAATAACTGAAAAATCTTGAAGCACTATAACAATTTTAAAGGGCGTAAATTGGCAGTTGGGAAAATTAGGCACTAGAATAGAATAGAATAGAAGTCATCTTTATTTATGTAAACTTTACAAAAGTACTTATGAATAGTTAGTACAAATTAAGTATTCTACCGCCGAGTTCGGAATGTTGATCATGTCGAGAAGAACCGGCAAGAAACTCGACACAATTAAATATAATGTAAATCGCATAATAACTTAAACGATATCGAAAACAACAGATAGTACCTACTTTGAAAAGTTTAACTAAGAAAAGTTAACACCTCTCTAAACTTAATATCTCAACGAGCGCACCCGCTAAAGCTTTTACTTAGATACGTAATACCCCAAAATGAATATGAGGAGCCAAGGAAATCGGCTGTAATTTACGGTCGCTACGCTGGCCCCTGGCCTAGTTCACATAATATAGGGCCCGCCACTCGGCCGGCGAATCCTACACATATTCTTCGTTGCACCAGCCAAATAGAATTTTTGGAAGTATCTATATAGAGCTGATATTTAGAATTCCTTGGCGGTATCGTCTCGGCTGTTATATGTTCTGAAACGATGATGATACCACATTTTGTTTGTGTAGAGGATTTTAAAAATTAAGAAAAAGGTTTTGACTTTGATTTGATGTAGGTCACGAATTTGGCTATGCTATGTGTAGAGCGAGGGTTCACGTACCATATTTCGAGGGGTTATGGTTTAATTTGTAACAAATGTTTCACCTTAATTGTAACAGGAAATCTAGGGACAAAAGTTAACACACACACAACAAATGCACTCAATATAATAATATAAAACATAATTTAATTCATTTTACTTTTATTTTACGTTCAAATTTTTATAAATGAATGTGACCATCACGTCAGGCGTCACCTAGTGTGAGAATCACTGTTCGTTGGAATTGTAAAGATCAAGTTTTTTATAATTAATTTTTTTTTTATCTCTTCATAGTAAAAAACAAAGTAGCTTTTCCTGTATGTCCTTATGTATGCTTAGATCTTTAAACTATGCCATGGATTTTATTTGTTAGAGTGATGAATGAGGAAGGTTTATATGTATAATCCATGTGTATTAATGTACAGAAAATCAGAAAACTTCATTTGTATTTACTTGCACCCGTGTGTAGTCAGTTTTTAATAAATTGTAAAAAAAAATCTCCTACTAGAAAATGGTCCGAAAAAAATTATTTTATTTATTTATTTATTTAAGGACAGCTTACAAGACATACACCAATAAATACGCATAACACGTCCAGTTACAACTAAAATGTACAGTGTTGCCTTAATTAAAAGCTGCCACGATATGCATAATTATTTGTGGAAGCAATGTAGAAAGTATAACATAATGCACAGACAGGAACAAGCAGAACTAATTCTTGAGACGCTTAGTAATGAGCGATAATGCCACAAAGATGATAGCTCGTATCCGTCCACAGTACATTATGTTCACCGTAATAATAAAAAACAAAAAAACAAAAATGAGCTCGAAAAAAGTTACAATGTTAATGATACTGGGGCATTCGGCTGAATATTTGTTTGTATTTCAGAATTTAAATGTGATGATATTTAAATTAATGAATAAAACCTCACTATGCCATAACAACTCCTCCTCCATCCATTCCATTCCTTGGATAAATGATATAAATCAGAGGTGGTATTATCAGCTCTTTATGTGTCCTTAGGCCGCGATGTCTGCATTCGCAATGCGCTTTGCTATTAGATTTACAGCGCGCGCCGAGTCAGCGGCAACATGTATATTCTGGATCTATCCCGAGCAGATACTTATGCTTTAGCCCAGGCGGCCGCAGCTGATTTTGGTCTGAAAACAAAACCTATGGGTCCACTCCCATGAACGAAATTTTTAATTTAATTTAAATAACATTTAAATAGTAACAAAAAGTTAAATACTGTTACTGTAACTGATCTGCTGAGTTTCTTACCGGTAGATATAGGTTAGGAAGTAGTATCACTTTGCATTGTATTCAATGACGATTCAAAAGTGTTATAATGTAACCTACTTGAATAAAGAAATATTTATTATATAATAATTGAGTTGAGTTGAGAATAACAATTTTTAATCCTGATTATCGTAATCAGAACACTTTGAATGCGAATAAAGCTATTTAAAATAACATATTATTATTGCCTAAATTAGCAAACCCTAAACCACGTTTTAATTCCCAATCTTTCGATTAACCTTCAAAAAAGAAACCTTTCGTTTGTTCGTTTCGTTTTTGGGATTAGACCTTCTGAGCTTTTGCAAATGTTCGCAAATACATATTATTTATATGCTTTTATGCCTAGTAGACCCAATGAATAGAATCAAAAGTAACTGGTTACGCAAAACTGTCTTCATTGAACACCATAAAAATAACTTTACTGTCGAATGGGAACCAAGTTAAAAAAAAACATCGCCACCACAAAACTCATACGAAAATTTTTTCATACGGTTTTGATATAATGAGCGTATATCTGTCTACAGTCTCTACAGCGTATGTTATTAAAACAATGAGATAGTCTTCAAATTATAATTGATTAACACACAAACTAAAACATATTGATTATTCATATTTTTTATTGCACTTTATAAGTAAAGTAGATATTACATATAACCGTTGCTAAGAACTAAAACTACAATTTATGGACCCTGTTGGGAACGGCAACGTAGATATGTAAAGAAGTCACTTCAAAAACAAATACCCAAGCAATTTTAGATTTAAACTCAATTCAGCTCTTTAATTACTGTGCCTAATTTCTTAGACCGCTCCTTCGCTATGATTTTCGGTATCTATCTAGAGTGGATGTTTATGCGGCGCATTTCTTGAGCACTACATCATTGGGAAGGTTTATTTACTGCGTCGTACGCTTAATGTGGCGGCACAATATTTTTTCGAGCCATTTGGCCACTGTCTGCATTCGGATGAAAGGCATTTAACATTTGGACAAAATACATTGCAGTGCCCATTAGTAATAAAAACTTAATACCTCAGTAATAACGGGCACTACAACTTAAATATTATATGTATTCTATACTTTTTCCAGTGAAAACTATAATTATTTGAAGGTAACATGAAAAGTTGGCAAATAACCAGATGGGAAATGTTTCCGATCGCAAGAAAAGTCTAGCACAAAATCTAGACTTTCCTTAGCTGGTTGATTTAACGCCCTATTTCCTGGGCAATATTAATTTGGTACATTTGGGCTGCATCCAAATGTTTAGAAGTAAAATCAGATTGCACAAAATGTCGAGATAGGTCGGACTTAAAAGATTATGCTTATTTTCGTTTGGTGCAGCCATTTTACTGAGTTTTCATAAAATTTGTGCAACGCAAAGGCAATGCAGCTTCTATATTTTTTTATAATATTGCACTTCAAGATTGACCTCATCCCATCTGATATTAATTGGTTATGAGGTCATAGCTTAAGGGCAACAAGTACAGCATATTAAGGCCGTTACTGTACTTGTCGCCCTTACCTTGAAGGCTTGACCCCTCCTACTAATGTAGCACCCCACCCACCCCAAGAGCTCTGGAAACCTTACTCACAGGCAGGAACACAACAACCCAGAAGTGATTGTCATTTGGCTGCGGTCTTCTGTAAGGTGGAAGTATTTCACCAGTCGGCCTGCTCCAGTTCGAGCGATAAATCGCTATGCCCTACCTCTCTTAGAATTCACATATTATCTGGATACCCAAATAATCTGGGTATCTGCACATAGATTAAATTACGATATTATGTCGAGTGCATACACAATGTCTATTCCAGTACCATTTAGTAGCGAGTGCATGGAGCAGACGATGCGCTAAAAACGGCCCGTCTTAATACATTACTGTCCGCCTGCATACAAGTGGCTCGACCGAAGTACCGTCCACCAAACAGTCACCCCGTTAGTTAATGTTGTTGTATAATTTTTAATAGGAACGAACGAACTGACACGGAAATTATGATTTAAATCGTCAGTTCAATGTTCATATAACAATTTCGCTTTCACAAATAAATTTCATTAAAATAGATAATTTAGTACATCGAAGTGTGAAGGAGTGGCGCTAGCTCTGCGCTGTAGAAAGCACACAACCACTATCGCTCTTCAGAAAAAAAGGAAAGTACAGTGAAAACAATAGAAACCAGTGCAAGTTTCGCAAATCTATAGTCATTTACTTTGAGTCGGAGTGTTTTCTTCAAAAATATTTACAATTTAACAAAAAATAACAATATAATCTGTGTTCAAATTTGAAGTCATTGGTGCCAGTGAACAGTTAATAAAACAGTGTACAGGGTAGTTCAGGACAATAAAAATATTAAATTAGCCGTAACAAACCTCTCGACTAAACTTTCACCTGACTAGCATCATCAAGCTGGCAATTTCAAACATTGCTTTAGAACAGTCGTAGCCTAGTGGCAATCGGCTACTACCCCCCCGGTAGGGTCACAGAGTGAGTGCGTTCGTATCCAGACTAGTCCGTCAAGATCTTTTTTCCAATTTTTTTTTTTTTTTTTTACTCTTCCTTTTATTGTTATTATTACAATTTTTTGCTTTCTCCATTCCTGCGCTACATTCGCTGTCTGCGTATTATTGAAAAACATGCCGAACATGCAGCGTTCTCCTCTATCCAGCCAACAGTGTTCGTCCGACACAGAAATACCATCTGGCTCCCACGATGCCGCTGCTTGCGAGTATATGGGAAGGAGGCAGAAGCGCCGTATGATGGTTTCCCCGCATGCCGCTACTGGTGACGTTGCTTTGTCGGAGTTTCGACAGGAGTTCGCAAGCTGTATCTCGGAGATGCGCGCGTTCCGGAAGGAAATGGCCCAACTCCGAGAGTCGTTTGCGGCTGTGGGATCACGCCTGGACAGTGTTGAAAAAAGGCTGGATGCGCTCGAACAGCGTCAGTCGGAGCCTGGGGGTACAGCTGATTTAGAGCGCACCATCTCCCAACTCAGGACTGAACTAAACGACCGCGATCAAGAGGCCCTCCTCACGGACCTCGAGTTGGGCCAGCTACCGGAAGAGAAGGGTGAAAGCGTCATCCACTCCGTTACTGTGCTGGCCGCGCGCCTGGGTGTGACGCTGGAAGATCGAGACGTGGTGTTCGCGGAGCGCGTGGGCGCGCCCCCGAGCGAGGCCGGCGGCCGACCGCGCCGCGTCGTGGTGCGCCTGACGCGTCGTCACCTGCGTGACGAGCTGCTGCGCGCCGCGCGCGTGCGCCGCCCCATCGCCGCCGGCACTGCTGGAGGTCGGGTCTACGTGAACGAGCGCCTCACCCGCCCGAATCGCCAGCTGTTTCACCGAGCACGTGAGGAGTGCCGCAAGCAGCAGTGGCGCTACACCTGGACCAGGCGGGGACGCATCTTTGTCCGTCAAGCGGATGGTAAACCCGCGTTCCAACTGCGCTCGGATGATGATCTCATTCAGTTATTTGGACCGCGGGCAATCTGACTACCAACCTGGAAAAAAAGTAGTTACGTAATGGAATTGCTCATTTGTACGTTTAAAATTTTAAGCGTTTTGTTCTCACTTGTCTATTTAATTATTTGTCTACAATCCTATGGCGTTATCTTTGTACTCCTTACAAATAATGTGTACAACAATCATATTTCTTTTGTGTATGACTGTTTGGTCTTGAACTTGTCAGTTAGGAAACATGGAGACAAATGCTTGTTTGATGAAAAATACAAACTCATTTCTTATTTATTACATATTTTACTTATTTTTAACACACATAAATACACACCGAAACACTACGACTACACACATTCTTTGTACATAATATTTTACATCACTGTTTATCTTATGAACAAGAGCTTGAACAAAACTTATAATGGGGAAATTTACTTGGTACTAATCATATACAAATCCATTTCACGCTGCCTATTTCTAAAAAAAATACTGTTATGTAAGATGTCAGCGGAACATTATTTGGCATGGATTCGCGCACCAGTAGTCTCGTTTGTCACTCTCTCCCTTCATCTACAATTAACACAATTATTGCGAAATGACTGTACCTAAACATTTCAAAGTTGGCTTCTTCAATGCGGGATCACTAGGCACTAGGCATGAGGAATTTATTGTGGCCGTTGAGGATCAAAAACCGGATATCCTTGCCATAAACGAGACGTGGTTGAGGCCTGGAGAGGATGACAGGGCACCTAAACTAACGGGTTATAGGCTATGCCACTGTCCTAGACCTAGCCACATTAAAAAGGGACGGGGAGGAGGCGTCGGCTTCTATGTACGTAAGGGCATTAATGCTCGTACTTGTCAACACCCAGCAGCACCGTGTGTTGAACAGATGTGGGTTAAGGTGCGACTTAACAATTCGGTCATAGTGCTGGGAACTGCTTACAGACCACCAAAACAAGACCTTACTGCGTTCCTGGATGCGATAGGGAATTCTGTGACCTCGTTCACTGGATATGATGGGCTAATTTTGACGGGTGACTTCAATGTTAATCTTATAGAAGTCAACAATAGCAAAACACAGCAACTTACTCAGTTTCTCAAAAGCATGAACCTCACCCAGACTGTTAGCGAGCCAACTCACTTTACTGAGCACAGTCATACTTTAATAGACATAATCTGTACAGATATACGCGATCTGCGAGTAATATCAAAGTATACACCTGACCTCGGAGGACATGCTATGCTTTCGGCTGAACTAAAAATAAAAACAGAAAAACCGCGTCCATATTGGGTTACTTATAGGCCTTTACGGGACATTATCGTAGAACAATTTTATAGTGACCTAAATTCAATCATTTGGCAGGACTTCTACAAGATAGACAATGTCAACAGTCTAACTAAGGAATTCACGGCATGGATAGTCGCCTTCTTTGACTTACATGCACCGGTCAAAACCCAAAAGTTCAAACATCCACCGCATCCATGGATCACAGATACTATTCGGTCAATGATTCATATGAGGAATGGCCTTCATAAGAAATATAAGCTAATGGGGACACAATCTTCTAAAGATAGCTACAAAAATATGAAAAGACTGGTGCTGGAGGCCATTGAAAATGAAAAAAGGTGTTTTTTTGAAAAAAATATTTATAACAACTTAGGAAATTCTAAAAAGCTATGGCAGAATCTGAAATCTTCTGTGGTTCCCTGTAAAAATAATGTTTCAGAACTACCATCACATTATGATGATCCTGATCTTATTAATGATCATTTCCTTAATATTCCTGGTGATGATCAAGTGACCATATCGCAGCTAACCTATTTTGAACACCACCGGCATGGCACAGCTTCTTTCTCTCTACAACCTGTAACTGCGGATGAAGTTCTAAAAATTATACAAAGCCTCAAGACCAATGCACAAGGAAGTGACTTTGTGTCGTTAGATATGTTAAAGTTAACACTGCCCCAGACTATAAACGCTATCAGCAACATAATTAACTGTTCCATTGAGGAAAGTACTTTTCCTGATAGCTGGAAAGTCGCAGTAGTGAAGCCAATTCCAAAGGTTCCTAACCCTTCCACCCTTAATGATCTTCGACCTATAAGTCTATTGCCATGCATGTCTAAAATCTTGGAGAAAGTGGTGTGTAACCAACTTACAAAATACCTTGAGGATAACCATATTCTTCCTGACCGTCAATCAGGCTTCCGCAAAGGTTGTGGAACAGCCACTGCATTGGCGGATGTGGTTGACAATTTGTTGCTGGCTCGAGACCAAGGTCAGCTCAGTATGCTGCTGCTTCTAGATTTTTCACGTGCTTTTGATTCCATAAATGTTTCATTATTGCTCTCCAAGATGGCCTACTACGGTATCAACACCAAATCCATTAAATGGTTTCAAAGCTACTTACAAAACAGACGGCAGTACGTTGAGCTGGCCGGTCCAGACGGGACTAAACGATGCTCAGAGACGAGATTTGTCACACGGGGGGTACCACAAGGTTCAATCTTGGGGCCAATACTCTACGTGCTTTATAGTGCAGACATTGTTAAAAATATCACGAATTGCCAATATCATCTGTATGCTGATGATTTGCAGCTTTACTTTTCTTATCTACCAGACGAGTATAATGATGCTGTAGCCAAAGTGAATAGTGACTTAAACCAGATTTCAGATTGGTGCCAAAATAATTGTCTTGTTTTAAACCCTAAAAAGTCCAAACTGCTTCTTCTTGGAACAAAAAGTAAATTAAACAAACAATGTAACTATTCTCTCAATGTACACATAAAAGGAGTTACAGTAGAACAGGTGGACAAAGCCAGGAACCTGGGTCTGGTCTTCGACGGCCACTTGAACTTTGAGTGCCACATAGCCGAGTGTTCCCGAAATTGCTTCTACAAACTGAAACTTATGTACAAAATGCGACCATACCTGAGTGAAAAACTCCGAATAATGCTTTGTGAATCACTTATACTTTCGAGACTGAACTACTGTGACACAGTATATGGACCATGCCTACTAGCAAGAACAGCCAAGCTTATTCAGCGCGTGCAAAATGCCTGTGCACGTTTCTGTTTTAAAGTTCCTTCTCGGTCTCACATCACGCCATACTTAAACGCTTCCAACCAACTTAAAATGGAGGCGCGTAGGAGGTTGCATTTGGCCACTCTTATGTTTGGAGTTATTAAGACAGCGAAACCACGATATCTCTTCGAAAAGCTTACATGGGCCTTTTCCACAAGTAAATACACAAAACGGAGCTGTACCAACATTTTTGCGGCTGTGAAGCACCGCACCATGGCTTTTAGAGGTTCCTTCAGGTTTGCGGCCTCGCGATGTTGGAATGACCTTCCCCCGCCTGTGCGTGATCTAAAAACAAGAACAAATTTTAAGAACAAGTTCAAAAGGTATCTCTTAATAAGTCAAACAGAGGCTGCAGCACTAACCTTCTGAATTTTTCACGTAACGTGTGGGGTTTGTCATGTTCCGGGGTCGCGGCGACGCAGCCGAGGTAGGCTGTAATTGCGATCCTCACTGTAAGGCACCTTTGCCGGTGGCGTGGTCCGTCCAAGCCGAAACACGTCATTGATAGCACTATCATGAAGGTAGATTTTGTATTGTTTGCTAATACATCAATGTGTCACATTTTGCGGGCAATGAATATGTTGATTGGTTGAAACATACGATTAGACTTTGAATACTTTGTTTTTATTCCAGGGTTAATGTTTGGATTGATGGGTATTTTTATTTTCGTTTATTTTTTTAGAAAACAACATTAATTAATTTTTATATAGTATCTACCTACTTAACCTAACTTATCTGACATTCTTGTATTGTATCAATGTCTTATTTTTTATTTTTTTATTTTTTTTTTATCCATCACGAGTGTTCGGAAACTCACAAGGAACATTTATCTTAATAGTGTATCCGTTTGTAAGAGTTCATGTGATATTTAACATTTTATTTGTGCTAACATTGAACTTGATTAAAATATACAAAAAGTTAAGATATTTAGAGATATACTGGTTTGTCATCAATATCGTTAATGCTTTCTTCATTGTATGTATTGTATAATAATTGTTTACATTCTAACGCCACTCTTATGCGTGGGGAATTAGCAGGAGCCAGGGCTCTTGCTACTTTCCCAGGCAGTTGGTTTCCACCAGAATACCAGCGCTGCTGCGGTGTTATACATGCCGTAGCAGCATTTGCTGAGGTGGAACCCAAATTGGCCTCACACGATATCTTTGTTTTGTGTAGACTTTCTAATATTTTGTGTGTTCGGTAATTGTGTGATTGTCAATAAATGAATTTTCTTTCTTTCTTCTTTCTTTCTTTGAAGTTGTGCTAACCTCACTTGTGTATAAAAACTGTGCAACTGACGTCACAATGAATTTAACCGCAATAATAAATATTTATATCTAATATTGTTTACCTACTGGACTAAACGATTCTTATGCTTACTTACTTAACTTATCTATTCACATTTAAAGTTATTGGATTCACAAAAGCATTGGACATACTACGAGTAGGTAACGAGAAACGGATATTATCGACGCTAAAATGACGAGGTATTATAAGTTTGACGGTTCTGCCCGTCTGTCTGTGCTATCGTAGCTCCAAAACTAGTGAACCAATTTTGATTTTGTTGCTATTTTCAAAGGTAAATTAGTTGAGAGAATGTTTGATAATTGATTCAAGATGGCCGCCGCCGCAAAATGGCGGATTACATAATTTGACACAACTCGCAAAATATTAGGCCTCAAGTAAGAGGGCTTGAGTGGTAAGTACTGAACATTATGACAAATTTTAAATCCAAGATTTGCATACATTAAACGATAACGTTTTTGTTTTTCTGACGTTACACCGATGTCAGTGCTGCTAGCATATCTCTGGTACATCTAGATTGAATTCGGCGGCGAAGTGTGCGCTTGTTACGTCTCTTTTCAACACATACATATTCCTAGAGATAGAGTATGTGCCGACAAGAGTGGACGTGGATTTTGGATTCACAAAAGTCCAAATGCAGGGTTCCGTATCTAAAGGGTCTGTACTTCGTATTTAATTCTCCCTTCACTCAATTAATAGAATTATATGAGCCGGTATTGAGTTAGTCACAGTCAATTCATTTATTCATGTAGGTTACAAGTTACTTATGCATCGTCAAAATGAACACAAAGCTAAGTAGGAATAGTATGTAAGTTGGATACTCACAAAAACGAAATATGTTGGATCCTATGACGGGTAGCAGTTTTTTATTCTTTTCGTAACTAATACACTTTAAAGACAAATTAAGCGTTTTCCAAAATCGAAATATGAATTAAACAAATCAAAAGCGACATTTTAATTCCGGAACTTTTTAGTAATCTTCAAAAACGAAACTTTTCGTTTGTTCATAGTAGAAACAGAATTTTTTTATCTCCCCTTGCGGTATGGGAATCAAACCCACGACCTTCATCACTTTCACTCAGTTGGAAGCGCAGCACGCGCGATACGTGAAGGTCGTGGGTTCGATTCCCGCACCGCAAGGGGAGATCAAATTTTTCTGTTTCTAATATTTAAAGTTCGCTAGGAAGCGTAAAGTACTATAAAAATAAAAAAATATATATACGGTCGAATTGAGAACCTCCTCCTTTTTTTTAAAGTAAGTCGGTTAAAAAATCGATTTTCGTTTGATCGTATTGCTTTTGGGAGTACTCCCCCTGCTACTGTTACATATCGCAACGTGCGTGCAATACAGCGTATCTACCATTTGCCATAAAGATTAATTTTGTATGTTTTTTCATTTAATTTCCATCCTAATTAGAACTTACGGAAAAATCTACTTACGCGGTATTGCAAGCGCGTCGACGATATGTACTAAGCTTATCGGTATTTTCTCAGTTCTAGATTGCGTTCAGTTGGTAGAGTCATTTGACATTATGTATCATGATTACTTATGTTTTTTATGTCATTAAGTTTAGAATTTATTCTGTAGGGTAGAGAAGAAATGTGTAGGTGAAGAATAAATTATATCACAATTACTGTACAAGAGTTTATTTACACACACTCCACCAATAGAAAGATTAATTACAAAAGAAGGAGAGAAAGAGGTAATATGAAACTGTACACGGAAAGATAAATATAAACGCAAACATAAAATTACAATCGGGAAATCGGGAATAATAATTTTTTTCAACCGAGTGACATACAAGATATGACAGTAAAAAAAATTTCTTCTTAAAAGTGAAAGGAATAAAATATTTGTACAAGAAGGTTGATTTCAAAAAACTATTTACATAAATTTTGGTGGTGAGACGCTACAATTCTTATAAGAAATTTAACATTTCACTTATAATGAGATACCAAATATTAATAAATTATTTTATTTTAGTCGTCGGTACTCGCAGTTATATGCTCCTTAAGCTTGCTTTTAAATGCTGCTATACTCTCACATTTCTTCATGCTATTTGGTAATCTGTTATATAGCTGTGCTCCCTCATACAATATGGTCTTTTTACCGTAGTCAGTCCTAGGAGTAGGTAATTAGTGTTCGATTATTTTGATTTCGTAGATTATGTTTATTAATCCAAACTTGATTAAGTGGTATTAGTTGAGATCTCTCATTCCACAGATGTACAAACAAACCACAAAGTGACTTCATGAATATGACGATTTTTCCTTATGACGCATGTTACAGACGTTTTAAACCTTACTTAAAGGCATGTGTATAATATTTTCACTAGGTTGTAGGTTTTTCACACTTTTCTACATGTGTTTTCAATTCAGAATTCTGCTTTCTTTTATTTTTGATTTTACGCTGTCTCTATCTATTGTCATTACAAACTCAAACTCAAATATTTCTCTATTCAAGTAGGTTACATGTAACACTTTTGAATCGTCATTGAATACAATGCAAAATGATTCTACTTCCGGTTCGGAACCTATATCTACCGAGAAGACACCGGTAAGAAACTCTGCAGATCAGTTACAGTAGCAGTATCTAACTTATAGCTATGTGTAGCTCACTTTGGACCAAGTCATATAGTTTTGTTTTGATGTGTGATGAAACAATTAAGTACTCAAGTAAGTATTTACTTTCGAGAGGTAAGCTGGAGCAGACCAGTCCCCGGCGGTGGCATATGTTCACAAGCATGACGTATGTGCCAGCCATTATTATTATTTTATTTAAAACTTTATTGCACAAAAAAAAAGTACAACAGGTGGACTTAATGCTATGGGCATTCTCTACCAGTCAACCTTTGGGTCATGCGGAGAGTTAGTTTATGGGTGCGGTAATAGTGACAAAGTGCATAAGTAAGCTAAAAAATAAAATAAAAACATAATACACGAGAATAGTAACTATCAAGCGTTACAAATGTTCATTTCGGAAACAATTAAATATACATATAGACATACATGAATAAATATAATATATACATAAAATATGAAGCTATACTTATATTTACATAATAAGCATATATGTACTTATATATACATAAGTAAATAATACCACATAAAAATATAAAATAAATAATAACTATATATAAATGGATTCAGCAATTGACAAATTCATGTCTACGATTTATGTATTAGCGAGAGAGAAGAAGTGTTCACGAACTTTCATTTTAAAAATTCCCTTAGTCAGGGATTGTCGAGTATCAACGGGCAGAGCATTCCAAAGACGAGCGGCTTGCACAGTAAAAGACTTTGAAAAGAAGTCGCTATGATGACGAGGAATGTTTAAGCTTAGGTTGTCAGTGGAGCGAAGAGAACGGTCGTGAGATTGACAAAGGAATCGGAATTGTTTCGTCAGATAGGATGGGGACAAAGGATTGTGAAGAATATTAAAGAGCAGGCAAAGTATCCTGGAATTCCTACGTTGACGTATCGGAAGCCATTTAAGTTGGTTGCGAAAATTAGAAATGTGATCATACTTACGAAGTCCAAAAACAAATCTGATACAGTTGTTTTGAAGACGATCAAGTTTTTTCACTAGGGCTTCGGAGAGATCAGGATAGCATGCGTCAGCGTAGTCAATGATAGGCAAGATGAGAGTGTACACAAGCATGAGCTTGGTACACTCTTCACTCAACCATATTGTAGGGAATGTAACGACCCGCCACATAGCGCCACCAGCCCAGTGACATTTTAGTGAGCATGGAGTAGTCATACTCCATCTCTAATTTGTATTTATTATCTAAATTAGATTCATCAGAGTGAGTGAAGGTAGTGAAGTGAAGTTATTTTTTGTATAGTCCAGCCGTTGAGTATAAAGTTAAGTAATTTTTTTTTTGACTACATCACTTACAGTGCTCTGATTCTGTAGTAAGTAGCTTAAGCACTTGTGTTACAGCAGTTGTTATGCAGCGGTGTAACTTACATAGTAACTCTGACATTACCATTACCGATTTGACATAATATACATATGTCCAATTGGTAAGGGTAATTACTCAACGGGTTGATTTTAGAAGTTTTATTTTAATATCTCGTAAATTTTTTTCTGTCTGAAAAGACTCATAAGTAATTTTTATTTAACTTAGACTGCTAATGATAGTTTACTAAGAATGTGCCCATTAACACTTTTCTTATTGTCTCTATTAAGGGGAAGACACTTTAATCTTGTGTTCTTAATGAGTGGCACACACTTCACTTTCTGTCACTAATTTACTACACTAGCTCAAAAGGTTTTGTCCTTTTGAGCCTCCTCACTATGTTCGTGTTGTCAAGGAGCTGGATGGCCTCAACATTCACGTGGTGATGAAGTCGTCGTTCATGAGCTTCGACGTATTTCCTAATAATGCCTTTGACGAAGTCTATTTTTAGTCGTTAAATCATTTCAATAACGTACATAGCCCTAAATTTTAACTACCTAGATTTCAATATACTCCCACTGCACTAACTTCATAATGCAATAAATCCCCAATTACCAACTCAAACTAGTCGCGTATTAGTTCCTCAAAATGGCGGCCAATAAATTTGATTAATACGCCAATAAAACCTCCTCACAATCGCATAGTTCCTCCGCCAACTTTGGCTCGCCTTTTGGTAGCTTCGCCTCTGAGGGAATAAGGCTGGCTGTCCACTGACGCGGAATGGTGGCCTAGAATAGGAAACTCCATGATAACACCACAAAAACGTGTCCAAAACATTTTCGTTGGAAATGTGTGTGAACAGGTGTTACATTCTGTTTTATTTATGTTATTTCGACGTTAATGTTATTCGTTCGACATTGCATTTTACCATTATTATTAACTAGCTGTGCCCGCGACTTCGTTCGCGTGGACTACATCCTTTCATGGTTGGTTTTACCCCTATCTCCCCTAATATTCGAAACAAAAAGTAGTCTATAATTTAAAAGAACTATATTTGTGCCAACTTTCATATCTCTAACTTAAAAAATAAACATTTTCCCATATAAACTTTCAAAGGTGGCATTACTCCCCCCCCTTACTTTCTAACAAAAAGTAGCCTATGTCCGTTCTTGAGGTTCAACGTATACCTATGCCAAATTTCATCAAAATCTGTTGAGAGGTTTAAGCGGGAAAGCGTTTTCCCTACTTATATATATATATATATATATATATATATATATATATATATATATATATATATATATATATATATATATATATATATATATATATATATATATATATATATATATATATATATATATATATATATATATATATATATATATATAAGTAGGGAAAAAAGTATTGTATTCGGTTGATCTAGCATGTTATTTCTCTTCCTATAAAGTTTAAGCAAAATCTGTAGTATTTGCGTGGATGAGTAACAAACATACATCTAGATATACATGTTCCGACATCCATACGTCCAGAAATCAATTCATCCAAAACATTTAAAATAATTTAACGGGTCAAAACACGACACCATTTTTATTTAGTAGTTAATACGAAATACTTACTGCCCGACGTTTCGGTTAGGTTGTACCAACTGTGCTCACGAGCTGACTGGCCTCGCTCGTCTTCGTCTGTCCGGGGGAGCTTGCAAATCTTCATCCACCCTCACATTCTCACATAACAAAATGTTATTGAAGTAACTTCGATACACTACACTGACAGTTTTTGATCGTTCCGCGGTAAACATTTGTGAATCACTGGATTCCATGCTAAAGATAACTTAAATCCGTCTTCTCTATTGAAATTTTTGTACTTTTTGATTTCAATAGCTTCGTGTACTATCCTAGTATGGTAGTGGCGATCGGTCGAGAGGATTTTAGGGTCATTTCTAACAGATTTTCTGATACCGCCAAAAGGTTAGAAATGGGAGTTAAGTAATCATTGGATGGAGTTGCACGACCCTAAAATCCTAAAATACAATTCCGGATACTGTCAGTGTAGTGTGTCGAAGTGACTTCAATAACACTTTGTTATGTGACAATGTGAGAGTGGATAAAGATTTGTAAGCTGCCCCGAACAGACGAAGGCGAGCAAGACCAGTCAGCTCGTGACCACGGTTGGTGTAACCTAACCAAAACGTCGGACAGTAAGTAGTTCGTTATAACTACTAAATAAAAATGGTGTCGCGTTTTGACCTGTTAAATTATTTTAAATGTTTAAAATGGAACGCGAAAGTCTTTAAAGTTTATATCCATACATTTCAATAAACAATTTTCGCCATAAGATATAATAATAAGTACAAAGTAGTAAGATGTGTAGGTACTTTATGTTGGATGTTACGATATTCTCAGATTCTTGATTAATTTTGTTTATAAAAATATTTGTTATTTTCACAATCGTTTTCAAATTTCATGCAACATAACATCAAGTCATAAAATAGAATGCCCTTTTTTCATTTAAAATATATATTTATCATGGTATTTAACCCTATAACCCTACACTGGGGTCCAGCTGTTTGTGTTTCTGCTGTAATTCTAATAAAGGTACGGTTCTAGGGTTAATAAATGAATTGAATTGTACTCAGCTTATCAATGGAAGGAGTTGTAAGTTTATTTAAACAAAAAAACATACAACAGCTCACACTTGACGTTCAGAATGTAGGGTAAGGCCTGCAAAGCCGCTTTAGTTACTAGTCTATACTCACCTCAAGCAAAATACGGGCCTTTGATTGGTCGCTCGTGTGTCGCGCTCCGCCGCGCGCACTCTGATTGGCCTAATGAACAATTCGCTGATTGCCCCACAGAATAACGTCACAGAGGCGACAAGCGACAATTTGATCTACATGAAATACGATGGAGGTGCGATATGTAATCCGGCATTTTATGGCGGCAGACATCTTGGATTTCCACCAGACATAGTAAAAACACTCACTTCTAATTCACCTTTCAAAGAAAAACAAAAAACATATTTATGGGCTGATCTGTTCGTAAACTTCGATACCACAGACAGACAGACAGATAGGCACGTCCAACTTATTACACCCCTTCGTTTTAGCATCGGGGGTTAAACAAGTTCAGTCTCAATCAATCTCAAATTCAATTTAGCAAACGTTGTCAGACAGATTACGAGAATCTATCTGCTCTATACTTGAGCAATCTTAGTCTATGGTTCAACAGATAGATTATAAACTCGTTGGAGCGCACCAATAATATTGCGGCTGGTACGGTTAAGGATAATCTGATTGGTTAATCTGGGGTTTCATTATCTTAGTATATTGCTTGCATTAATTGCATTACGCTGTAGTGACGGTAAGTTTAAATATATGATTTTAGTACAAAGAACAGAAAAGAAAGTAACTTCATTCGTGTTCATTTTACAAAAAATACATAGGGGATGGGTTCCCATCTGATAATGTTCTGTTTTAATCCTATGACGATTCATCCCACTTGTTCACTCATCCTAAACTTACATTCTTTCACTAAGAAATCAGAATGTCATAATTTCATCACAAGAAATAAACATAAGCTTGCTGTTCCACATCTTAGACTTCATAAAATTAGTAATTCTTTTGTGGGATTAAGTCTGAAGCTTTTCAACAAGCTGCCAGAAAATAACACTGCATTACCTATGCATAGATTTAAGTCACTGATCAAAAAATTGTTTAATGAAAAAAGGCTATTATAAAATAGAGGACTATATTAACGACAAGGATGTTTGGACTTGATAGCATTAAATATGTACACTAGACATAAGCTATATTGTTAATACATTTTTTTTTGCATAATTTATACCTACCATATGTGTCAGTTTTGAAAAGAGTAACTATCGAGTTTCTCGCCGGTTCTTCTCGATAGAATCGACATTCCGAACACGGCGGTAGTTTACTTAACTTTACAACTCATAAATGCTTTTGTAAAGGTTAACATGAAAAAAGACATTTTCTATTTTATTCTAATATTCTTTTTTTTTATTGCACTTCAAGATTGACCTCATCCCACCTCAAGTGTAATATAAAAAAAAAATATTTTATGAAAAACCTGTTTTTAAAAATAGTGTTATTTCCAAATTTCTGCTGTTTAATTCAATAAATTGTTCTAATCATAACACAAAAGATAACTGAGCTTAAATTTCTCTAAATAATTATTTTTATCCGAATATAATAATATTCTACTTATATGGTCGGATAAAAGTGTTGTCTCGGCCCCAAAAAGTGTAGTTACGCCACTGTATGTTGGATCTTAAAGCTTAGAATTAAAGTACGTTTAGGATTATTTGAACATAGTTCAGGTATGTCATCGCCAGCCTTTGGCTAGCGAGATCATTAAAGAAGTAGGCCATTATTTTAACGACGGCCTAATTTTAACGATGGAAGATTTCACCTTACATCGGGTCGTTAAAATAGCCTTATACTTTACTTTACGACCTCTGTTGCTTAAAGACGGGGCTTACTTTGGTGGAGCGTCATCCTTGAGGTCCCTGGTTCGATTCCCGCTATCAAAAATACTATAAATGTATTACAATCGGAATCTGATCACATTCACAATGACTCCCTTAAAAACCTACCTCTTTTACCTTTATTATGCCTTGTACCTTATTATTATACCCTTTCCGTCAATATACTTCGTTTTATTTGTTTTTCATATTGTCTTGAGTCTGGGTGTTGTGGTAGAGTCGTTGTTTTAATAATTCCAACAACACAAGTGCTTTGGTAACAATATGACTTCCGGACTGTTAAAACATGTCCTATGTACGTATTAATGGCGTGTGTGTCATATGAATGTGTACTCTTAGAATAAGGAAAGCAGTGCCGGCGTTGGGGGGGGGGGGGGGGGGGGCACGATGGGGCGACTGCCCGGGTCGCCAAATTTGGAGGGCGCTGAGGTCTGGGGCCTCGGCCTCCTCGGTTAACCGACTGTGAATTGTGAATACGGGACTTACGTCCCCGGCCCGGCGTTAGGGTGGCGCGCGGTTGGGCAACAGCCCAAGGCGCTCGGACTTGAACGGGCGCTAGAAAGCTACCCTGAGGTACCCAGATGTATTCCCCTACGGAAATTCGTCCAGGGCGCCAGTTATGCTAGAACCGGCCCTGAAGGAAAGTAATATAATATATCTATGTGTGTACTAGCCTGCACCCTGCTGCTATTCGAGAATGTCTTTGTAGATTTACACAGGTCAGTCTAGAGGACTGAGGTAGATATTAGTTATGTGGTGTGGCTCAAGGAGATTATTCTGTCGACTTATGCGCGGTTCCAATATTTTACGATTCGTAATGTGTCAAAAATGACCAACCGTTTTTCCCCAACCGACTTCGTAAATCATCATCATCCTGTAGCAGTCCACTGCTGGACATAGGTCTCTCCAAATGTTCGCCACTTCGCTCGATTTTCGGCTACTCTCATCCAGCTCCTGCCAGCCGTCCTGCGCAAATCGTCACTCCACCTGGCCTGAGGGTGTCCTACACTACGTTTACCGAGGCGTGGTCTCCACTCCAGAACTCGTTTACCCCAACGGTTGTCGGCTCTGCGGCTGATATGGCCAGCCCACTGCCACTTCAGCTTGCTAATCCTGTGAACTATGTCGATGACTTTAGTTCTCTGCCGGAGCACCTCATTATGGATTCGATCCCTTAGAGAAACACCGAGCATAGCTCTTTCCAATTCACTTTTCGTACCAGCGGTCTTCAGTCGTCCGTCGGTCGTACTACGCCTCGTATAATTTATTAATATCCGAAATAGAACGGACCGTTTTTCAAATGTTGGAACGGAGCATTACGTTACGGCTTATTATGCGCTTAATAGTATCTCAAGTTAGTCGGAATTCGTAATTCATTCATACTTATATTATAAAATGCGAAAGGAACTCTGTCTGTCTGTTTGTCTCTCCGGATTTCACGCCTAAGCTACTGAACCGATTTTGATGAAACTTGGTATAAGTATACGTTGAGCCTCTATAACGGACGTAGGTTTCTTTTTGTTTTGAAAATAAGGGTAAGTTCGAGTTCCTGCCGGATCAATATGGAGAACGAACTATTCTGTATTGTCTGGGGTCTGGGTGTTTTGGTACCATCGTCGGATTTCTGTAACACAAGTGCTTTAGCTATTTAACATCGAATCAGAGCCTTGTATGTGATGTATTTTTTTTATCACAAGATAATGCTACTGTATCTAATCTACTGAGCTTTTACCGGTGTCTCCTCGGCAGATACAGGTTCCAAAACGGCAACAAAATCACTTTGCATTGTACTGAAGACCAGCGTGGGGATGTCACTGCGATACCTCGACAAATGATGAGTATTTACCTTTTAAGTGACATAATTTTATTTTATAAATGCTATGTCATGTCACTAAATAAATCTTTATTTCTTTCAATGACGATTCAAAAGTGTTATATATTATGTTACCTACTTAATAAATGAGTAGTTGAGTTTGAGTCTAATTGCTTGCCGCTAGACAGGGACAGTTTTGTGCGCGCGCATCCAGCGTACATTTTTTTATATATTACTCTTCAAGATTGACCTCATCCTATCGGATGTTAAGTCGTAATGAAGTCCTAGCTTTAAAGCATGTACAGCATAGTGAATCTATTACTGGACTTGTCGCCCTTGCCTAGAAGGCTTGGCTCCTGCTACTAATGTAGCACCCCCCAAGAGCTCTGGAAATGTTACTCTCACGCAGGAACATAACAACACAGGAGTGATTGTTATTTGGCTGCGGTCTTGTGTAAGGTGGAGGTATTTCACCAGTCGGGCTGCTCCAGTTTGAGCGATAAATCGCTATGACCTCTATTAAGGTGTGAGGAAGGCAAATAGTGACTCACGGTGTTGTTTTGTTTCCTCTATCGCTTCTGTAATAACCTTCTCTACATGCTCGCCAGTGCTATCTCCTTGATTTGCTGCACTCCTAATATTTCGCTGCGATTTATTGATGTAACATTTGATTTATTTTAATTTGCGATTAAAAAATAACGTGGGTTACAGCACGTTCGCACTTAAAGCGGTCCGAATGGAAGAGGAAAATAATTACAGTCGCTTGTTTCTTATGACTTGTGCCAGCAGGTCTAGAGCTGTGTCACGTACGTTTGTAGACGCGCTAACGAGCCTTACCTATTATTCGCTGTGGCTCGTGTGTTACCGGCTTTAGTCACTATTCCGAGTTTAGGACAGATGATTCATTGAGCCCTATTCTGCGGATAGCGGAATTAGATGTTAGACGTATTTTAGATAGACTGATAGATACATACACTTTATTGCACAAAAAAATTTACGGAAATTGGTGTTATTGATGACGAGCAGTCCCGGCGAACTTCATTTCGCCTTAGAGAATTTTCCCGCTTTTCCTGAATTTTCTTTGCTATAAACATCACGGAGCCCGAGACTTTTCCAACGAATGCAAAACCGTGGAAATCGGTTCGTGCTTCCTGGAATTTATTATAGCGTCAGGAAGGAAAACCTGACTTATTTTTATATAGTAGATGTCTTCATCAAGTACAATTTAGGCGGTTTTATTGCTAGAAAGCAATCTCTTCCATACAACCAGGTAGAGGAAATAGTATTTTAGTGCTCAGTACCCTTTTTCAGGAATGACTAATGCAAGGTTCCAATATTTAACGATTCGTGGTGTGTCGAAAATGACTATTCGTTTTTCTGCAACCGACTTTGAGAAGTTAAATCTAATTTAAAATTTACTTTCCATATAAGCCTCCTTTCCATGTCATCAGTCATCCGTCAGTTGTTTTTAGGTTACGCCTCGTATAATTTATTACTATCCGTAACTAGAACGAATCGTTTTTCAAATATTGGAACCGAACATAAATCAATAACTTTATGTAAAAGTTTATAAATTTAGAACGTTCGTTTGTATATTTAATAACTATTTAACATGTACAGTAAGCAACAAAAATAAGTGTTTTTCGACATAAGTATACGTATTCCACATTTATATCGACAATTTTGGAATTTGGCATTTGGCTACTTGACAGTACACAGAATTCTGCAAAGATTTTTGTTCATATATTAAATAAAATAGCAATTTCAATTATTAAAGGTTATTATTACAAAAGAAGTGGTTTTTTTAAACTGTATTATGTTAAATAGTTATTAAATATAATAATATCTTGAAAGAAATGAATAATGATGATAATTGTCAAAAAAGTAATAATTTCAGCTAACAGTGATTAGGGCTACAGATATTAGGCTTACAGTGCTTTAGATCTCAAGTGATTAGGGTTAGCGTGCATTCAGGCTAACAATATTAGAGATAGCGTTCTTTAGAGGTACAGTGAATCAGTATTTCAATTATTGGTATGAAGTGTATAAGAGTCTGGGAACAGTTCAAAACTTCGGTGTACTTACATAGTGCATACAAGAGCTTCCAAAACTTTTGGGCGAGATAATGTTATAACAAATACATTTTTCACCACCAATATTCTCTAGTTTTATCAAAAGTAATAACGTACCTAGTAATATGTTTTTGAAAAGGTAAAAAAATGTTATCTGCACGATGCATTACGTACCAAATTTGCATAATTGCTTGGAAAACTTATAAAAGTCCAATTAATTTTTTTTTTTATAATGCACTCCAAGATTGACCTCATCCCACCTGATGTTAAGTGGTAATGAGTTCCTAGCTTAAGGGCGAAAAGTATAGCATAGTACAACTGTTACTAGACTTGTCGCCCTTACCGTGAAGGCTTGACCCCTGCTACTAATGTAGCACCCCCCAAGAGCCCTGGAAACCTTACTCACATGCACACCGGAGTGATTGTTATTTGCCTGCGGTCTTCTGTAAGGTAGAGGTATTTCACCAGTCGGGCTGCTTCAGTTCGAGCGATATATCGCTTTGCCCTACCTCTCTTAAAATGAAAATAAAAAAATGAACATAAAATTGGACTCTTATAAGTTTTTCCAAGTAAAACACATTTGATTATTAAATAAGTAATTAGATCGTAGCAAAGCTTTAATCTCCTACATAACATTGCCTATTATTATTATGTATATTTATTTTTATTTTTAAAGTTTTCATGCAGTCTGCTTTTCAAGTGATACCGCTTTAATTACACAGTATGTTAAACCACTATTTTATCATTTAGTAGACCAAAAACCTAGCAAAACCAAATGCTACGCAACAATACATAATAGCGGGCGACTCCTGAAGTCGTATAAAATAAGAACAAAAATGTTTTAAAAATTAGCACAACTTTTTTCAAAAAAGGATTCCTACGTGTATCTTCTTCATTTTTATATAATTTCTGGGAAAAAGTTCATCACAATTGGCTGAATCATTTACCGCTCGCATACAAAGTGTTCCCTTGCACTCCCAGAGAAAGAAACTAGCTCGTTTGTATGTATGAGGCAATCTCGACCCCTGCAGAGAGCTAAGGATTCCTGCAGATTCTCATCGTTTTAATTTTTGAGCATGCGTTTTAAACAGGTGCATTAATAACCATTAGGTATGCTTTTGTAATGGAAAACAAGCTGGATAGACTGGACGATGCAAAATAAAAATCTTTTTTTACGATTTCTTCTACTCCCGTACCTCCGTAGCCGAGAGGCGAGCGGGCCTGACTTTGGCGAGTGCCATCTCTGAGGTTCCGGGTTCGATCCCCGGTCGGGTCAATATGGGAAATGAACTTTTCCATATTGTCTTGGGTCTGGGTATTGTGGTACCGTCGTTGTTTCTGATTTCCGTAACACAAGTGCTTAAGCTACTTACCACAGAATCAGAGCAATGTATGTGATGTTGTCCAATATTTATTTATTATTAATATTATTCTTCTTAAATGTTAATGATCAAACCAGATAAAATAAAAAACAAAATTAAGCTCTTTATTTAATTGTATTTTCCTTTTTTGTGTCAATTTTTTATTAAGTTTCTGTTCTTTATATGCTACTAGCTGTGTCTGCGACTTCGTTCGCGTGGACTGCATGCTTTCAGAACAAAAAGCCTATGTTCATTCTCGAGGTTCAACTTATACCTATACCAAATTTCATCAAAATCGGTTGACAGGTTTATGTGGGAAAGCGTAACAGACAGACAGATGTTACTTTCACATTTATAATATTAGTAGGGATTAATAGGGATTAGTAGGGGTGTCCCCATCTACAAAACTTCTTTGAAATCCCTACTAATATTATAAATGCGAAAGTAACTCTGTCTGTCTGTCTGTCTGTCTGTGATTGGTGAAATTTGGTATAGGTATACGTTGAATCACAGGAACGGACATAGGCTACTTTTTATTAGAAAATAAGGGGGGGAGGGGGGTAATACCACATTTGAAAGTTTATACGGAAAAATGATTATTTTTGAAGTTAGAGAAATTAAATTTGGCACAAATATAGCTCGAAACTTGGATTAAAATATAGACTACTTTTTGTTTCGAATATTAGGGGAGAAAGGGGTAAAACCGACCATGAAAGGATGTAGTCCACGCGAACGAAGTCGCGGGCACAGCTAGTATTAAATAAAACAATGTATATTCTGTAACTTACTTTATATATTTCATATTTGAAAATTCTTGGTACAATGTACACACACAAGTTTGGACTTAATTCTCTGGGACTTAAAATTAAAATTCGCTTTATCTATGCTAACAATATTGAGAGTTAGAGAGATACAGAGTTGGGTAAATAATTATTATGAAACTAAGCATTTCAGATTGACTTATTTAATTAACAATATATGGCTTTTACTGAAAATATAAAATGGCAATAACCGTTTATTAATTTAACAATTGGTTTAGAGTGTAATGTACACAGGATTTAAAATTAAAAATGGAATACATTATCAAATTACATACAAAATGGAATTAATACATTAATTGAATTTTGTACAAAATGGAATTAACACAAGTTAGTCATATCACTTAAAGAGATAAAGTATCCATTAATTTTAAAAAGTTAAATGTTATTTTATGCTTTTAGTATTTAGCACACATTTTTTCTATCAAGGACTTAAAACTTTTTTTTTATTTGCTTGTGTTCACAAAAAAATCAAGCTTTTCATTGATTTATAATTTTAATAATGGCAGTTGGGACTGATATGGAACTTTAACCACTTACATTGACACTTAGTAAAGAATTTAAGTAAGTAACTTAATAGGGTAAGGTAACCTCATAATTTACAAGTTATTTAATGTTTAATATGCATTAAGTAAGCAAAAGGCTTAGAAATAGTTCAAAAAAAATAACGGCCAACTTCGATACTTGTCAATCCTAATAAGAAACACTTTGAAATAGTATAGAACATTAATAATTAAAATAATTAAAGTTAGCTATCCGTTGCATAATTTCAATTGCTAAGAGTATGTAGCAAAAGTTACATCAACTTAATTGAAATAAGTTATAACAAATTAAAAAAAATGTATACAACTTGACAAGTTTGATAAAAGTAAAATCTTAATAAACGGTTAAAATAAAGTTGGTGTTAATTAACGTTTTTATAACATTTTTAATCTTTGTTTAAGTTAACACGCCAATTCGTTAATGTGTTAACTGTCAATATTAAGCATGACAAATTTTCTTAAAATAAGTATTGCAAAAATAAATTGAACTCTGCAACCCTTCAGCAAGGTTTAAACAGTTAAAATGCCCTAAACTTTATAACATAGTATCGTTACAAGTTAAACATGTACATTCGGAATACAATATATATATGTATATACATATATATTTATACTGGCCTTTAAGTTTGTTTTATACATAGAAGATATAATAGCAACGGGTCGAGCCACATGAAAGCTTAAATTTACGAGCTTCATACTGGTGCCATTTATGGAACAAAGCCGGTGTAAACATTTTAGTTGATTAATTTTCAACAGTATTCATTTGGGATAACAGCCAGTTTGCTCTTTACATAGTCCTTCATACAACGATGTCACTGATTACTTACATGACCAAAATAAATATTTTTTTGACAACATTTTTTAATACGTTTTATGTCAGAATCAATTAACACATTAAAGATTTTTTGGATCAATTTTAATATATCAGTGCTGTGACACAAATACCATTTTAGCAGTCACCTATTAATTAGACGTATAAGTTAAAGTGTAAGATATGCCACTTAATTTCTTTTTGTAATTTGGATAAAAAAAAATCCTGATTAAATTACTAAACTAACTGATTCGATACAAAAAATATTTGTTAATAGGTATTATTGTACACATAACACATATAACACACATATCGTTAAGAAACCACTGTTCATAGAATATTGATGTAAATGGCACCAATAGGACGATTTCATAAAAAAATATGGTAATTTATAACCGACTTCAAAAATAAAGGAAGAGGTTCTCTATTCGACCATATATATATATATATATATATATATATATATATATATATATATATATATGGTCTCTCTTTTATGATGTTAAGTACCTTACAAACAAAATTGATATAAAAAAAAGTAAAGCGATGTAAAACAATAGAATACGTTGATGTTAAAATTAACCACACGTTAGTTAATCCATGATACTATGGCAAGGTTCGACCTTTATTTACGTTAACTGTTTTAACAATTGACAAATAATTGTAATTCATTATAACAATCGTATTCATAATACTGCACCGTGTCGCTAATATTAACACATTGTTTTATAATTAACATATTAATTGAACTCAATGACTCCTAGAAATCAACTACAATTATTTAATTTCCGTCAGTACTATTCCATGAATAGATATCATTTTATAAACTACATTGCAGTTTTATACAATAACCATTTCAAGCGAATTGTATTGCTTCATTTTTTAGAAATAAATTTACTTTTAATTATTAAATTCAATAATTGCTAAATTTATTATTATATAATCCAATATACATTATAATTTCCTATCATAAGACTATCTACGATAGCCATAAAAACAATAAATAAATTGTGTTTATTTTATTTATCATACTAAATTGACAGTAATATGTTTATTTTAGATTCGTTTAGTTCAAATGCGTTTTTAAATACAATTCACTTTGTTTGCATTTTTGGCATTTCCGCTAATATTCCTATACATTAAATTGCATAAACTATCATTTTGTGCAAACTTTTTAACTTTTAAATTACGATATTTTAAAACTAAGCATAGCGCACAGTGCACAATTTCTTTATAATATTTTATTTACAATATAATATTTATACTTTTGTGTATAGTACAAAACATTTTACTATATATTTTGATTCCTACTTATATTTAAATCAATTCAAGGACAACGTTATTATTTTCGAGATAAGTTTGTGTTCATTTTTAAATGTGTTTCATTTATTTCAAATGACCTTAGAGTTAGGTCCCTTGTATATATGTGTTTCGCGACTAGAGCTAGATAGTAATTTTGTTATATCCTTATAATGCAAACAAAACACTCTCTCGATGTCAAACACTCGCACTTGACATAATTTATTCTAATTTTTATGTTCACTAAATTTAATTCAAGGAGAGTACGAAATTAAGACATACTTACATATGTGTTTAATAAAAAAATGGAGTAATTCAAAGATTTTGGTTTGAACGAAACAAAGTTATTTAATTTCGACGGCGACTAAGCATTAATTAATTTTATTGGTAAGTTAAAATGTACATTTCCATTTTATTAACAACTTGTTTAGGTTTTGAATTGATATCAAGAATTTTCATTAATTACACTTCTTAAAATGCCGGCATTAAGTACAATACTTTGTCATCTATCCATTTAACATTATGGAATACGAAAAACAAATGTGTTTTTTTGTGGCCTGTCCATTCTCAATATGAACAAATGAATAGATTAGTAGACATTATAATAAATCTATGCAACGGTCATACGTAGATAATAATACGTGCCTTTTAAACGTGCCATCATTTTAAGCAATAAATCCTATTTCAATTCAAATCCTAATCCTAAAATCAGATCATGAACTCAGATCACTTTACACTATCTCACTGCACCACTATTGCAATTGCTTCACGGTCCAATTTCGCGTGCACTTTCAGCAGGTTGCCAACTTTACTGACCTCTGTCACGTGTGTTTAGAGTTCACAATCGGTCAGCTTAGTCGGTGCAGGTCTTGCAGCATTGCTCCTTGTAGCGTCGCAGAGCGCACATGTTCATAGCTCGGACGTTTTCGCAGAATCGCGAAGAGTCCCGGCAGACGCCGTCTAAGGAAATGAAAAGGAAAAATTAGGTACCGTCAGCAAAAATACAAAAAACTATTTTTAGTGTTAAAAGTTGCATTTTTTTCTGGAAGTCTGTTTTAGCGAATGTCGCGTGAGAATAGCAATGATCTTTCGGTAAGGAGACGATTATTCTATTTAGATAATTAGTAAGATTTTCCAAATCTAACTCTAGTATAGGCCGCACCATACTACCAGCGCTGCAGTTGCCTTGCGTCTCTGCAGCATACAGGTGAGGTGTGGCCTAGTTGACCACTTACCCATTTTGTTTTTTGTTTTTTTCAACTATTTCATGTTTGTTTTTGTTTTACTTTCTCCTGTACTTCTTTTGGTTTTTATTTTATTTGTCGTGTTGTGCTGTTAAGTGTTAACATGTATCTTGTGTGTAGTGGTCAATAAATTTATTTTCTTTCTCCATTTCTTTAGTGTTTAAAATAAATTATAAATTCAAAATTATTTTGACGACCTCCGTATCCGAGAGATCCCCAGTCGGATCAATATGAGAAACGAACTTTCTATATTGTCTCGAGTCTGGGTGTTGTGGCGCCGTCATTGTTTCTGATTTCTGGTTGTGTAGTAAACTTTAAAATGTTTTAAAGAAACAGAAAAAAATAATTTCCCCTTAGGGTGAGGGACTCGAACCCACGATCTTCATGTATCGCGCGTGCTGGTCCCGCACCGCAAGAGGAGATAATTTTTTTCTGTATAATTAGTCTTTGATTTTTTAAAAATTATATTATTATCGACTATTGTGTTTTGATGAAATTTCACTGGTCTGGCGTGATGCCCTATAAAATATTTTATGAATGCAACAACTTGTTTGTCTAACCGTACCTCCCAAGATTGTCCCAGCCTGCTCCTTTCAGGGGCGAAATAAAGTTTTTCCGTTGAACAAATCTATTGTCCCACCTTTTGACAAGATTCGTGCACTTTGTCCCACGGCTGGACAAAGGCTCGTAAACACTAATGAGTCCTGTATTGATAGAATTAAATCGAGAATACGTGAACGGCATTTTAAAGACACAAAGCGCTATGTGGAGAAAAGGACACCATTTCTTTTGACGTCATTTTTTGATTTTTTGAAGTGTTAAACTGGAAATAGGTAGGTCGTATTTGATGCGAAGCAGTCACTTCCTAAATAAATTATTCTTTTAATATAAACGAGAAATTGTATGGGACACCATTTCTTTTGACGAAATTTTTTGACGTGTTAAATAAGAAATAGGCAGGTCGCGTGTTTGATGGAAAACAGTTATTTGGTAGAAAAATCCAATTATATCGGGACCTGGAGGTTTTTCTACATAAGGCTCCAGTCACACGTCACTACGTACCTAAAAATAACTCATTTTTGTAATTTAAGTGTAAAAATAAATATTTTTTTATTATTTTATTTTTATATGTAATAATTACTTTCGCACTGTTTTAGTAGTATTCATCGCCTCTCTACCACTGTGACAAATTGACTGTACAGCTAATGCCGGGAGGTGTTCCTACGGTAGTAGAAAATTATGGTTAAGGTAAATACTTGCAGTTCCATATTAGATCTTATTCGGACGATATAAGGCCGATGCAAAATCCAAAGTGTAGTCTGACGTTCTGTTTTCAAGCTAGAAACTTTTCTACCATCGGTCATCCGTTACAAGCTATGTCACTTACCCAATGCTATCAGATTTAAAATTTTACTAAGTTCGATACTTCCCACAATAAAACCACTTAAACTTTACAATCGCGATGTAAAGCACCACCAACGCCATCTAACGGTAGACGTCTCGAACTTTATTGCCACCGCCACGCCATCTATCGAAAACCTTACGCACCTTTAACACATCCGCTGCGTTCGCACGGCCGCACCACGATCGGGCGGCGCAAGCCCTCGCAAGCTGCGCCTGCGCTCCTCTCCTTGTTCCGCCGCTTGGTGCCGGAGCGCCACACGCAGCGCAGCATCCGATGCTGGCGGCCGCGGCTGCCGCAGGCTCCGATGCACTGGGTGAATTATAAATATATTAATGACAAGAACCTGTGGATTAACGGAGCCGAAACTAGCCTGCTCGCCTGTACTTACGCTTTTTTTATTGTTTTGAAAAGAGTTTTGTTACGTTTCCTCAATCAGTATGTGTGCCAAAATATATATCAATCAATTAAATCTTTAATTCATATAGAATACATGAGTAATACTTATAAATCGTTTCTATATAATGCAAATGTAGCCCACCTACGGTTCGGAGTATAAAATGATGCATATAAACAAACTACTGAGTAGGTACGAGTACCACAACTTTAAGAAGTAGCTTTAGTATTTTTCAAAGATATAAATGTCTCACCTTACTCCAAACGCCGACAGACCAAGCTGGTCTGCAGGGCTTGTCTTCTCGCCTCATCTTCTCCGGTTGCGTGCTGTACTGGCATTGGGAGTCCAGCAGGACCGTCCCGTTCTCAGCTACACACTCTACCCGACGCCTGGTTACCGCTGTTGGAAGATGTGGTCATTATATTACGTTGTGATGGATTTAGGTTTTTTTTATGCTAACTTACTCAGTAGCAGAGAGGTAAGCGGGGCGGGCTTCAGCGTTGCACCTCCTCAGACCTCAGATTCGATTTCCAGTCGGGTCAATATGAAATACAAACTTTTGTTTATTGTGTCTTGTCTGAATTTTGTCGTACTGTTAGTTATTTCTGATTTCAATACCACTAGTGCTTTAGCTACTTACCAAAAAGTCACAGCTTCTACCAAAAAGTCAAGTCTTTTTCTTTCTAATATTTTTTTTAATAACCTTAATGCTCTCCTACATTCCTTAGCAGTAGTTATTATGAACAACGAGTAGCATAGTGTATTATTGGAGCTATAACATAAAAATATATTTTTTATCCACGTCTGGTCGTCCGGAGATAAAACGGAGATAGTGGAATATCATAACAGTGTGGACGATTTTACAAGAACACTATTTCTAAAAATGTTCGTTACATATCGAATAAACAAAGTTGTTTTATAAACAATACATCGTTTCCTCAATCAGTATGTGTGCCAAAATATATATCAATCAATTAATCAGTTAAATCTTAGTTCATATAGAATACATGAGTAATACTTATGAATCGTTTCTATACAATGCAAATGTAGCTACATCCGGTTCGGAGTATAAACAAAGTTGTTTTATAAACAATACATCGCTTAAAGACTTGACACCACTTTTAACAGAACGCTAAGAGTGCGCAGTTATTTTGCGAGTTGTGTAGGAGACGTGTGAGGCTAGTACTGTTTTAATTGCATTAGGCTGTATGACAGGCATACAAAATCTCCGCAAGATACCCTACCCTTAAAGGATAACAAACAGTAGTACATTCACGTTAAATTTTGTGTAACTCACCAGCTCCACTCGCCAGGCAGCGGATGGGTGACCACGGGCTAGCGCGCCAACTGGCGCAGCTCCCGCTGTAACAGGGCTTCAACACCTCGGGGGGAGTAGCGCCTCGCGAGATACACTGGTCCGTCTCTACTGACGTGGTAGAATTGTTCTTCTTGTGCTGTGAGTAAAAAGACACGTTTTAAACAGGTTTCATTTCAGTGAGTGTGCGGAAAACCTCATACTCCTTTCCCCTTTTCCAGCACACCTGAATGCTAAAAACATTTCTCCAATACACTTGAAGCGGTTTAGCTCTTCTTCCCTCATGAGAACGACTAGAGAGTGGAACTCTCTGCTGAGATTAGTTCTTCCAGAACGTGACTATCTGGATATCTTTAAGGCCACAGTGAACAGCCATAAACATGGTGCAAAAAGTCTTTCGCTTTTCAACTTTTGATATAGATCCACGTTCTATGTGGTCACTGCTTCTCATTGATATCGACAACATCAGTAAAGTTATATAGAAATATAGAAAAGATATGCCTACAAAGATCAAGTTAAGGTATCATTATCTGAAAAACGAAACATTATATACGAGTACCTGACAGACAGCTCCTCGGACTTGGTGTCCAGTTTGACCACATGGGGCGTTGCAAGGTGACCACTCCGTCGTCATCCAGGCATACTCATGGGCATCCAAGTATTCCTTGAACCTGGATACAAAAGAGTTTATTTATTGAAGAACTTTTTAAATATTAATGACGACAAGAGTTTGAAATAAAATTCGGTAACTGCCTCCTGGCTTTGCCTCCTGATTACATTAAGCACTTGTGTTATGGAAACCATAAATAATCCGGCCTCAAACTGAGGTTTTTCTATATATAAATACCAGATGACGGACGGTAACTGGGGGCGTCGACTCAGTACACCCAAGCTAATTTAGAATTCGTTTTCCAAAGTGACTATCTAACGAGGGTGTTCCCGCATAAAATATCCACTAGATGGTGATACGTCGACGTGAGGTCCAACTATTATTTGATTGGTGATTTAAATGTCATTGTGACATGTCCGTCAATGTCATGTAAACCAAAACCAATCACATAGCAGTTGGATCCCACGCCTACCTGTCGCTATTTAGTAGATTTTTCGTACGCAAACACCCCCATTAAGTCAGATGAGTTAATTACTCAAAATTGTTTTATATGAGTTTTCAATATTTCTGTGCCAGAAACTGATTTTTATGGAAATTCACCAGAATAGCTCGCGTGTGAAGCTGGGGTAGGCTGCTAGTAATTAATGAATGAATCAAAAATATAAAAGGCCTAATTTACTCTATATGTTATCAGCTATCTGCCAGTGAGAATCCCGTTATAATCGGTTCAGCGATTAGAAATAGACAAACAGTCAAAATAAATTTAATATGCATCGAAAAAATAACATGGATATTTCAATAAAAAGCGGCTGATTTTTAAATTTCAAAAAGATACTCTAATTTTTAATACTTGTATAGATTTAAGAACCCTTTCAACAAATTTTCCTTGTAGTTGTGATTAATAAAAATATCTCATTCTTACTTAAGCGTTTAGTTATTAAATACCAAATGTATTCCAATTTATGGTCGTTGCGAATATGTAACGAGCCTTATAGGATCGATTGACCCATATGCAAATTTAGACGGTTTATAAATACACATAGAGTTCGAGTTAGAATAACGATTTACAGCTATAGTAAACTTGCCGGTAGCAGAATTAGATGGATGCAGAAATAACTGTATGTCACTCGAATTTTAATGAACTTTATTGAAATATACACGTAGAAGGGAAATCGTTTTGCCTAGTGACATAATAGCTAGTGAACAACCGAGATTAATTTTATTCCGTTGTCTATTTTATTATTGCAATCATATGCTACCCTTACAGATAAATTTAACCTAATACTATAGTAAAGCCATCTTTATGATTGTTACATACTCTTTCTATGAAATGGTTTAATATGTACACAGACATATTGGTCCACTGAAAGGCTATATAATTTTTTTGTTATTTTGATATGCTATATTATGTCAACTCTTGTGTGATATTAGCATTGTCTCAGGTTTGCGTGTAGTGGTACCGTCGTTGTTGCTGATATCTGTGCACAAGTGTTTTTAGCTACTAACCATAAAATCAAAACAATATATGTGGTGTTGTCCAATGTTTGATTATTATTTATTTATTAATATGTATTATTTATATTATATTTTTAATTTTTATAACATATTCTTCCTCTTTTTCATATTGGGTGAAATGCCTATATATCGCAGATCATTATTATTATTATTTTCCAAAGCGCTTATCCTCAATTATTTTCTGCATCAGACAATTGTAAACAAATGCAGGTCGTTTACCGGCCACAAGTAGCGCCACTAAATTTTAGTGGCCGCTCCTTAAAGTGGCGTCGTTTCGCGGCCAACGTGCGGTGAGGCGGAAGTCCTTATAAATTACGTTACATGAGAGAATTAGTTCACCCTTTCAGCTAATGGATATGCAAGTTTATTTGCGTAAAGGAGTTGCTTACACTGCGGTTTGTGGATCCTGCTGGCGATAACATAAATAAATATTGGACAACATCACATACATTGATCTGATTCTTTGGTAAGTAGCTAAAGCACTTGTGTTACAGAAATCAGAAACAACGACGATGCCACAACACCGAAACCTGAGATAATAGAAAAGGAACCGGTAATCGAACCCGGGACCTCAGAGATGGCACGATGCCAAATTCCGGTCAGATCGCTTCATGGCTATGTTGGTCATCTTCGCTATATAAGTTGAGGTACATAAGCGTAATAAGGATCACTTAGCGTACCCATTTGTGTATTTAGTACGTTTCCATAACATGGGTAATAGAGCGAGGAAGGTACTTTCGGATTAGGTCGATAAATAAGTAAATAAATATCGATTCTATGGAAAGTTTGAAATCAGATGTAACGAGAGGTCTTGAAAAGTTTGTTTTCTATATTGACCCTACCGAGAATCGAACCCTGGATCACAAAGATACCGCGACCGGTACATCCGGCCCACTCGATTTTTGGCTACGGAGGTCCCTGAATATGGTGTGAACATTTTAAAATGATTAAACATTTAAATTTCTATGATTTACTACCACATAACTTTATGGGAATTTATCCATCAGACTAAAATAATTGAAAATCCAAAATGTATCTATATTTATATATGAAGTTGTTTAAAAGAATACATTTAATAAAGCTAACAACTGTCTCAACAATATGCTAAAAATAGCTGATTCTAAAATATACAACTTTGCAACAAGATATGAAACGAAAAATTTTTCATAACATCAATATTACATGTTTCCGTTAAACAGTCTATGAAAATATTTTTCATAAGATGTTTTCAACAAGAAATAAATTAGCTTTTGTAAGGGTATTTTAGAGTTGGCGAGTTCTTATTGAAGTCAAGAGATTATTACGGCTTTAAACGCTGTTTTAATAGTAAACTAGGCGACTAGCCGCGGCCTACCTCGCGTTGTTTACACGCTTTTCCACAATTACCACTGAATATTTACTCCTATTAGTCGAAGTGAAGTAACATCACATCATCATCATCACATTTTGTCGACCTCCATAGCCGAGAGGCAAGCGTGCCGGACTTTGGCGTCGCGCTATCTCTGAGGTTCCGAATTCGATCCCCGGTCGGGTCAATATGGGAAACGAACTTTTCTATATTGTCTCGGGTCTGGGTGTTGTGGTACCTTCGTTGTTTCTGATTTCTGTAACACAAGTGCTTTAGCTACTTACCATAGAATCAGAGCAATGTATGTGATGTTGGCCAATATTTATTTATTTATATTTTATCATCGATTAATTGACTGTCCAACATAGCATTATAAATCTGTTACAGGACTTGTCGCTCTTACCTTGAAGGCTTGACCCCTGCTACTAATGTAGCACCCTCCAGGAGCTCTGGAAACATTACTCACACGCAGGAACACAACAACACAGAAGGTTCTGAGATACGCGCGTTTAAACAACCTCTTCGTATTATAATATTTGTACCTATATGGATTAAGTGACGAACTTACTTTTTCGATTATTTATTTATAAGTACTTTACGCCGTACTAGCGAACATTAAATATTAGAAACATAATTTTTTTATCTCCCCTTGCGGTGCAGGAATCAAACCCGAATCGATTAAGATGCCAAGGTGTCTTCGATTCTGTGGTTTTTAAACATTTCTGCAACGAATGTACCACGGGCCAATAAGTATGTAGTTCTAAACATATTCGGCAGAAGGCACTTACCGGAGGCTAACGGTTGATACAGCAGAAAAAATTCATCGCCTACGATAACTTGCGGTTAGCTCAGTTGGAAGAGCAGCACGCGCGATACGTGAAGGTCGTTGGTTCGATTACCGCACCGCAAGAAGAGATAAAAAATTCTGTTTCTAAATTTGAACTTACTTTTGTTCCGTAGTAGTTTCAATGTCTCCAAACTCTTCCTTCAAATTCTCTGCCGTGAAGTCTTCAATCGTATTCTTATTATAATCTTCGTTTACAATTATAATATCAGAATCGTCGTCTTCTGGGAACACAATCTGTTTGTCTTCTAAATTTAGGATCCTCGCCTTCGACGGTACTCCATAGTTTTGGATCATAATTATGGGATCTGCCATCCTTTGCCCCCTCGAGTTCCCTAGCGTCTGAAAATTCCAGAACATCTGCAAATATCAATTAGATGAGCCCAATTGTTAGTAACCCTTTCTATTAAATTAGTAATGAGCTATAAAATTAGCTAGTTCCATTTTGTATGGCATTAGTTTTATCACAGTTGCTAAACTCTAAAAAAATCGTGCAAAGACCCAATTAAAATGAACAAAAAAAATTATTACAATCAATACAAAATCATTGTTATACTTAACAAAAAATTCATTCAAGATTATAAGTTATTATATTTTATATTATATTTGATACCCCAAATATAAAAAAACATGACGTAAAATAAATGTATATGAGTATGTAGGTAAATATGTTTTATGATTTAGGTATACTTTAGAACTGATTTCTCAAATCCTCTCAAGGGAATACAATATAATAATAGACATTTGTTTCAGGTATATGCTACGAATACTTTATCTCTTGAAGTCCTATTAGCTATGGGTAAAGTAGTGTAGGTACTGACTTATTGTGTGTGTGTGTGTGTGTGTAAAAAAACACATTTTTGATGGTATGGTATTTAATCTGGGAGCTGTCCTGGCTGTTCAGCTAAGATTAGTGGAATTAATCCGGGTTTGACCCAGGGGACAAAAATCGTTCAATCTATATATTTGTGTCTGATAATGATGTCCGAGTGTTCGAAACTGTATTTAAGTTTTTTTTTTATATATTGCACTTCAAGATTGACCCCATCCCACCTGATGTTAAGTGGTAATGAGGTCCTAGCTTAAGGGTGACAAATACAGCATCATAAATCTGTTACTGGACTTGTCGCCCTTACCTTGAAGGCTTGACCCCTGCTACTAATGTAGCACCCCCCAGGAGCTCTAGAAACCTTACTCACATGCAGGAACACAACAACACCGGAGTGATTGTTATTTGGCTGCGGTCTTCTGTAAGGTGGAGGTATTTCACCAGTCGGGCTGCTCCAGTTCGAGCGATAAATCGCTATGCCCTACCTCTCTTAAATCAAAATAAAGTATGTCGTATTTGGTACCACAATTGATTCTGGTTTGCATCATGTTTACAAAAAAAGTATAGTAAAAAAGTATAGCGTACTTTTGCGTAAACAGAGGATCAGAGGACCTAATATTAAAAACGAAATATGTGAATCATAAACCATTCCCGACACGAAATCTTTGTTCGTTTTGTTTTTGGTAATAGATCTACATATCAATGTACCTATGTGAGGTTGTCTGTATATAGCAGGACGTACTTCGGGAGATAAAATATTATTTTGTATTTTCCAGTTATTTTCGCTAGTTATAAAGTATACATTAATGACTGTCCGTTTAGCAATGACCAATGTTGATTACCTGAAAGAAACCCGAACATTAAACCAAAAAGAACCAAATGACATATCAGACCGGACGAAGATGGAAAACTGTGCTACCCAGGCAGTCTCTAAAACAGAATCTCCTCACCTGAATTTGCATTACAATGTAATGCAGACAGGGAAGCAGTCTCGTTGCGCTGTTGCGCTTCGGTGGTAGCATCTGTGACGATATAGCAGTCTCCTTAGATCCCAAGAGGCGTGCGAAGATTTACATGACAATGTTACATTTTGGAAGTTTTTTGGTTAGCTTCTTTTTGGCTGGCAGGTGGAGCGGCATTTTAGTTGGAGGCGGATTAAGGGTTCGAAATTGCTGTGATGGTTATAGCTAAGCCGAGTTTCCCTAAAGGTTACAATTCCAAAGCAAGTCTTTTGTAGGTTCTGAATCGGAGGTAGCTTCATTCGGTTTATTTTTATAGTTGCGCAGTATATTGGCTCCTCCGAGCCTGATGGTAAGCAAGATAGGAACCCACATCTGTATAGACAATTTATTTAAAATACTCAACCAAATCAACTCCTATTTCTGTATCATTGAATACAATGCAAAGTGTTTCTACTGCCGGTTGGAAACCTAAATCAACCAAGAAGACACCGGTAATAAACTCAGTAGATTAGTTACAGTAGCAGGATTTAACTTACAGCTTTATTTTGACCGCTTAAAACCAAGTCATAAAGGTTGTTTAGATGAGTGAAGAAACATTAAGCGAATAAAATGATTACTGATTTTTGTATTTTTCTATGTTTGTTAATTCTAGGAGTATATTCTCAGCTGTTTCTTCAGCCTCTAGGCCTGTTTTGCAGTCTGGGCTATCACTGTTATATTGAAAAGGCTTTTATTAATCAGTCTATGGCCCATAAAGTTTGCTGTTATAGTCTTTAGTCGAATTTTGCTAAGCCGTTAATGTCGCTTTATAATTTCAAGCGTTATTTGGTTGTGGCCTTCCTGGAAGCTACGAGATTTTACACGTGGCCGCTTTTAAACTAGTTCAAGCAAAGATCAGCTTTCATTTCCTTAAATTAGAAACGGCCAAAAGCAAATCTCGGAACACGATCCTAACAAATTTAAACAGTCATATCCTGAATATGCCAATTAGTTTAAAAGCAAAACGGTCTTATGAATATCTCTCAAATGTTTATTTCAATCCGATGTGACCTGGCTCTAGCATAAATTTCACCTGCGCTATAAATTGAGAATTGGCTTACTAATACTATTATATAAATCTATTTTGGAAACTGAGTATTTGAAGCCGGAATAAGCTTATTTTGTAATCCTCCCGGTAGTTTGTTCGTAGGAAGGTAATTTTTGGAACTTGTTGAGCCGATTAATAGGTTTAAGCAACGAATAATTCATCCAACTTGGTCGAAAATAAAGTGCTTATGTACTTTTATTCTAACATTATTTTTTCACATATTTTTTTAAGACCTCTGTAGCTGATAGGTTAGCAGCATGGCTTTTGGTGTAGTGCCATTTCGGAGGTAAAAAGTTAGATTTCCGGTTGGATCTATATAGAAAACGAATCTGTATGGACGGGTCTGCTTATTGTTGTTCCCTCGTTGTTCTTGATTTCTGTATCACAAGTGCTTTAGCTACTTAATACAGAACGACGCAATATATGTGATGTTGGCTAATTGTTAAAAAAAAACAATTAAGTCGATAGACGTCCACAGCCTCTCTTATCTTTATGTAAGTACTGTGTTGTTCAGGACATGGTGGTTATTCCAGAATCTTTTTGTTCCAATTGCCATCTAGGCACCTACGAGCTATGTGGCCTGCTCATTGCCACAAGTTTGACCATTCATAGAACTATTTTGTCATCATTACTTTTATATTCATTTCTTAGTCTATCTATCTCGTATAGAAACTCTAAGCTTAGCTCCCTCTATCGTGAGTCGACTGACTTTGAACTTCCTGATGAGTCCGTTGTTTAGGCATCGTCTCTTTACCTATGTGTTTACGAAAAGAAAAGATTTTTTTCTCGTCTTCGTAAAAATTGATACCTCACATTAGCATCAGTCTTTCGTAGTCCACTCCTGGACATATGCCTCCCCAAAAGTTCACCACTTCGATCTATTCAGGGCTTCTTGCATCCAGCCCCTGCCCACCATCTTGCGCAGATCATCTCTGCACCTAGCCTCAGGGCATCCTACACTATGTTTGCGGAAACATAGTCCGCACTCCAGAAGTCGTTTACCCCAACAGTCCAACGGTCATCGGTTCTGCGGTAAATATGGCAAGCCTACTGCCACTTCAGCTTTTTTTTATATTGCACTTCAAGATTGACCTACTCCCACCTGATGTTAAGTGGTAATAAGGTCCTAGCTTAAGGGCGACAAGTACAGCTTAATAAATCTGTTAATGGACTTGTCGCCCTTACCTTGAAGGCTTGATCCCTGCTACTAATGTAACAGCTCCCCAGGAATTCGGGAAAACTTACTCACGCGCAGGAACACAACAACACCGTAGTGATTGTTATTTGGCTGCGGTCTTCTCTAAGGTGGAGGCATTTTGCCAGTCGAGCTGCTTAAGTTCGAGCGATAAATTGCTATGCCCTACCTTTCTTAAACCTTTTTAAGTTTGCTAATCCATTAAGCTATATCAGTTACTTGATTTTCTGCCAGATCACCTCGTTTTGGTTCCGGACAGAAACGCCGAGAATCGTTTTTTCCAAAGCCTTGTGGAAACTTCTAGCGGTATAAATTTAATATCAACTGAAAGAAATGACTTGAATTGTTCCAAACCAGTAAACTTGACAAGTTTAATCCGAGTGACCGTACTTACCTCTAATGATAATAATGCCCAAGTACAGTGATTACCAGCGATGGATGCCAAGTTCAATTGTAAAATGGCGACAATAAACTTTACGGCGATTTTACGACGATAATAAAACGGTTATTGCGAAATTTACTTTACGTTATTTGTGCGGCATTAAATCTATTTTCATTGTTTAAGTGAGATTGCGCTTCGTAGCGTTAAAGAAGGGAAGTTTTGTTGTTTAATTAAAACAAAGAAATGGCGTAATTAACCTTTGCTTATTTTCATGAAAAATATCTAAACTTTTAAAAGTGTGAACAAGGACAGACGGCTTCAGGTGCCTCCCTAAGCACGAAGATATTCATGAACATATGACGTATGTCAGGTTTGCTTTAATTTAAATAAAAAAAAATCCTGCGGTATTTTTATCATTCACACAGGCCTAGCATTTTTTATTATTAGGGTACTTGGGGCTATGCAGTTCTAGTGAACTGTGGTCACTGCGACCTGTTAGATCTATTGTGACTCGCCACCAGTTAGAGTAACTCCTTTAGCCGGGTCGATTCTAGGAAGTCTAGTATTTTCCTAGCTTTCAGGGTTTTTAATTCATCCGGTTGGGCTATATGTCGTCCCAGGTGGATGCTATGCTATGCTATGTCCCAGGTGGATGGTAGGCCTAGCATGCGCAATACGTCAAATTTCTCGCATGAGATGAGAAAAGTTTCTTTACCGTTGATTGGGTATTAGTACACCGTACTCGTATTTTCAGCGAATCAGCAGTTGACGCATTGTTTTTGCATTTCTAAAGAGCGCGATAAATTTACTTTCGTGGCGCATACTAGGCCTGATAGAGAATGCTCTTGCTTAGTGTCTAAGTGATTACGGTTCATTTAATGTGTAATGTATCACACAGCCTGATTTACACTGTATTCTTTCAATACAGATATTTTTTTATTTCGAAAAGTTTGTAATACTATCTTTCATTGTACCCTAAAAATACAACGCTTTAGTTTGATCGAGTTTACTTTGCTGCGAACTTTTCCTACGTATACTTAAGAAATTTGCTAAAACTGTATGCCCAATGACGACTCAAGGTTGAAACGTAAATGAGTAATTTGATTCTGAGGATATTTTTGGGACAATAACGTCTTTCTCTCCCAAATTCCTAATTTCACACCGAATTCTCCAAACAACTCTCAACATAAGAGTCGACATTTATAACGTTCGAAATGCTTTGCACCCTAAAATGCCCAAAATGCTGCTCCACCTAGCTCCGCTCGCGAGTCTATACCAGCATTTACTGACTCAAATGACTCACCTCGTTCTCGTCATAGATGTCTCTCGCCTGTGAGTTGAAGCTGGGAGCCGCTTTGGTGCTGGTGGTAGCTATGTTGCCGTAGAGAGCGTCACGGACTTTGTCGATTTTACCTGATGGATCAAATGTTTTGCTTATTATACCAACAAACATACCTATATCTTGCGCTATTAGTGGGTTTATTTATATTGATGACCTCGGTGGCGCAGTGGCTAAGGTAGGCGGCCAAAGCGTGAAAGGTCCCGGGTTCGATTCCCGGACGGGTCAATTAAAAAAGTAATAATTCTAAATTGACTTGAGTCTGGGTATGCTGGGATGACGCCCCCAGTTTAGTATCCGTCGTCTGGTACTCATAGTACAAGGTCAAACCCAAATTTGAGACCAGAAGATTGGTGTAATTGTCTGGCGCATTTATTTTTATTTATTTATATTGAATGTTACCTTTTTGTCAGACAATTAAGTTGTTGTAACGCGAGCGTTCTCTCTCACATTGCAGTGCCCTAACGGGGTCTATAATGATCTAACTATAAGAATACCATCTGTACTGTATCTACATTATAGCAGCAATAAATGATTGAGTATTGAGTATATACATTTATATGACTACACAGATACCTCTTTAGGCATGTAAGTCATATTTCCTCTACATATTGTCGGGTAGAGACCGCCTCCTAGCGATAAGACCGCCTGAATTATTTTATAATTTATCTGTCAAACCAATTTCTGTAGAGTTTTGAGCAATAATGAATATCTATAAATAAATAATAACAATAAATAATGCGCCAGACAGCCATACCAATGACCTGGTCTCAAACTAAGGTTTTCCCTTGTACTATGAGCACCAGACGACGGATACTAACTGATGCGTCATCCCAGCACACCTGGGTGGATTTCTGACTTGGTGAGTTGGGTCTGGACATCTATTCCAGATACGGTTTTTTTATAAGTAATATTGATTTCCCCAGATTTGTATTCGTTCACAAACACTTTTGAAATGTATCGGTGATTAAACATTCCTACCTCAAATAAAACACTGCTTCTATCGGTAAACGTTAAGCTCTCTCCTCAAACCCGGCTCCTCAAAGGTAGGATAATAAAAATAAGACAAAATCTCGTCTTGTTCCAAGAGCCGAGTGTTTGGGCAGCACTCCACGATGGTCTTGAAGCTTAATTAACAGATAAAGTAGTCTGTAAGAGCTACCTATCTGGATTGCCGACGTTTTGAATTAATATTGCCTTCAGAGTTCAAAGATAAATTTTATTTAAGGTCGAATTAGAAAAAAAGGCGTCACGCTATCTATTAGGTCAACTCCCGATCGAGTCATTATAAAAAGGTCATTGAGTATTGTGGTACTTATGTTGTTTGAAATTAAATTACAAATATATTTATTTCTATAAAATATGGTACAAAAGACGTTAAAAATATAATAAAGGCACAAACATATTTTACCAACATTGGCATTCTGTAGCACAAGTGCCTTAGCTACTTATCAATGAATCATACTTATGACGATCTAAAATTTAAATGGCGAAAGATAGTTCCTGAAAGTTGAGCTTAGCAAGCAACGTTTTGGAGTAAGATTGGTGAACAAGCCGATTGAAATACTAAAGCAAATTTTAAATTAATAAATGCGCAAGACAATCTCACAAATCAACAGCTCTTAAACTAAAGTATTCCCTTTCTACAACCTGTAACGGAAAGGGGGTAACAATGTAAAGTAGGTGGATAGTATACCTTGTATAGATTCTATATACGAAATCCCGAGTTAAAATAAACACTTTATTGTTTTTATGAAATAAAAAATGATTAACTATAATGACTGACTAAAACGTAAACAAACGCATCACAACACTATTGAGGTCAGCGACCCCAAATCACGTTATCACTTCACGACAATCACTGCGATCCTGAATTTCTCCACCTCCTTCCTCGACATGCGCGCCTAGTACTTTCTTAGAAGATGCGCGAACATTATGCAACATTTGTGGTGTCACTGTACAGAACGCGGCCTTGATGCTTTCTATCATCTCTTCCCTTGACGAGCATGCTACAGCGTACACCTTCCTTTTAAATTAGTCCCACAAGAAGAAGTCCAACGGAGTGAGGTCTGGTGACCGAGCTGGCCATGTGATACGACCTCCTCGCCCAATCCACAGATGGAAACGAGCGTTTTGATGGTTTCGTAAATCTCTTTCTCTAGCTTTCGGTCGGCCATCACGCTGCCGTCGGTTGCTCCGACACAGAGAATCATCTCGAATATTCTTGATTGCTCAAAGACATCATGAAATATCACTAGGCTATCCGTAGTAAGTAGGTAATCCAGAAAGGCAAAAACACAAGATGTTGTCACGGCGACGACAACTCAATGACTTAACTGAATTGTCAAAATGAGAAACGCTAAACCAACAAATTTCAGATGTGATTCAGTAAACACTAAAAGATGAACCACCATTGTGATATTTAAATTAATAGCATAATAGGTAGGTACATCCAAGTCTTTCGACGATTCCAACAATACTGTGATAGTGTTGTGCAAGCGTGACTTAGTCAAAATTTTGACTTGTATTTGACTGATATTTAAAAAAAAAAATTGAATCAATAAATGCGTGTACACAGCTACAAATGGTCCCATACAGTTTGTAACCGTTAACTGCTTTGGTATTTTTGATATTGTTATACCCTTTCCGTTACACGTTGTATAAGTACCAGATGACGGATACTAACTAAAGACTTCATCCTACCACACCCAGACTCCCAACAATCAATGTCAGAATTGGGCCTCGATGACGCATGTAAGTCATACATTTAATTTAATTTACAAATACCTTAGTTTTATTTTTTTTTTTTTTAATAATTGATTTTAAATTTTTATTTTACAATTGACAAACTAACTTAGTCTTAGTGCAAAATTAGTAATGTGTAGCTTTCATTTGTAAAAAAAAAACTACTGAGTTTCTTGCCGGTATCTTCTCTTTAGTTATAGGTTCCGAACCGGAGGTAGCTTCATTTGCTTTATATAGAGACTATTCATAAGTATTACTAATGTAATCTATGTGAATAAAAAAAATATTGACTTTGACTTTGACTTTTGACTCAAGGCACTGCAGAAAAGTTAGATGCCTGAATTGATCTGACCGGGAATATAACCCGGGAAGCGCCTCGCGAATAGCCAGCCACAGGCCTCGGAAATCGGCCTTCTCGTCTCCGATGTATCCAGAATGTTAGCAATACTTTATTCTGTTATCTCAGTTCATTTAGTTATTTACAGTCTTTCACCAGTTTTAATTGAAGTATTCTGTTTTACAACGTTAAGAGCTGCTTGACTATCTCAATAAGATCATAGATCGGTACTTCCCTACTTAGAAGAGTTATTTTATTTTACGTTAGTAATGATAACAAGTAATTTATTACATAAACAAAAGAAATAAACTTAAGATAACACTAGCTTACAAAAAATTCAAACTAAAATTAATAAAAAAAAATATTTTAAATAAACAAAGAAGGTCCCTGTGGTAAGGTACCCAAACTGCTGGCTGCATTACCTCGCTGAATAGCGATTGAAAGACGCTGGGCGAGGTAGCAGCCAGCCTTTGGGTCTCCTGTTACGATGCGAAAGTAACTCTGTCTGTCTGTGACGCTTTCCCGCTTAAACCTCTTAACCGATTTTGATCAAATTTGGTACAGGTATACGTTGAACCTCAAGAACGGACTTACTTTTTGTTAGAAAATAAGGGGGGGATGGGGGTAATACCAACTTTGAAAGTTTTTATGGGAAAATGTTTATTTTCCAAGTTAGAGATATGAAGTTTAGCACAAATGTAGCTCAAAACTTGGATTAAAATATAGACTACTTTTTGTGTCGAATATAAGGTGAGATAGGGGTAAAACCGACCATAAAAGGATGTAGTTTAGGGCAGGATGTCCACGCGAATGAAGTTTAGGGCACAGCTAGTTAATAATAAGTAAGGGATTTCATAAAACAGCGTTTTCATGATTTCCTCATCGCAACCTAGTGTCAACAATGGGTGATGTTAATTAATCCAGACAAGGTGTGGCGAGTTTAACGTAGAAATTTTAGCATTTACGGCTTTCTACAGAAGGATCATAGTACAAATATGGTAGGTAGGTAACTCCCTCTCTGGGTTCCGCATCTTATCGTGATGCGGGACTCAGCAACCCTGTGGAGTATCTGAGATTAGTCTGGACTACACAAGGATACAGCACTTGTCTTAGTGCTGGCAGCTCAATACACACTATGTGTGCCTGTTTCTTTCATTTTTATTTGCAATAGACACCTACTTCAGCGTAATAAATATGAAAAAAATTCTTGCAAGAGAAATATAATAAACAATATATAAAGCTGCAAAAATACACTCTACTGTATTTATTTTTTTACTTAAAACTAATAAATAGAAATTTTATTAATTTTTATTATTAAATTATCAAACAAAATATTACAGATGGCCATTCCACCAGCAGCATCTTCTTGCTTAATGCTAGGAGATTTCTCAACCAGTCAATGCTTGGGTCATTCAGAGAGTTTTTAAAGGGTCCTAGCTTAAGGGCAACAAGTACAGCATAAAAAATCTATTACTGGACTTGTCGCCTACACCTTGAAGACTTGACCCCTGCTACTAATGTAGCACCCCCAAGAGCTCTAAAAAACTTACTCACACGCAGGAACACAACAACACAGAAGTGATTGTTATTTGGCTGCGGTATTCTGTAAGATGGAGATATTTCACCAGTCGAGCTGCTCCAGTTCAAGCGATAAATTGCTATGCCCTACCTCCCTTAAATTCAAGTGATTTGGAATATTTCCTTCAATTTACTATGCCTCGTCTGAAGATATAATCAGGCGAAACATGGTAAGCCGTTTTGAAGATGAGCTTAGACAGTTTAGCTGCTGTTAGGGAAGACTTTACGCTAATTACTAATTACCATGCATTATTTAGGTTAAGATGTTCTGTTCTAAGTATAATGTAGAATCTTGCGCATAAGAAATCTTACGTAGAATATTTGGTTGACTGAATGGTTAAATAATATAGGTTTAAGTATTTTAAAGAAACAGAAAGAGATAATCTCCCCTTGGTGTGGGGTTCGAAGACCCACGACCTTAACGTATAGCGCGTGCTGCTCTTCCCAAATAACCGCAAATTAACGTAGGTGATACATTTTCTGTTGTATTAACCTCTTAGCCTTCTGTAAGTGCCCTCTGCCGACTATGTTTAGAACTATACGGTAAATTAAACCATTACATAAGCTAAAATATATATTTTTTTTGGTCTGTCTGTTTGTTCCTAATCTCTAAAACATGACTCTCTAAAATTTTGATAGATTTTCACACGCAGATAGCCGATGAAATAAGAAGTAACTAAGACGACCTCGATGGCGTAGTGGCTAAGGTGGGCTAAAGCACGAAAGGTACTGGGTTCGATTCCCGTCAGGTCTATTTGGATAACGAACTTTTCTGAATTGAGTTGGGTCTGGGTGTGCTGGGATGACGCCCCCAGTTAGCTTCCGTCGTCTGGTGCTCATAGTACTAGCGGAAACCTTAGTTTGAGACCAAGGTGATTGGTGTGGTTGGCTGGCGCATTTACAATATAATTAACAATGTTAGCGATAAAAGTGAAACCCAATTTAAAGGACAAATGAAATAATAAACTAAAAATAGAATTATAGTTACAAGAAAAAATCAAGGCCCACCAAACCTCTTGCTAAGCAATTCAAGTAACAAAACCCTTAGCAACAGGTAACATGTGCCTAGTAACTGGGTTGCCAGATCTGTCGCCAACAAACAATATATAATTACAACTGACCTCTAGACCTATTCTTATAGGTCTTCCTTTGGTCCCCCGGACGCTGCTCGTGCGATTGGTCGTCTGAGGTGCCTCCGATCATGGCCCGGTACCGGCCATCGGCTCGGCTGTACCAATAAGAGTAATAATCATCAGCTATTCTAAATACTAAAACTAAATAAACACACTAATGTCCGGTTCCAATATTTGAAAAACCGTACTAGTTACGGATTGTAATAAATTATACGAGGCGTAAGCTAAAAACGACTGACGAGTCGTTAATTCCGAATTAGAATTAAATACTTGTAGTCGGATGGAGATAAACGGATTGCATTTTTGACACAAACGTAAAATATTGAAACCAGATATTAATAAACTAAATAAAAAACAGTCAGTGTCACATTCTATTAGGTAGAAAGGTAGTAGAAATATATAGGTACAAGCTAGTGGTTCCATATCGAAGACTGCATAAGATAAGTAATTTCTTTGTGGGTCTGAGCCTTAAATTTTAATAAGTTGCCTGAAAATAGATATATATTTAAATATATATATGATTTCTCGAATGACAAACATAATATGTATTTACCTAAAATATCTCATTTTAATATTTTCCTATGAATATAACATTGTATATTATCTTTAAGTGTATTCATCTCCTAGCATAGAGAATCATTGTTATGTTGAAAAGAGTATAATGTCGAGTTTCTTTTGGTTCTTCTCGACGATCCGGAGCACCATGGACGTACACTGAGTTAAAATTCTGCCGCGTAAATTCGGCACTTATGCTAAAAACTACGAAGCATTAATGGGCCCTTGGTTAAATAGCAAGAAGCGCTCTAAGCCCCAAAGGGTCAGTCCTCAGTTCCTCACCTGTCAGCCAATGGCGACGACGGTTCATCCAAGGCCTTGTGCCTTTCAATCTCCTCGCTAGACGGGAACTCTCCAGGCCTGGCCTTGACGAGAAGTGTCAGGTTTGCGCTTGAACGCCCAGCTACACAGGTATATACTCCGTGGTCGCGGAGGGAGAGAGATGTGATGCGGAGGGCACCCTGGATGAACAAGACATAACATTATAAATGGGAAAGTTTGTGTTAGTGCTGTTTTGTGCCGACTCACATACAGCGTCAGCAGTATTGGCATAGTAAACAACGCTCCATACGTAATGCACAATTCGCCAATCAACACATCGATCCTACATCGTGATATCAGGTTTCTTGTCGCCACTAGCTCTATATCCAAGAACCAAGATTGGTAGTTGGACCGTGGTTTCCGAGCATATAACACTTAGCTCGTCGGAAAAACTTCCATTTTTAGGGTTCCGTACCTCAAAAAGAAAAAACGGAACCCTTATAGGATCACTTTGTTGTCCGTCTGTCCGTCTGTCCGTCTGTCAAGACCCTTTTTCTCAGGAACGCGTGGAGGTATGAAGCTGAAATTTATATCAATTACTTAGGTCTACTGTCCCTTGAAGCTGTGAAAAAATCAAACTTCTAAGCCAACGCAATCAAAAGATACAGCCGTTTATGCCGCAAATTTTCGACACTTGCAAGGGAATCAAAACCTACAGGGTGCTTCCCGTGAACTCAGAATCTTGAAATTTGGTACGAAGCAACGTCTTATAGCATAAATAAAGGAAAAATTACGAAAACCATAAATTTTTAGTTACATCACATAATATATATTTTTTTAATAATTTTAAACTTACTACCCATTTCCTCATAAACGCGTAGAGGTATTAAATTGAAATTCATACCAAATACTCAGGTCTATAATACCTTTATGCTGTAACAAAATCAAACTTCTATGTCAACGCAATCAAAAGAAACAGCAATTTAAGCTGCATATTTTGAAACTCGCAAGTACTTGCAAGGGAATCAAAACCTAAAGGGTACTTCCAGTCGACCTAGAATCTTGAAATTTGGCATGAAGCAACGTTTTATAGCACACATAAAGGAAAAATTCCGAAAACCTTAAATTTTTAGTTACATTACAAAATATACCTTAAGGTTGTCTGGAAGAGATTGCTTTCTAGCGATAAGACCGCCTAAATTGTACTATAATCAATCTGTAAAACCTATTTCTGTAAAGTTTTTGTGCAATAAAGTATATCTATCTATCTATTTATGCTCCTCCATCTTTCCCCATTGTAATGTTATGAATTTCATTTTGCAATAAAAATACCATAGTTATGACTCGATTGTCGTAATGAACGAACTTTGTAAACCTTGCAGGTTTGTACGGAACCCTCGGTGCGCGAGTCCGACTCGCACTTGGCCGGTTTTTTATAAAAAGACTAGCTGTCCCGGCGAACTTCGTAACGCCTATTTTTTTAGTTTCTAACCTTTTAAACCTTCTCTGGACCTCCACAATTATTTCAGAACCAAGATTAGCCAAATCGGTCTAGCTGTTCTCGAGTTTTAGCGAGACTAACGAACAGCGATTCATTTTTATGTATAAGATTTTCAGTGTATGTTGCTTCACCACGAATTCACCTAAACTAAAATGGCTTTATGTAAATTGACAAACGTCCTCTCTCACACTGCAGTGCCCTAATGGTGTCTATATATAATGATATAAATGTAAGAATACCATATATTTTATACATTATAGAAGCAAACAAAATATTGAACAATTTAAATTAATAGACATAAACTTTACTCCAATATGAGTTTTTTATTTAAACACTCACCTTCTTAGAAATCTTGTACTTTTTTGACTTGGTGATGATCTGGTGGTCCTTGGCCCACTGGATCTTGGTCCTGTTGTACCCTTTGACAGGGCATTTGATCTTCACTTGAGTTCCGTAGAATATCGTCGCTGAACCTCCTACTTTCACCGTCACCTGTAGGACAAAATCAATATAACAAACACGTCAAGGTACGAGAACACGTCACATACTCTTGACCTTATGTTGAGTACTAAGTACTAATATCGAGCTGCAAGTGTTTAGCAAGGCGCGCAAAGGAATTGATTTATGTTTTAACCCTAGATTTTCATTGATGATTTATTTTACCTTCTTCTTCTTTGGATCATGCTGTATATACGAAGAGTTGGCCAGGGAAATTTCTGGAGACGCCGTGTCCAGCAAGCAGGGCCTGGTGTTACAGGACTTGGTGGAGGCAGGCCGAGGTGAGCTGCAGAGCGACGCAGGCCTCTCCACCACGTGAGATTGGGCCATCACTTGCTTACAGTCCACCTGTGGGAAACGTCCGTGATAGTATCATGAAAACTTTCCACTCGTAGAAGTAAATTGGTATTTAATTGTCATACAAAATAATAAAAATTTAGTTAATAGTGTGAAATAAGCTGAAACTACTAAACGTCGGTCATTGATGTTCTAGGGTTCCCTCAGATCTGCTGTGAAAGTCAAGGCTGAGTCGATCACCCACAACACCGCCACTAAGGCGATGAAGGTCCAACCGGGGGGTTTTAGTGGGTAGTCCTGCCCTTTTCAGGGTAGGGAGTCCCATGCACACCGTCACCCTTCTTCGGGGTCGGTACGGTGCGTCAATGCATTTCCCCGCGCAAAAAAAGGGTCCTCCCAGATTTTTCATTTCCCCTAAATGACAATGATCACCGTAGGTCGTCCAAACCGATAGATTTGGTTAAACCTAGTCATTGATGTATCCAGTATATATCTATAATATCAATATCCTGGTCTAGATCTAGGTGCGATGGGAGGATACTGGATCCTGGATGTATTCAAAACTATAATTGACCATAATATGTTCAATCCTTGAAACCATATGGTCAAAATCTTGGATCCTCACGCCTCCCTATATCTAAAGTAGGACATTGACATGGTAGATTCTAGTAATTGATACATTCAGGGTCCTTCCGTTCTCCCTTCTTCTAGAGAAAGAAAAAAAAATATTTTTATCTACTTTTTGATCCTAGAGCATTGGTTCTAGTGAACTAGATTTAGGGAGTTCCACACACGCAGTCACCATCTTTGGATGTTGGTGCGCCAACCCAGTTTCACCTACAAAAAAATAATAGTTTAAAAAACTAAAAAACACGCTTTTAGCTCGCACTAAAAATTACAAAATAATTCAGACATTTAAGAAAGAAAGCGTGGAGCGTTTATGTTATCTTTACTCTTTTTGGACAAAAAATCTACTCTTACTAACTGGCTTCTCAGTCAATCATACACAGATACCGAACGTCTATTAGAAGTAATAAGATAAATCAAACTATATAATTCAGCACTTTAACTCATACACACGCTCGCGCTCACATACTATCACACACATATACATAAACTATCTCACACACACATAAACTCGGACATACGTCCATTCATACATACATTTACAAACATATTTACGCAGAGAGATCTCCTATACACAACACATACACTTACATTCTTGAAATCGTGTTTTACTATCTTACATCACACCTAAGTATGTGGCACACTTTTTATCTATTATTATATTCAAACATATTCTTATCATTGTATTACAACTTTACCCTACCAAATTAAAATTGTTGTTTACACTTTACCTAATTTTAAGTTAAAAATTTCTACATCACTCGTTTTGGCACTAAATCAAACTATGTCTTAGGCTACAAGCTAAATTATTGAAACCGGTCTACATGAGTTGGAGACCTGGTGACCTGTAACACAGGTTTCTTACCTACCACGGGCACCAGCGATCCACAGCCAAATATGTAGATACTAGCTCTTACCTGTATTCTTATATTTTTATAGTACTTGCTATGTATTTGGATCGTGGTGAGAAATAAACGCTTTTTATTATTTTTTTATTATTATTATTATTAATTATTTTGTAATTTTTAGTGCGAGCTAAAAGCGTGTTTTTTAGTTTTTTAAACTATTATTTTTATTTTCTACTTTTTAGTTTTCTCATGTATCAATAATTATATAATTCTTTTTCGTATCCCATTCAGCAAACCCTTTCATTTAATACCCATATCATAGGGGTGCATTTCAAATAGCCTGTCCGTTATCTTGGACGCCCGCCATATTGGATTTGAATCACGTGACTATTTTTTTCGTATTCCTGACAGCAAACCCTTTCTTTTGATACCCATATCATGGAAGTGCATTTCAAACAGTCAGTTCGCCATCTTGGGGAGGCCGCCATATTGAATTTGTAATGACGTTTCTTAGCTAGTCATGTATTGTCATCAGAACTCAGAGCGTGTGCAAAATTTCATCTTAATCAAAGACCGGGAAGTGGGTCAAATTAAGATTCAAAGATTCCGTTACATAGATACATTCAACCCAAGCTAATAAAAGCGTGTTAAAAAAAAAGAGACTAGACGTAATACAGAGTTGGTACTTACGTCTCTCTGCTTGTGACCGCCGCCGCAAGTCTTGGAGCACTTGGACCACTCGCCGGTCTGCCACCTCACGGGGCAGTCCAGCACATTGCAGTACTGCCGGTCTGGAGGCGGCGGCTGAGGGCACATGCTGTTTGGTACAACCACCGTGTTCGTACCTCCTCGTGTCACCTGGGGGAGAAAGAAGGTATTGCACAATTTTTGGACGCTGAGTTCCCGGGTTCGATTCCCGGTCGGGTCAATATTTGAAACAAACATTTCTATATTGTCTCGAGCCTGAGTGTTTTGGTATCGTCGTTGTTTCTTAAATCTGTAACACAAGTGCTTAACTACTTATTACAGAATCAACAGAAATACATAATCTGTGAAACTTTTACTCTCTAGCTATCACGGTTCTTGAGATACAGCCAGGTGATAGAAAGACGGACAGACGGACGTACAGAGAGCAAAGTCCTAGTAATAGGGTCCCGTTTTTACCCTTTGGGTACGGAACCCTAAAAAATACCAACTAAACAAACTCACCTCGTGTATGCAGGTCACCTCTCTTGTTTGTATTCCAATGCCGCAAGACTTGGTGCACTGAGAGAATTCAGTGTAGTTCCATCTGCAAGGGAAATTGGAGTTAGTGTGCGTTCGGTGAAAAAAGCGCTTCGACCGCTTCACATCTGTCTACCCTTAAACTCAAATACTTCTTTATTCAAGTAGGTTACATACAACACTTTTGAATCGTCATTGAACAATGGAAAGTGATTCTACTGCCGGTCGGGAACCTATATCTACTGAGAAAACATAGGTAAGAAACTCAGTAGATTAATTACAGTAGCAGTATCTAACTTATTGATACGTATAGCTCACTTGGTCCAAACCAAGTCATAGGCATAGTTTTTTTTGATGAGTAATTAAACAATTAAGTACGCAAGTAAGTATTTAATTTCGAGAGGTAAGCTGGAGCAGACCAGTCCCCAAAGGTGGCACCTGATCACAAGCATGACGTTTGTGGCAGCTTTCGCGAAAGCAAACAATGGGACACGTATGTTTGGATTTTGTATCCAAAAAATAACGGAAATGCATTAAATTGAATTGTTGTATGACGTCATGTCAAGCAAATATCAAAATACGAGTCTAATATTTTTTTATAGCTGTTTAACGAACTTAAAAAACATTTTTCAAACAATTTTTCGCTCGCCCATTGTAGTCAAAATGAAAATCGGTAATTTCAAATTAATATTTTGTTCCTCAGCGATTTTCAGTGCTTTTTCCTGCCAATCTCAATATGTACGTAACTCGAATATGTCAATCTAGGACGCCGAACACATACCTACCTACTAAATAAACAGAAGAATTAAATTTAAAGAATGTCAGATCCATTTTAGTACGTTGATTTAGATGAAGTTTTTTATAGAGATATCCAGTGAAGCGTCACAGGATTTTTGCTGAGTATCAGAATTTAAAATTCAGTTATGGAAATAAACACTTGATTGGTATAGTTGACACATGTGTATTTATAGCATATATATAGCAACATGGAGTAATTAATGTATTTTTTAACAAGTTTAATTTTAGCATTACATGCAGTAAAGGTTGCAATCGCATCTGGTTTCTTGTTAACAATTTGTAACAACAATTAAGTTGTTGTAACGCGAGCGTCCTCTCTCACATTGCAGTGCCCTCATAGGGTCTATAATGATCTAATTATAAGAATACCATCTGTACTGTCTACATTATAGCAGCTATAAATGATTGAGTATTGAGTAACATAATGTATTCCTCCAGCTTACCTCTCAAAAGTATATACCTAATGTTTTATTCATTAACAATTACTTAAACTAAACTATATGACTTGGTCCAAAGTGGTTTACACATAGCTTTAAGTTAGACACTGCTACTGTAACTAATCTGCTGAGTTTCTTCCCTGTATCTTCTCGGTAGATATAGGTTTAAATATAGGAAGTAGAATCACTTTGCATTATATTTAATGACGATTCGAAAGTGTTATTTTATGTAACCTACTTGAATAAAGAAATATTTAAACTTGAATACTTTTTTGGCAATGTTCCAAATGTAATGTGAGGTATACTTACAATTAAATATGATTTAACAAATTGTATCTTTTATTTGTTGTTGTAGCAAAAAATAATACCTTTTTATTTGTATTTAGAACATTTAACTCACGGGCTGAATAAGATAATTGTTTTAACCGAGTTTTACCAATTTTATTTACTATGTAAATATATATAATTCAAAGAAAACTGACTGACATAGTGATCTATATACATAAGTAAGTACAGCCCAAACCACTAAACATATCGGGCTGAATTTGGGCATGTAGGTAGATGATATGACGTAAGCATCCGGTTAGAAAGGAATTTTGGTCAATTCTAGCCCAAGGCGATAAAATAGGGGACAAAAGTTTGTACGATAGATCCACGCGTACGAAGACGCGGGCGATCGCTATTACAGTATATATTGTTGGTATAATATTTGCAATATCATCTTTACTTACCTGGGTGGGCAAGGGTGGTCGTTGCAAGTCCTGACGCGGTTCTCGGGCTTCGTCAGGGGATCACACATGTATGGGGAAGCGTTCTTGCCATCTTCATCACGGACGCACTGGATGATCAGCTCCTAGGGTTTGAAAAGGTCATGATTAGAACCAACATACTAGTTTTTGAAACAATTATGACATATTTACAGAAAATAAGGGGGGACGGGGGTAATACTGCCCTTGAAAGGTTACATGGAAAATGTTAATTTTTTTAAGGTAGAGATATTAAATTTGGCACAAATATAGCTTGAAACTCGGATTAAAATAGGAAATACTTTTTAAATATACAGGGAAAAGGATAAAATCGACTATGAAAGTTTACATGAGAAAACCTTTACCCCGTCTCTCTTCTAGCTGTTAAATTAAAAGATTGAATAAAAATTTAAATCCCTTTATAGGTTTATGTATCTCTAATTCGTTTTAAAGCGCTTATATATATGGAAAGATTATTTAGATGGAGAAAACATGTCCACTAGTATTAGTCTACGCGAATATAGGCGCGGGCACATCTAGTGTTCACATAAAACTAACCTGAACTCCACTAAGACAGGAAGCACTGCAACTAGTGTAGCCTTTCTCTTTCCAGGAGTAGGACTTCCCTGGCTGCCCAGGAGCCACCCTGATGTTGCTGGAAGTTCCGAAGATCAGTGACCTGCTGATAAGGAGATAAGGGTTTTAAGAACCCGGCAAGAAACTCAGTTGTTATCCTAATCTTTACAATATTTTGGGCTAGAGAACTTAAAAACATTGGCTCCTCCCAGACTGATGGTAAGTAAGAGAAGACTCCACATCGCGATGACAACGGATTTGATACCGAAATATCCTATCAGTTAGTATCGCCATATTGGCCTGCAAGATGTTTCTTCACGCTCTTTTTGAAGGAATCCATGTCAAAAATGTTAACTGGGTTATTTTATACATTTTCCGGATATTTTTTTAAATATTGCACTTTAAGATTGACTTCATCCCACCTGAAGTGGTAATGAGGTCCAAGCTTAAGAGCGACAAGTACAGCATAATAAAGCTGTTACTGGACTTGTCGCCCTTACCTTGAAGGCTTAACCCCTGCTACTAACGTAGCACCCCCAGGAGCTCTGAAAACCTTACTCACACGCAGGAATACCACTTGGGCTGCCCCAATTCAAGCGATAAATCGCTGAGCCCTACCTCTCTTAAAATCCATTAGAAGATCCTTATATAGGAATTGGGTTTTAAATTCCATACTGGGTTTTTCATTAATTTATTCGGATATCCAACAGCAGTTTATGAATATTAAATAGAAACATTATTTATTACTCAACCAAAAAAACTGCACCAAATCACTTGATCTAATTAATAGCTACGGTGTCACACAGAGACAAAGCGCCCCTCTTTTCATGATTATGATCTAAAACTGGCTATACTTGTCATCTAAAATGTTAAAAAACTTTTATTGTGTTAAAGAAAATGAACCAATAAATAGCATTTCAGCAATTTATTGTAGGTAAGGTTCCAGTTTAATTATAACTAATTCCTACTAATATTATAAATGCGAAAGTAACTCTGTCTGTCTGTCTGTCTGTCTGTTACGCTTTCCCGCTTAAACCTCTCAACCGATTTTGATGAAATTTGGCATAGGTATACGGTGAACCTCAAGAACGGACATAGGCTACTTTTTGTTAGAAAATAAGGGAGGGGGGGGGGGGTAATGCCACCTTTGAAATATTATATGGGAAAATGTTTATTTTTTAAGTTAGAGATATGAAAGTTTGCACAAATATAGCTCTATTAAAATATAGACTACTTTTTGTTTCGAATATTAGGGGAGACAGGGGTAAAACCAATCATGAAAAGATGTAGTCCACGGGCACAGCTAGTAGTCTATAATAATAAACGCGACGACGACAACGAAAATCAAAAGTGAAAATAAATGGTTAGTCAATTGGGATACTTTTAAAAATCCATCAAAGTTAAGTCATATTCTTTAAAAACACGACAAAATAATGAAATCACAAATATTACCTAATAAACACACAGTTTGAAATAATTTCGGTGGGTATAAAATTGCTTATTGAATTTATTTGGAAAAAACAAAATGGCTCGCATATCAGAAGTCCTCTTTTGATATCTAAAAATTTTTTTAAAGATGATGACATCATCCTAGTTCTCAATATGCCTTCATCCCAATACAAATATAAAATACTTGTAACATTCCATATAAGTCAGAAACTTATTACTTCGAATCACAAAAGTCATGTTTAATGTTTTAGTTCCATTTATATTAATCAAGACTAAGTATCTACTACCACTAAAACCCAACGAGTTCTTTTATTCATGTCATTATTCTGGATGAATCAATTTGAGAACCTTATCCAGACTGATGCGCATGTCTTAGATTAATTAATTAAGCAACCAGATTCAGCCCAGATTATTCTGGCAAAATTGAATAAGGCAGACTTTATCGCCACAAGCAAATGGTAGACTTGGCAAATCAACTTACCTAAATATATGAGTATTTTTAATTAACCTTATTTATATCTGTATAAATAAATGAAACTGGAGTGTCTGCTATTGAAATAACCGCTATTTACTTCATGCAAATGCATATGCTAAAGGTTGTCTGGAAGATAATGATTTCTAGAAATAAGACCGCCTAAATTTGAATGGGTCTGTAAAACCAATTTCTGTAAAGTTTCCGTGCAACAAAGTGTATCTATCTTTCTATGAATAAATGTAAACGCATCCATAAACGAACTATCTGCATAACCAAACGGTTGACTAGTAGAGAATGCTTCTAGCATTAAGTCCGCCTTTTGTACTTTTTATTTTGGGCAATAAAGTTTATTTATTAGAAACAGAAAAATGTTATCTCCCCTTGTGTTTCTAATATTTAAATTTCGCTAGTACGGCGTATAGTACTATAAAAATAATAAAATAAAGTTTATTAATAAATAAATAAATAAATATACGGTACATACGCCAAATAACATTTTTTACAATTTTTGTCTGTCTCTTTGTTCTGGCTAATCTCTGAAATGGCTGATCCAATTCTTAAAGGACTATTATAGGCAGGTAGCTGATGTAATAAGTGGTAACTTAGGTTTACTATTACTTTTATTTAAGAAGAACTAAATTATAAACCTGTTGTCCAAGGTACGGGGATGGCCGTGCAAAATGTATAATTTGAGAAAATATTAACAGAAAACAATAAAACCATGATGTGATTAATACTATTTTGTAATCCATACTCATTCTTACTGTTACCATACTGTATGGGTATGATCTAAGGACTGACTGATAAAGTTTCTAAGGCTTAGTTCATTTTTGTACTTTTTATGTCCAATAAAATTTATTAATAAATAAACAAGCATCTATTGCATGCCACACCCAAATTACCATAGTAACAAGTCATTACCAAATACTTGATGTAATATTTAAAAAATTGTAACTAGAAAGTACAATAGATTGATAACTCGCGTTCACACCGACTGCTAATCTTATCAAAACCTCCTTATCAAAAAAGATTGCATTCAATAAGTGCCATTCCATTGAAAACTGTGTCACAATAACGACTGTAAAAATGTCTCTAGACGTAAACATTAGTGAACCGGATGAGTTTAACTGTATTGAACTTCATGACAGTTTAAAAGACTTAGCAGAAATATTGGGTATAAGTGATTTTGAGTATCATGTGGACCATATCAGTGGTAGTGGACGTGACAATTATATTTCGAATATCTTTAGAGTAGTTATTAGAGATTCTAATACTGATAAACGGGAAAGTGTTATTGTGAAGACTCTTGTAAATACTGCGAGACAAGAATTGTTCCATGATTTGCACGCAAGGGAAGTTGATGTTTATCAAATTGTGATACCAAAATTCAGAGAAATACAAGACAAATTAGAGACTGAGCAAAGAATTTGGTTCCCGGAATGTGTGCATTCAAATGCTGATAAAACCAAAGAAGTGATTATTTTCAAGGATTTAAACGAAGCTGGATTTGTTCAAGACGATACGTTAGAAAAATTTGAAGAGTTAGAGCTTGAGAAGATACAGTTGATTCTAATACAGCTTGCGAAATTTCACGCTCTCTCTTTCGCCTATGAAAATGAAAACAAAAACGAATTCTCAAAAATCGAACAGCAATTCGGTGATATTCTGTTTCGGGACAGTTTTCTTAGAAATAGCAAACTAAGAAATTATTTTTATGAATCGTTTGATATGTCCATGAATTTAGTGACAAATCTAGAAGCAAAAACTAAATTGAATAAAGTGCGACCGAAATTGTTGGAAATGCTGAAAGTGTATCATGAACCATCAAAATACAATGTTTTATGTCACGGGGATTTATGGATAAACAACGTTCTATTTATGGAGGTAAACATGTTTTCAGATTCGATTCTGTTAACCATATACATAACAAAAAATAAACTAGTTATAAACATATCTTTATGACTATTTTCTTTTTTGGTTTTATTATCGTTATCATTCGTTTCTTAATCAAGTCTTTTTAACTACTCATCCTTTACTTAACCATTATCTATTACACGAAATACAATTTGTATAATCTATATATTATCTGGTCACGTAACAAAATCGCGTACTGAGCACGCCATGAGAACTATTTATGCCTCAAGTTTTGTTTCGTCTTTTTACCTATTATAAAAACTGATTTAGGATATTTAAAAAATATCGAAGTTTTAAGAGTATTAACGCAACAAGGTCAATGAGCTCATTTATTTAACTTTGACTGTATGTAATCTTAAATTAGTTTAATAATACTAAACAATCATATAATAAAATGTGTTTTGTCCCTTTCTCATCTCAATTAAATTAGGCTACATATCAAAGCTTGGAAGTAAATAAGAGTATTGTTCATATTGGAAATTGGCAATATCAAAAAGATATCTTAATATTCAGTGTGTAATGGTGATAATAAAGAAAAGTAAACTGTATTCTTATGTATCGTTGAAGTACTGTTTAAAAATTACTCATTCTAATCATAATTTAACATTCAATGGTTTAATTCTCGTGTTCCCTTTTCAGAAAAATCATCAGTGTAAAGTCTGTTTCTTGGACTTTCAAGCAATGCGTTATGCTAGTCCAGTCACTGACATTATCTACTTCATATACCTCAGCACCACTTCGAAATTCAGATCTGAGAACTTCCAATCTCTTTTATCTGTTTATTACGACAGTCTTAATTCAGCCTTAAAGTGCCACAACATAGATGTCAATGTCGTTTATCCTCAAGAAGATTTTGAATCAGATATCAAGGAAAATAAGCCTATTGGGCTCCTGATGGCTTTAGTGGAGTTGAGAATCATCACTATGACGCCAGAAGATGATGCGATATTGAAAGGTAGTAAAATAGTGCCTGGATTGAGTCTAGGTGAAGTTCCTGGCGAGATGGAACTATTTAAGTTTAGGGTCAATGATCTTGTACAAGAATGTTTGGACAATGGTGTTCTAGAACAACTTATGAATAAAATAAACTCTTAAACATGACTTGGTTTTCTTTTTAACTGCTTATTTAGGACAATGAACTATTGTTTCATTTTAATTCAAAATACTTAAGCAAAAACTGTGTTGAATGGCAAAAAACAATAAAAATAAATAGGTCCTAAGTATTTTGATTTGTTATTTTTAGAAACTTCTTTAACATGTTTTTCTAAACCCTTGTTTGTTTATTTTCCTCCCTTTTTGTAAATGTTTTTCATTTCTTCAGAGCGATTTATTTATTTAACTAATTGTATTATTACATTGCTATCGACTTCTTTAAGTCCCCTTCTAGCCATTCCTAACCCCCTACAAAATAATCGTTTATATTTATTAGCATGTATTTTCTACAGTGCAAAACAATATTATTCAACTGAATTTGTTGAAAGCAATTTAACATTTTTCAAACTATAGTATAATTAACGACCTCCGTAGCCAAGAGGCGAGCGGGCCGGACTTTGGCGTCGCGCCATCTCTGAGGTTCCGGGTTCGATCCCCGGTCGGGTCAATATGGGAAACGAACTTTTCCATATTGTCTCGGGTCTGGGTGTTGTGGTACCTTCGTTGTTTCTGATTTCTGTAACACAAGTGCTTTAGCTACTTACCACAGAATCAGAGCAATGTATGTGATGTTGTCCAATATTATTTATTTATTTATTTTATTTAATTATCATTTTAGATCGTTTTTTTTTACAAAATCTGTTTTATGCCTGTCCACGAATCTATCCTTTTATTATTTACCTATGTTTTAGTTATGACAATTGTTTTCTTTCCTTTTTTTGTAAACAAACAAACAAAGCCTACAATTATCATACCTGTCACCACCTCCATAGGAAGGAACACCAGAGTCTCCAAACGAAGTCCCGTAAGCCATCGAGCAAGGTTCCATGACGCATCTCTCAGTTTCTTCAGCAGGCTTCGGCCCCATACATTTGCTATCCGGTAGCTTCGCGATCGTTCTGCTAAATTCTAGAAAGATTTTGCAGTGAACTTCCTTTTTCCTCCATCCTTCTCCACAAGTAACACTGCATGGTCCCCATTCGTCGTCTTTGATGTAGCTATCAAAAAAAAATTTGGTTTATTATCATTTTCCAAGATTTCTTTTCAGTGAAGGAAGATCTATACTATTCAGTATTTCTATTTCAAAATCACGCACGGAATTTCAAGAAGTCATGCGGGGTGCTTAGGTTCTATATAGGAGTCCTAAGATATCAAATTGGCTGGTTTATGTAGAAGTATGTGCACCAGTGTTCGTATGTATGTAATCTATCGCCAATTCACCTGGAAACCTGTACAAAAGTCAATTTTAAAGTTAAGATATTAAAAACCAGATTCCTTTGAAATTTTGCGTTTAACTTTTTAGAATAATGTAGCAGTGTCAAGTGTTTGTGCCAGTCTTAATTTAGTATCAGAGTATCGGAAAAGTGTTTGGAAGCGAAACAAAATGATGCAAGACAAATTTTACAGTGTAGGTAATTTATGTGCAGAAAAGTTTAAACTTTAATGTGCAGTGCAAGTAGTAGAAAAAGGCAAGTCAGTCAGAGTAGATGAAAGAAATGTGTGACGGTGATGGGGTCGTGTGAATACGGGATTTTGTGCACAGGTACCTAAAGTGTGGAGGTAAACTACGTTCATCGCTGTCTTCATACCCGCAAAAACAACACTCAGCTAAATTCTAAGATATCTCTTGGGGCACATCCGAAGTCACGTACATTCAGGTTTCTGAATCTAACTTTACTGCCACTATAAAAGTAGGGTTGCGACATCCAAAAGTGGTTCTTAATTCGGCGTGGCAGGGTCTACAGTGGCTCAGAGAGCTTCGGTCGAACTATCTATAAAATAAGCTAACAAACAAAAGAGCTAACTGCGATACGTGTCGGATGGGAGGGGTAAATGTCATTCCTTGTAATAAAATGTGTGATGTTATTCTGAATTCAAAAGTGAAACCTCCAAAACTTGAGTTTTATTAAGTACAATACCTTACATATAACCAGCCACACGCAAAGAATATTTTGAAATTGCTGAAAGAGACAACAACAAAATACTCTGAGCCCTCGACGGATATAGAGCAAAAGCTATTGAAGTTGGCGCACACCGACCGCATAGTTTGTAAAGACCCATGCCCGGTTCCAATATTTAACGATTCGTAATGTGTCAAAAATGACTATGCATTTTTCTTCAACTGACTACGAGTCGTTAATATCCTTCATAAATTACTTTCAATACCAGCCGTTTTTCAAGCATTGGAACCGGGCGTTAGTTACGGCTTGAAAAATGACTAAAGATTGGCGCACATTATAAAACTGTAGCAAAGTATTTTAATAAGACTTAAATTTTTTCGGAAATTAATATTTTCGGTAGGTGATTTAACGCACATTTTAAACAAAAGCCAATAGTAAATAACAACAATAATCAAAGTAAATTGGTTTATATTTTCATTCAAGCAATAAGCACCAAAAAATCAATTGACAATCAATTAATATTATCCTGATTTTATTGAAGAATTTTTAGAACGTCTTTGTACTCTCATTGAATACTATGATATTTTACTCTACAACCGATTGATTCGACACATACAGTAGAAATGTGTCGCCTTAATAAATTTTTGTAAACGTTAATGATTTAAAACACAATGCAAACCTATTTCTAATGCAAAAATACTTGCAAAAACCTTTTTACACGGTTTTGGTTTGTTGCGTGAAATGAATTGTACAGGACCAGACCTGTCCAAAAAGGCGACTCTTGATCAAAACCAACCTAAATAATTTTTATTTACGATGAACAACCATCGTAAGCACTAGTAATACGATATTAGTTTTTATGCTCCCAACATAAGGGCGATACGAAGTGGCTCACTTAGCAAGGCGTACCTCCAGTAATAATTTCTGCCAGGATGCGATTGATGCGTCCCAACTTCTCTAGCTCTCAATCTAATAAACTGAAGAACTAACCTTAACAGTATTGAATAAGGTTCATGTTTGTGTAACGTTAAGATTTCAATTAACAATTTAGGTGAAATTCGAAAGGTAAGTAGTAAAGGTAACATTTATTGACAAACACGATCTACTATCATACTACTAAGTGGAGGCAAAAGTGCTCAAGTCGGTTTAAACAATACTATCAACAACAATGGTACGTCAATTTTTTAATTTGGAACGTTCAAAAAGTTAAGCAATGCACGTCGTAGATATAGGATGGGTGACCGTTCCGATCTAATTTAACGACATCTATCACGAGTATCTGTACTAGAGACGTACGGATAGTTGTTTGGCCGGATATCGGATACCGGATATCCGACCGGTGATCAGGCCGGATATTCGGCCGGCCAAACGATATTTAAATTTTAGTTGGTCGGCGGGCACGTCTTCCTGGTTTCAACCTGTTACGTATTGTAGGTTCACGCGGACCGTTTTCAAGCCAAGAAACGAGTTTTATTAAATCATTGTGCGGAACTAATTTGGTATGCAGTACTCGTGCGCCCGCCTAATTTGGTCAATAGATAAGTTTTTTTGTATTTAATGTGTATATTAATAATTTGTTGTTGTTTTCTTGTATACTATCTATTTTTCAAAGTTAATTACCAAACAGAATCACTGTCCGGTATCCGGTCGGATAGTGTGCAACTATCCGGTATTTGGCTGGATAGTAAAATAATGGCCGGATAGGCCGGATACCGGATACCAACCGGATATCCGTTGCATCTCTAGTCTGTACTTCTAGCTAAACTAAGCAATTATTTATCATTTTTTAGTAAACCAAACGAAACAGGGCATTACCACAATTTCAAATGATGGTCCTAAATCCATACTTTTATTTATTTATGCTGAGTCAGACATTATAAATATATTTTATTATTTAAATCTAAAATTATATAAATGAATTATTATTGTTGTATATTTATTAAGTGACATTTTATTATTTATTCGTATTATTAATATTTTTAATTTTTGACATGTTTTTTGGATTTCAAATGATTTATAATGTTTGATTCTGATTTTAGTTTTAATTTGATGTATATTTAATTTAATTTAATTGTTACTTCTGTTTGATTTTATGGATGCTACTATCTGAAATAAACGAAATTTAATTTAATTTAAATTTAAACCTTACTAGCTCACTTTAGTTACTTAACCAATAAGCTTTAGTTAAAACAATTTTGCCTCCATTAGAATTAGAACATTACGACATGAAACTTACGTGGCCTCGACAGGTACATCTGGTTCCCCTATGAGTCTCTCCGTCTTCGGCTGAGGGGGAGGATATGGCTGGATAAGGGGCTGGGTGTGGTAGACCACCCCTGGTAGAAGGTCTTCTATATCGTCCTGTGGAAAGTTTTTCTTGTAGAAGCATAGTATATTGGCTCCTCCCAGCCTGATGGTATGCAAGAGAAGAACCCACATCGCGATGACAACGGATTTGGTACCATAATAAGGATATTATGTATGGAGATGCTAAGTGATAGGAATCTGTTAGCATCTCTATACGGGCCCGCAATATGTTTCTTCGCGCTCTTTTTTAAATAACTATAGTGTAATAATAATAGTTTGTCATTAGCCACACTTTTGTTACCAAAGAGTGTCACTGTACTTCTTTATTTTGTACATTACCATGACTTTATATGTTTATATATCCTTTACATATCGACTAAGCTAGTATCGCTGGTATGTTACCGCTAAAGTACTCAGCTTGCCTACTATGCCGTTTTGTGATAAAAAAATAAGTGTTAAAATTACCTTCGTTTTCATTTTGTCCCATGGTACAGAAGATTAACAAGAAGACATAATATGAAAGACTTTAATATCTTTAAATAATTGACCTTAAATAACAATTGATTGTATCGATATTATCGATGAAAATCGATAGGACTATTGATTTTGAAACTCAGGTGGACACAATCGATTACTAGTTACAGATTATCCTGGAGCACTAGGACTGGCGAAACCACGCAAAACCGTGATAAGTGGCGAGTTCTTGTACCTATTGCAGTTTAAGCCATGAAGTAAGTGGTGGAGGCCGTCTTAGGCTGCGGTTTCCGATACAAATGAAGAGTACTAAAGAAGTTATTAAACACAAAGGCCTAACTTACCTCAGGCTCGTCAGACTCCCTGTAGGCCGGACAGCTGATCCCAGTGGAGCAAGGCCTAGTTATCTCCGGCCTGTGGGCGGGGTCGCAACCCCCTCCCGCAGGAGTGCACTCAACTCCTCGAACTTGGACACCTTCCCCGCAGGATACTGAGCACTGGAAAGAAGAGGAGTGCTTAGAAATATGTCCATACTAGCTCTCTTTGTCCGCGTAAACTACAGGCTTTTTGCAATGGTTTTTCATGGTCGGTTTTGCTCCTAATATTTGTAAGAAAATGTAGTCCATATTTTAATAAGTTCAAGTTTTGAACTATATTTGTGCCAATTTCATATTTCTAACTTAAAAATCAACATTTTCCCATATAAATTTCAAGGGCGATATTACCTCCATCCCCCTTTATTTTCAAAACAAATAGTAGCCTAAGTTCGTTCTACAACCCTCTACGATGTAGATCTATACCAAATTTCATTAAAATGGTATAGTGGTTTAGGGGTGAACGCCGGACAGACAGACGGAGAGACAGAGTTACTTTCGCATTTATAATATTAGTATGAATTCATATTATTTTTTGCACTCCGTAAGTAAGTAATGATGTTACATGTAAAAGTACAAGTTATTGATCCTTGTGGACACGGCAAAAATAAAAGAGGGGAAGATTGAGTTAAATGTTCGAGAGCAATTTGTTCGTTTCGTTTTTTGTATTAAGCTTACTCCAATATAACCATTGGACAACAGGTTCCATGATGAACTCTCTGCAGTAATTAAGTATATTTAAATGTTTATCTCTCTCTTTTTTCCTTAATTTTCACCCAAAGATACAGAAGTTCTCGTCATCATTATTTAAATTAATGTCTCCAACTTTGATCCGAACATCTTGATTAGCTCATTTCTTCTAATCATTCAGAATCTCTAATAAACTTCGCTCAAGGATGAAGCAAAATTTATATTCGGACACGACATAGAATTCGTGTAATCAAGATTTCCTTCCAATGGTTTTAATTATGAAGGTTATTTTAGACACCAAATTGTAGGAAGTGTGAGGTAAATAAAATATAGGAAAATGTTTCCCAATATTGGGTCATTAGGAAATATTTATAACTAGCTATGCCCGTGACTTTGTTCCCGTTGACTATAGGATTTTGATTTTATTTATTTATTTAAAGAATTGTTTTAAAAGTCGCCTAAGCCATGTACTATATAAAAATAAGTCGGGTTTTCCTTCCTGACGCTATAACTCCAGAAAGCAAGAACCGATTTCCACGGTTTTGCATTCGTTGGGAAGGTCTTAGGCTCTGTGAGGTTTATAGCAAAGAAAAATCAGTAAACATTTCAACAGAAAAGCGGGAAAATCCGCTAAGGCGAAACGAAGTTCGCCGGGTCCGCTAGTTCCTTATAAAATCAGGTACCTGCCAATTAAAGTCATATCAAAATCCAAACATTTACACATAATATACATTTGACGTACAATTTCTTATTGCAAGAAAGCAATCTCTTGCATACAACGTTTGGGAGGAAATAATAGATAACGAGAAACGGGTAAGGAAATACAAAATATAAATTGAGAAAATATTAACCTAAAAACTATAAGATAAATACCATAACGTAATAATTCTACATTAATATAAAAATACGTATCATATATAAAAGCATACCTACGTTTACCTATGCATTTACAATCTATGAATAATAAAGATAGACAGATCCACTTCACAGCATAGAAAATTTACAGTAATATACAAAGAAAGGTAGGGCATAGCGATTTATCGCTCGAACTGGAGCAGCCCGACTGGTGAAATACCTCCACCTTATAGAAGACCGCAGCCAAATAACAATCACTTCTGTGTTGTTGTGTTCCTGCGTGTGAGTAAGGTTTCCAGAGCTCCTGGGGGTGCTACATTAGTAGCAGGGGTCAAGCCTTCAAGGTAAGGGCGACAAGTCCAGGAACATATTTATTATGCTGTACTTATCATCCTTAAGCTAGGACCTCATTACCACTTAACATCAGGTGGAATGAGGTCAATCTTGGAGTGCAATATAAAAAAAAAACTTTTTAAATTATAAAAAAAAATTAAAATATTTTTTATGTACATACTTAATTACTAAAACGTTAAGGGAAGTGTCCCTTAACGTTTTAGTAATTAAGTATGTTATACATAACCATTTAAACAATAAATAAAAAACCGGCCAAGTGCGAGTCGGACTCGCGCACCGAGGGTTCCGTACAAACCTGCAAGGTTTACAAAGTTCGTTCATTACGACAATCGAGTCATAACTATGGTATTTTTATTGCAAAATGAAATTCATAACATTACAATGGGGAAAGATGGAGGAGCATAAATATTTTGTAATGTAACTAAAAATTTAAGGTTTTCGGAATTTTTCCTTTATGTGTGCTATAAAACGTTGCTTCATGCCAAATTTCAAGATTCTAGGTCGACTGGAAGTACCCTTTAGGTTTTGATTCCCTTGCGAGTACTTGCGAGTTTCAAAATATGCAGCTTAAATTGCTGTTTCTTTTGATTGCGTTGACATAGAAGTTTGATTTTGTTACAGCTTAAAGGTATTATAGACCTGAGTATTTGGTATGAATTTCAATTTAATATCTCTACGCTTTTATGAGGAAATGGGTAGTAAGTTTAAAATTATTAAAAAAATATATATTATGTGATGTAACTAAAAATTTATGGTTTTCGTAATTTTTCCTTTATCTATGCTATAAGACGTTGCTTCGTACCAAATTTCAAGATTCTGAGTTCACGGGAAGCACCCTGTAGGTTTTGATTCCCTTGCAAGTGTCGAAAATTTGCGGCATAAACGGCTGTATCTTTTGATTGCGTTGGCTTAGAAGTTTGATTTTTTCACAGCTTCAAGGGACAGTGGACCTGAGTAATTGATATAAATTTCAGCTTCATACCTCCACGCGTTCCTGAGAAAAAGGGTCTTGACAGACGGACGGACGGACAGACGGACAACAAAGTGATCCTATAAGGGTTCCGTTTTTTCTTTTTGAGGTACGGAACCCTAAAAATTAGATTATGATTAAGTTAGAGATATGAAATTTGGCACAAATATAGCTCGAAATTTGGATTAAAATATAGTTTACTTTTTGTTTCGAATATTAGAGGAGAAAGGGGTAAAACCGACCATGAAAGGATGTAGTCCACGCGAACGTAGTCGCGGGCACAGCTAGTATTCTATAAATATCGGATCGGGTACTCAGACCATAGAGGCGTAACCAGACCAAAAACTTTTCTTTTATTCCCAGAACCGGAAGCTAACAGAAACAGCAACTAATACAATCCGGGTAGAAACTAAAAAACAGGCCAAGTGTGAGTCTGCCTTGTGCACGAAGGGGTGAGATAATAGTAATTTATATAAAATAATACTAGCTGTCGTCCGTGACTACACCTGCGTTATATATGGATAAAAAGTATCCTTTATGTTAATCTAGTATATAAATTGTCTTCCTACCAAATTTCATCCATAATAATTTAGTAGTTTTGTGGGTAATGAGTTACAAACATTCTGAAAAAGTTTTGCGTTTACTCAGATACTACCTATTAGTAGGATAATAAAACTCACTCACTGACTGATTTATTAAAACATTATTTAAAAAAAAACAACACCTACACAATTTAATATTGGCCGGTAGGTTTCATGTAGGGTGTAAATATTAGTTAAGAATGAGTTTTACAAAATCCTGTCCCTAAAGAGCAAAACGGGGTTGAAAGTTAGTATGATAGTCCTATGTTCATGAAGATAGAGAATCGAAATTTAAAATGTGTACTCTTTAGTTTGTTTATTTACAATTACAAAAAAAACTATTAAAAATTGTTTAGAAATCAATCCCTTAGGTGTTAGGGTTAAAACAATTGTTTAGAAATAAATCCCTTATTGGGATTAAAAGACCAGTTTTGATAGGGGATTAATTTCTATACAATTTGTAATTTTTTTATTATTTATAAGTAACCGGATTAAAAATAACGAAAAAACGATCCAATTCAGTTACGGATAGTAATAAATTATACGAAGCGTGAGCTAAAACCGTTCTAAACTTGTAGTCAGTTTGAGAAAAACGAATTGTCATTTTTGGCTATATGACGTGGTCCAAAGTGTTCTACACATAGCTATAAGTTAGATACTGCTACTGTAACTTATCTGCTGAGTTTCTTACCGGTGTCTTCTCGGTTGATATAGGTTCCGAACCGTCAGTAGAATCACTTTGCATTGTATTCAATGACGATTCAAAAGTGTTACATGTAACCTATTTGAATAAAGAAATATTTGAGTTGAGTTGAGAGTTGAGTTGGCACATTACGAATCGTAAAATACTGATACCGGGTATTAGTCGTCAGATACCTTTTACCTGTTTTGCAAGGAACCTTAAAACGACTGTTTCGTAAAAAGACAAGCTCCCTAACTGTGCCATTCATTGAACTAATAAAACGATTTCCGTTTAGCTATTTGCTCCGGGAAAAAGTTTCGAGTGACCCGAATTACTTCGACCTTTAGTTCGAGGCTCGGGCGTTAAATTTTAAACTAGTTTGATGCTTTATTTATCTTCATAGGTAGGACTTTGTTTAAGCAACCTACCTAGGCTAACGAGGTCTTAATCGCGACTACGTTCACGTCTTTCGTAATAAAAAAAAACCTTTATGTTTAATTAGTGTCTCATTTTTGTTTTTATATAATAATAATAATGTTTATTGTCCAACAAAATCCACAAACCTTAATACAGCACTTGTACATATATTAGAAACAGATTTTTTTATCTCTTCTTGCGATGCGGGAGTTGAACCCACGACCTTCTCGTATCGCGCGTGCTGCTCTTACCAACTGAGCTAACCGCAAGTTATCGTAGGCGATGAAATTTTTCTGCTGTATCAACCGTTAGCCTCCGGTAATTGCCCTCTGCCGAATATGTTCAGAACTACATACTTATCGGCCTGTGGTACATTCGTTGCAGAAATGTTTGAAAACCACGGAATCGAAGACAACTGGCTATATACTATTCTTTTCGTTTTTATAGAAGAGTTTTTAAAAAACTATTATGAACGCGAAAATTTCTAAGAATGTTTGGATATTTGTTACTCTCTCAAGAAAAAAAAATACTACACGGGATTTGGATTTTTTTTTTATATAATTTGATCGGTAGACAGGTGACATACTAGATTAACTTATAGGAAACTTTTAATATTTTAAAGAAACATAAAAAATCATCTCCCCTTGCGGTGCGGGACCCGACCCACGACCTTCACGTATCGCGCGTGCTGCTCTTCCAACTGAGCTAACCGCAAGTTATCGTAGGTTATGAATTTTTCTGCTGTATCAACCCGTTAGCCTCCGGTAAGTGCCCTCTGCCCAATATGTTTATTTCTATAAATACGAAAAGCTACCTAAATTCGAGGATGAATAAAAAAAACAATTAGTAAAATAGTGGACTGGCTCAGCAACAACAACCTACTTATAAACTACACTAAAACTAAAATAATCGAATTTAGGCCTCATCAAAAAAGTCCGTTAAATATAGAACTTGAAATAAACAACTCATTTTTAGAAAAAGTTAGTACATGCTCACCCTTGGGAATAGAAATAGATAGCCATATAAATTGAAAGAGTCACATAGAAAAAATTAAAGCAAAGCTTTCGAGATTTTGTTATGCACTTTATGAACTAAAGCTACGTACTGATCAAAAAACTGCAACTGCAGCGTACTATGCATACGCTCGCTCTTGGCTCAGTTATGGTATCATTCTTTGGGGAATGTAGCCGATCTGTTTATCCTCCAGAAAAAATGTATCAGAATAATTACGAACATCGGTGGCATGGATTCCTGCAAACCTCTCTTTATAAAACTAAAAATTCTGACTCTGACTTCGATGTACATACTGGAAATGTGCAAATTTCTTAAAAATAACCCAAATATATTTAAAAATGCTAAATAGAAAGGAAAAAATACGCCTAGATTAACAAATATAAACTAAAACTACCAAATAGCCGCATGGCAATGTTTAATTCTAGTCCCTATTTCAGTGCAATAAAAATATATAATAACTTGCCAATTGAAATAAGAATGGAACCAAACACAAAAGTTTTCCTCAAAAATTAAAAGAAATGTTAATAAAAAAATGTTACTATAACCTCAATGAATATTTAAATGAGAAATATAATTAAAATAGACCTATTATTATTATATCCTATATAAATTAATAAATAAACGTACCTTTTTAGAAAAAAAAGGTACCAAAATAATATATGATAAAATTATGTAATATTATGCATGCTAATCCATTACGCTTTCATCCTAATTAGGCTATGCCCAAATGGGTAACATGATGTACTGTAAACATTTTAATAACACCTGTAATTTACATTCATGAACGCAATAAATACTTTGACTTTGACTTATTACATACTTAACGGCCCGTGGTACATGCGTTACCGAAATGTTTGAATACCACGGAAACGAAGACACCTCGGCAACTTAATCGATTTTTATAATGTTTTATGGGATACTTTTAATCCCGAAACAACGAAAAAATCGGTATGGCGACGATATGCCTACAGTAAAATAAGTACCAATAAAGTGTGGTACTTTTCTATAGACACCGCTAGCCAAAGCAAATTCTTTTGCCCACTCAAAAGTATACGGACCTAGATAACTTTTATTTAACATTTGTGAAACCTGAGGAATCGAAAATGTTATTAATGAAATGAAACGATTTATTTCTGCAAGTGGATTTACAATAAATTCTTTTGCACGTCAATTATTTTTTTCCTACCAGGCAGTGCCTTGACGTTGGTTCTGTTTTTACTTTAGTTATCTTACTTAGACCTGTTCCTGAATAACAAAAGTAATCTAGAACATTGTATCAAGTTCCGAGTGCCAAGTTTCACCTGACGTGGCAGTAAGTTGTCTAGCTGAATAGTTGTAAAAGCGCTCAATCTTAGTGCATTGCATGAACTTGCTCGTTACCCTACTTGCGAGTTGCACTACGGCGATCTATTCATTAGTTGAGGCAGAGCTTGATAGGGGGTGAGAGCCTTCTGAGCTCTGAAAGTACAGTGGAGATGATAAGGCTTCACAGCAATTTTCAACTAGATAGGAAATATAATGCTGTTATTTTGTAAAATAGAACAAAAACAAATGATTTTAATATTTTAAAGAAACAGATTTTTTTATCTCCCTTTGCGATGTCGGGCTCAAACCCATTACCTTCACGTATCGCGCTGTTCTTCCAACTAACCTAACCACAAGTTATTGTAGGCAATGATTTTTTTTTTGGATCAAACCGTTAGCCTTCGGGAAGTGCGGCGTAAAGCACTATAAAAATAAATTATAAAATCGATTAAGAAATAATTAAGTAGTAATTTAAAACAAATAAGAGTACCATTTTTTAAGTATGTCTCTTTTACTGATATGATCTTTTTTTCAGAGAGGTAGGGCATAGCGATTCAGAGAGGTAGGGCATAGCGATTTATCACTCAATCTGGAGCATCCCGACTGGTGAAATACCTCCACCTTACAGAAAACCGCAGCTAAATAACAATCACTTCTGTGTTGTTGTGTTCCTGCGTGTAAGTAAGGTTTCCAAAACTTCTGGGGGGCGCTACGTTAGTAGCAGGGGTCAAGCCTTCAAGGTAAGGGCGACAAGTCCAGTAACAGATTTATTATCCTGTACTTTTCACCCTTAAGCTAGGACCTCATTACCACTTAACATCAGGTGGGATGAGGTCAATCTTGAAGTGTAAAATAAAAAAAAAATAAAAAAAAAAACACTTTGGGGATAAGGACGCATTCCATCTTTTAGTAATTTAAGTGTTGTAGTGTCATTTTATTTACAAAACAAATGTTTACTTTCTTTTATAACTTTGTGCCCAAATGCTTCGGCATTATCCTTCAAGATTTAAGAGTCTTATTAACATTTTGACACTGAATTTGTGAATTTCTTTTTAAGTTTTTTTATTTATTTTCCTCACCGTATCCGAAGTCAGTAGTATAAAGACGTGTGTGTTTTAAGTACCTAATTTATAAACACCAAGAATGGAAAACAGAATATGATGAACATTTGGTTCAATGTTTGTTTGGATTTGAATCCACGACCCTTTGTTCACATGCCAGAAGCGTTTTCATCGTTCAACCGATTAAGCTTTGTTAACTGAACACTTCCATCAAAGACAACCTCTCAAACAATATCTAAATAAGTCGATTCTGATAGAAAAACTATGATTTAAAAACTGCACGTTGAAAAATTTTTTAATACAACTCAAAATCTGGTGTTGCAAACTTATTGCTACATAGTTATTCTCTAACCGACAACTCCTAAAGTTGGTGAGAAAGTACTTGCAATATGAGCATTGAACTTCACGTATTAAGTCTCAAATTACAAAACTGAGCGTCACAGAGTCGGGTCTCTAAAAACCAGTCCAATTAGCGAAGTTGGTAGTTTTTAACGCAGTCTGTCTCGTTAGCAACAGTTGCGGGCGGTTGCCGGTCGTAGCAAACTTGTACTGTTTGCTCGCAACTTTGTATGTCTCTATGCAAAAGTTTCAATGCGTGGGACGATGCATTTTTTTAATTATATCATGCCTGTTCACGATTCTTGCACTGGAAAGTATAGGTATGTCGAGCGAAGTCGTACAAATAGATAAACGATAAAATTGGGTGTCACCTTTTTTGATGAAAAAGTTTTATTTTTACAACTTCAATTTCAATTTTAAATCTACGTCAGTATCTGAATAAATTTATAAAGAGAAACTGACTGACTGACTGACATATAAACGCATAGCCTAAACGGCTAAACGTAAGCACTTGAAATTTGGAAGGGACGTAGCTTAGGTACTTTACCTATATCCATGTACAGCCAGCATCATTAGTTCGTATACCTCAGTACCTTGTCATACCAAATCTCGCCATAACAAAGCAAGCCAGATAGACAGAGACTTAATGTGACAAAGTACAGAGTTGTTCATGTACTAAAGCAAATGACTGTACCTTGTCGATTGAAAATCATTCTACTTTTTCCATAAAGAATATCATACTATACAGTTCCTTAGGAAACCTCTGTAAAACTCTAATTTTAAGAACCAAACTAGCTAGAAGACGCAAACATACAGGGGCCTTATTGAGCCCTTTAAAACATATTTTGCAAGAAGACAGTTTTTAAGTCAATCTGCTAAACTTTATAATACAATAAATAAGAAACTAAATCTTTACACTAAGACGAAATATGAGTGTAAAAAGATACTCTTGAACACTCAAAACATGGAGCTATGCTTAAACTGAAGCCATATGTAACTAATGAATCAAATAGATACACACACTCACACTCTCTCACAACACACACACACACACATACACATGCACACTCACACCAAACACACGCAAACACACTAAACATATATATTATTGTCTATAAAATATCTGCTTTTAATTTGTTTAAATCAATGTTCATTTATTAAAATATTAATTTATGTAAATACAGCTTCTATTCAGTCACATATTGTAACATATATCTTGCATTGTCATAACTACGGAAGAGTGGGCTCTCCTAACATAAGTGCCTATGCACTTAAAAGGAGATCCAAATCATATACAAGCTTATGTAAATATGGCACTGAATAAAGATTATTTTTATTATCATTAATGTAAAATGCGAACAACCGATGCATTTGTAAACATTTTATATCCAGAATTTGCAGCAGAGCGACTCCAACAAAGTCTTCGAAATCTTCCCTCGCTCCTAGCGAACAGCGATCCACCTGCCTAAGTCCGCTTTAACCCAAATATTGTAACACGCTAACTTCACAATGTTGAACGGTGCCTCGGCACATTGTTGAGGATGTTCGATACTTGTACAACCAGTATAAACTTTTATGTATCGCGATATATCTCGGAGATAACTCCGCTGTTCTGAGAGCACGTATATTTTCAATTTGTATCGTAACTAAGCGAATGAAGTGGAAATACGTTAAGACGGGGCTCGATATAGCAGATGCTGTTAGGAAATTTATTTCGTCTTTTACTTCTTGAGAGATTGAAGTGCTTGTGGTTTGCTTCATACCAATATACGTGTACTTCGTACAAACTTCAAGAACACGCGGTAGGTTGGAGCTTAACTATGTAACAATTAGTTTCAATTTCAAAACTTTGCCTTATTGTTATTTAATTTTGATTGTCAGTTGCTGCTTACCCCAGACCATGGTCCCGCCATCCAAGTGGGGCAGTGATGCTCATTGCAGGGCTGGGTAGAACGAGGAGCTGGGGAAACACATCCTGGCTCCGAGCTCGATCCTGGGAAACAAGTAAGTAGCCATTGGAGGTTACTGTCATCATAATTATTAGTCCTGATGCTTGATATTGACCTTCATCATTTTAGACCTGTTTTGTCAGCAGGGATCAGTTTCCTCTCCAGACATTCAGGAGATCAACCTGAAATATCCCATCCAAACTGAAAACTCCAGAAAAAGATGATGCCCTGTGGGAAAAGATGATGAAACGAAATTTTTTCTAAAGCTTGATAGATAGCTAAATGTTATTGCAAAAAATTGCATAAAATGGTTCTAAAGACATTATAGAAAAATTTGGCCCTCCAAACCCTTCTTATAGTTAGAAAACAATGTTTTTCAGACAACCTTCAGGTAAAGGAAAAAGTAGATATCGAGAAATAGTCCGAACCGGAGGTAGCGTTATTTGCATTATATAGACGTTTCATAAATATTACTGGTGTAATTTACATGAATAAAAGAATTTTGAATTTGAATTAAAGGTTAGTTAAAGGTTGTCTGGAAATATCGCTAGTAAACGATACAACTGCCCAAATTGTACCGTTATTTGTCTGTAAACCCAAATTCTGTTAAGTTTTTTGCAATAAAAAATATCTATCTAAAAGAATCCATGACCTTTAATGATCATGAACTCAAGCTCCTTGCCAGTAGACTACCTACAAAGGCAGTTCACTCACTCATCGATATCCACACAAATATATGTTTGTACAGTCATCAGCACGTGAAGGCAAACACCTGTAGTCCGATATAAGATCTTATGCGCACGACATAAGAACAGCGCAAAGTCCGAAGTGTGGAGACTGACATGCTTTTATCTGAGCAATGAAATAAAAACGATTCAGCTCCTATTACAATACCATAAGGTTTACTATACGTGCTTATCCTATCTTCATTACTCCCCCACGCCTTTAGCACTAAAGAAGAAGCCATGTATAAGGAATACGGTCGTAATCATTACCAGGTTCATAAGTATCCGCCCTGGTGACGTTGGCAGATCTTGCGCAAAGCACTCTGCGCGAGCGCACGCCCCCGCCGCAACTTGTACTGCATGACGACCATTCACCCACGTACCACCTGAGATAATACACAAATTATTCAAAATCTTAGGAACTTAGTCAGCCTTTATTTGGAGGGGGCAATGCTTGGTGCACCGTACCGTCACCCGAGGGAGGTGATGGCATGCGTGGGACTCTCCTGCCCTAAGAAGGGCAGGCCTACCCACTAAAACCTTCCGGACTTCATCGCCTTAGTGTGTCATGCTGTGCCACAGTAATGCTGTGGGAAAAATTTAGTACCACCACAACGTCACCGGCGCACACAGGAATATTTGTAGGACAATGTCAAATATGATATTCATAAAAACTGTTGTTAGACGCCTGAAATATTCACAGAATATTTAGTTGTATATTTACTTCAAAACTAAATAATAAAATTAATATAAAATAAATATTTAAGGGGTACTCCCATACAACTAACGTGATTTTTAGCCTTTTTTTTGCTCGATGTTTAATAACAGCAACAGATCGACGCTTGAAAGTTGTAAAATTACTTCAGCAATAAATAATTGTGTCTTATGTTTAATGGCAAGGATATCTTTGTGCGAGTCCGACTCACACTTGGCCGGTTTATCCATTTGAGCTATGTATCTCTCCACTTACTTGAATGGACAGGGGTGCGTGTTACACCTGACCACAGAGGCTTGGGGCTTGCTGGACGCGTCACAGAGCTGCTCCGGCGCATCCGACCCGGTCAGCCGATCGCGACAGACCGCTAGGGACATCTTGTACCCTGTAACAATACAAAACTTTATTACTTACTGATTAATTAATATTAGACAACATCACGTACATTGCTCTGATTTTGTATCTGATCTGATTACCTAACCTCTTGTGCTACAGGAACCAGAAACAAAGACGGCACCACAACATTCAGCACTGGGACAATAAAGAAAAGTTCGTTTCGCATATGGACTTGACCGGGGATCAAATCCGGGACCTCAGAAATGCTCATTTCTCGGCTACGGAGTTCGTAACTAATTTTCCTCTTAATCTACGCTTCTGTACTATAGCTGTACCTTCAAATTCATTATCTCCTTTTTAATAATACCTTTTGATTATAAGATAGCCTTATCTGATTCCAGAGCTAAACATAACCCTTTCTTTACTTTTCGCGAAATTGTTGGTTATAAGAAACTTATGCATCGTCAAAATGAATACAATCCAAAATTGAAGCTACAAAAATGTAGTGTAGTGTGATCATCTGATACAACTCTAATATTGAGCGGAGAATTTAGTATATTTGAATAGTTTAGTGGCCTCGGCCGCCGACTATGTCCCTTTCGTAGTCCGCCCATGCAAACGTAGGCATAGGAATATCCTTTTAGATCTCGACGACGCCTTAAAGATCGCCATGGCTGACGCAAAACAGTTCGCGACACCGCACACTAACCAACCGCTATTCCGTCCTCGGCAGCGAGGACGTACGCCACGATCCCCATTTTGGTAGGCTGCTTTATAAAATACCGGCACGGCGATTTCCTTCCCAAACATATGATCGATTACCCTCTCCCAACAACGGCACGAGCCGAGGTCCGGGTCCCGCTATGGAACGCTCTCCGGCAGTTGTTTAAATATTTTAGGGTTGAGAGTGTTCCGCTCCCCCGCAAGCTCGGTGAAGATGAAAAGGCCATTATTTAAAGGCAGTTTGGAAAAAATCGAACAAAAATCTAGTATTTTTAAGTTCTAAAATTACAAATTATCACGTAAACACATTCGCCAATCTAAATAAGCATACTTCTTACCAATCTTCTAGTTTAAGCAAGTTCAAGCAGTGCCTAATCTTTCGCTTACTTCAAGCCAGTTCTCAGGATGGATTTCAAGCTAAGATGTGACCGGATTCCCGATTCAAGAGTGAAATGTTCAATCACTGTCTCATCCGAGATTTGGTCCGGCGCCGAGTGGAATCTGAAGTCTCGTTTTCACCAAACTTGAGTGTTTGAGATTTGGCAAAGACTTTGCGCAAATAACGTAGAAGAGAGTACATTTTAGCCCTGTCATTTTTTCCAGGAGTTTCTGATGATAGATGGATTGAATAAAAAAAGATTGAAAAATATGAAAAACAAAGGTTTTTATTAAAAACTAGCTGTCCCGGCGAACTTCGTAACGCCTATTTTTTTAGTTTCTAACCTTTTAAACCTTCCCTGGACCTTCACAATTATTTCAGAACAAAGATTAGCCAAATCGGTCTAGCTGTTCTCGAGTTTTAGCGAGACTAACGAACAGCGATTCATTTTTATATATAAGAAGATGAACAACATAAGAGTATTTTGGAATTTTTAAAAGGAAAAACATTAATGTTTTATTTTACAACCCCTGCCTGAATAAGACCTACCTATGATCTTCGTGGCCGAGAGGCGAGAGAGCTGGACTTTGGGTTCGCGCCATTTCTGAGATCCCAGGTTCGATCCCCCGTCGGATCAATATGGAAAACGAACTTTTCTATATTGTCTCGGGTCTTTCGAGTCGGGGTTTCTATTAACAAATTATTTGAATTCAAAAGTTAAATTCATTTTTAAAATGAAAAGAACTCACGTCTATGCTTTCTACACAGTTGTGTTATTTAAAAAAGGTTTAACTTATTTCAAGTAAACCAAAAAATCGTACAAATTTGACGCTGATACAGATAAAATAAAAAGTTTCACAATTTAAAAGGGCTATTAGAGATATCCAGTACGGAATTACTGAACCAAAAATACAGTGTGGTTGCATCGCGTTCGAATTAAAAACGAGGAGAAATGGAAAAAAACATGTATTGGAATTGCTAGTACGAGGTTTTCCACAATTATTTGAATATCCGTTTAAATTTGTTTTCGCATTTATTCAAAACTAGCTGTGCCCAGGACTTCGTTTGGGTAGACTACATACTTTAATGGTCAGTTTTACCCCTATCCATCATAATATTCAAAGAAAAAGGATATTTAAATCAAAGTTTTGAGCTATATTTGTGCTAAATCTATACTAATATTATAAAGCTGAAGAGTTTGTTTGTTTGTTTGTTTGTTTGAAAGCGCTTATCTCAGGAACGACTGGTCCGAATTGAAAAATTATTTTTGTATTGAATAGACCATTTATCGAGGAAGGCTTTAGGCTATAAAATAAAAATTACTAACTTAGCCCGCATCTTCATTCGCGTTTTTCAGGATTAAGTACCTAAGGTTTTCATCTCGTTTACCAAATTTCCTCCGAATATATACTCGTACAAAGAGTTACAATATAAGATCATAGAAGTTCATTGATATTTTCCAATTAATCACACTGACTGTCACATATAACACTATTTTTTTTTATATTGCACTTCAAGATTTACCTCATCCCATCGGATGTTAAATGGTAATGAGTTCTTAGCTTAAGGGTGACAAGTACAGCATAATAAATCTGTTACTGGACTTGTCGCCCTTACCTTGAAGGCTTGACATCTGCTACTAATGTAGCACCCCCCAGGAGCACTGGAAACCTTACTCATATGCAGAGACACAACAACATAGAAGTGATTGTTATATGGCTGCGGTCTCCTGTAAGGTGTAGGTATTTCACCAGTTGGGCTGCTCCAGTTCGAGCGATATTCGTCCACATCTTTATAAATTAAAACACAAATCATAAACAGAAACTTTAGCTAATTTGCTAAGCAAATTCTTCAATACGCGCGTTTAAGAAAATTCGTCAGTCCCTCATCCGCGCCTAGCTCAGAATGTTCGGTAATAACGTATTCAACCAAGTTACAACCCCTCTTTAACCGCTCTTTAGTGAAACAGCGAAGTAAGTAAACTCCTGTTTGAAAATTTTGGTTTAACGATTCAAAGACGATTTTAACTCAGATTTCCGCAAAATGTGGTAACAAAGCATGTCTACAGGAAGTTTTTTTAATCACTATCCAAGTTTTGATATGTTAATCTGTAGCGATAATGAGTCAATAAGTATTGTTTCTTTTAGTATAAGTCAGTGCTAAAATATTGAGAAATAGCTTTACAAAGTTGTCCATAAAAAAGCCGCCTCTACAGTCACCGACCGCGCATCACGTGCGCTGCCTCACCGCGTGCCGCACCATTTCATTGATAACATCCATAAGCAAATGTTACCTTTATTCTTTTACGGGTTTAGGACCGTGAAATTGCTTAACATAAAAATGGTTAACATACCTTATTTCCAACGTGTTAAGGTACTACTTGATATTTAAATTAGATAGATACTTATTAGGTGCCCTAACAGTTTAGTTTAAAAACGAAATTAATTGACTTATATAAGTGTGCTAAAGGCATGCTACGAGTACATTCAGTGAGTCATCTTTTAAATAAAAATGAATCTCTGTTCTCGAGTCTCGCTAAACCTCGTCAACGGCTAACCCGATTTGGTTAATGTCGTTTATAAATAATTGTGGAGATCCAGGTAAGGTTTAGGCCTCGTATAATTTATAACTATCCGTAACTAGAATCGTTTTTCCAATATTGGAACCAGGGCGTCTACTCTTCAAAACGAAACGAACAAACGAAAGGTTTCGTTTTTGAAGATTGATCAAAAGTTAGGGAATTAAAACGTGATTTTTGATTTGTATAAATAATATTTTGTTTTTTGATAACGCTTTATGCGCATTCGAAGTGTGTTAGTTGTCATAATGAGCAATAAAAAACACTAAACTTCATCGGATCCGACATATTTCGTTTTCAAGAGTAGACGCCCTGGCATTAGAGGCGTACGAAGTTGCGGGTGGCCGCTTGTTACAACTAATTTGATACCACTAAATAATGTGAGCTGTACTCTAATTACAGTGTGAGGGTTATTTATGAAAAAAGCAGCTAGGTTAACCCTCCAGCCCCTTAAAATACCAACAATCATTAAGCACACCGTTGTAATCCGTCCCAGGTCTGACAGACCCCATTTATCAATCTTGAATTAACAATCGAGGCGTCTAGCTTGGGTCGGGTCGCACAGACCGAGGTGTCATAGTACTAATATTCACACAGTCCGGAAACTAAGGCTCAGTTGCACCACTTAACTATAAAGGTTACAGGCGAGTTGACGGTAGTCTAATTGCGAAAAATGTGCTGTTATAAATTTTAAGACTTTCGCGTTCCATTTTAAATATTTAAAAACGCGACACCATTTTTATTTAGTAGTTAATACAAACTTCTTACTGCCCGACGTTTCGGTTAGGTTGCACCAACCGTGGTCACGAGCTGACTAAAGTTTGTATTACTAAATAAAAGTGGTGTCGCGTTTTGATACGTTTAATTTTTTTAAATACTTAAAATGTGCTGTTGTTCGTGACTTCGGCCACTTTATTTTTATTACGATTAAAATATCCAAAATGTTAATCTAGTTTGTAGTATGAAAAAATTTGCTTGAAACAAAATTTCGTCCAAATACATTTAGTATTTTTTGCGTGAAAGAATAACAAACATAATATATTGTTCCTTTTTCACAACAAACTTTATAATATTAGCTTAAAATAGCTCAAAAAAACTTGCAGGTAACAGCTAAACGGACAATATCTTACCATCCAGCTACCGGACTGTAATTTCATTTACTGTGTAAACGCCTAAGGGTTGGCAGATCTGAACAATGGCGTTTGATAGAAATGATCGTATTGTAAGCGGATCCTATTAACCTCAGTTCAGAGATTAGTTCTAAGAGACCAAGCCCTTCATTTGATTGTACAATAAACGGTACATCTAGGTTAACACTTGCAGTTCCATTTTAGTTCTTATGACCTCGACATAAGGGAGGTATAAAGTCCAAAGTGTAGTCTGATGAGCTTTCAACCTGATATTTTGTTACAAAGGATTCCTGAACAGGTACGATTCCTTCTTCGTATCCAATAGGATGGAATTTCGATGCGAGAGCATTCAATATGTCGTTGAGTCTGGTGCCTTAATGGGCTAGTGGTTTATGTACTGGCTTACGATCTTGTGGCCCTGGATTCGATTTCCAGGACGAGCAAATTATGTTTGTAATTTTTCGAACATAATTCATGTTTCCCATTACCAACTTGCATTGGCAATGTGATTACTAACCTAGTACCCATTCTGATAATGATGAATTGATTCAAAGTCAATATTTTTTTTATTCATGTAGATTACATTTGTAATACTTATGAATCGTCTCTATACAATGCAAATGAAGCTACCTCCGGTTCGGAAGCTATAACTACCGAGAAGATACCGGCAAGAAACTCAGTAGCTTTTATTACTAATAAAAAGCTAAACTTATTACTAATTTTGCACCAAGACATACAGTTACTTTGTCAGTTGAAAAAAAATAACAAAAAATATATACTTTTTTTTGTTATTGAAATAAATAAAATAAAAACATTTAAATTAGAATAACTGCAGGACTTTCAATCAAAAATCAAAAACAGCTAGTACCTCTTTAGTACTAGCTGTGAGGACTACACATTTTCATGGTCAGTTTTACCCCTATCTCTGCTAATTCGAAACCTAAAGAAGTCCATATTTAATTCCAGTGTTGAGCTATATTTATGCCAAATCTCATATCTCTAACTTAAAAAATAAACATTTTCCGATTTAAACTTCCAAGGGTGGTATTACCCCATTTCCCCTTATTTTCAGAACAAAAAAGTAGCCTATGTCTGTTCTAAAGGTTTGGTCATGGTTCTCTAATGAATGCACAATTGGGATAAGAAAATAGTGTCGTAAAAGAAACACTGATCGCATTTTACGAACTTAATAAAAACACGGCAAAGTAGCCTTTAAAGCGAAGATTTTTCCGGTTAACACTAAACTGTCTCGAGTACCCGGCGCAAATGACCCGTGAACTAGGACTGTGATACCGTGAGAGCGAATAAGGGTGAAAATCGCTTGAACTGCGGTTTTTGAATTAACTGTAAAGAAGAATCCGGTTTTTACTATTGATTTTGTGAGTAAGTGTATAAATTTGGTGTTCATTTGTATGGTAAAGTGAACTTTATTAATTAATTTATTCATTGAAATAAATAAAATAATCAAATTCAATCTTTTTTTATTCATAAAGATCACATTAGTAATACTAATGAATAGTCTCTTTACAAAACAAATGAAGCAACCTCTTGTTCGGAACTTATAACTACAGAGAAAATACCGGCAAGAAACTCAGTAGATCAGTTACAGTAATATTATCTAACTTATTCGCCGGTGTTATTGCTATGCATAGACGACTTTGGTCCAAAGTCATATACTTGTATGTTGATGAGTGATGAAAGAAGAAAGAAAATTCGGTTAGATTTTGGGAGAAAAACAGTTCTGGTGCAGGCCAGTCTCCAAAGATGACGCCTGTTTACAAACATGACATACGCTAGCCACACAAGTTTTTTATAGGGTTCAGAGTAACCTACTTGAATAATTAAATATTTGATTGAACTTAGCGTCTTCCAACATTTTAGTCGCTACGTTTGTATTGGAGCTCATAGATGAATGAAACTTGTTTTATCATTTATACCAATACCACCTTTGAAAGTGTATATGGGAAAATGTTCATTTTTTAAGTAACTGATATGAAATTTGGCACAAATATAGCTCGAAACTTGGATTGAAATATAGACTACTTTTTGTTTCGAATATTAGGGGAGATATGGGTAAGACCGACCATGAAAGGATGTAGTTTACGCGAACAAAGTCGCGGGCACAGCTAGTAATAAATAAATAAATAAATATTGGACAACATCACATACATTGCTCTGATTCTGTGGTAAGTAGCTAAAGCAGTTGTGTTACAAAAATTAGAAGCAACGACGGTACCACAGCACTTAGACCCGAGACAATATAGAAGGTACGTTTCCATTGACCCGACTGGGGATCGAACCCGGGCCCTAAGAGTAGGCGTGACTCCAAAGACCGGCGCCTCTCGGCTACGAAGGCCGTACCTATATATAACCATGTAAGCTATATAATATAACCAAGTAGGTTTGACCATTTCAGTAACAAGGTGTACCTTAAATTCAGGCCTATTGACCTAATCTTTCAGTCCTTGTCTTTCAATCAGTCCTCCATCAGAGGGTAAAGGCTGGCGTGAACAAATTACTCCCAGCCTTCAGTAGTGCTAATTCTTATCGGAGTATTCATCTTTCAAGCGTTCTTAATTAGAATCGGGCCTCACAAATTTAGCTTGGGCTCTGGGGAAGCAGACGAGAGATTATTTACGTTATCTTTTTTATTATTGTGGCTGGGATGAATTTTGAGTGCTGCGCGTTGTTTTTTTTTATGGTAATTCATGAGCTCTGTTGGATTAGAAAAGGTCGGGAGATTATAAAATAAGGGTGGTTGTACATGAAGATACTGGCTGGTGAATAATTACGTGCCAGTCCTACAAATACTACTTAAAGGGTATTCCAAGTATTTGTACATATAATGTTGTTTTTATTGAGTTTTGATTTTTTTTTGTAAATTTAAAGTAAAAAGTCATAATAAAATTACATAAATAAAATTTATAAGTAAATAAAATACATATCATATAGCTTTATTACAGTCTTTTTTTGCAAACTCTTAAAAGAAACATATTACATACATATAAATATATTAAGAAAAAAAGGCGGTTCCACAAATATTGAAACTACTATTTTACCAATGCAAAATATATGACGGAAAAACAGTAAAAAGGAAATATTTTGTAATATCTTAGTTGGTATTATACTCGAGTGTCAAATGAATTGTCGCCTGTATAACTTATTTCAGGCCCAACTTTGTTTTGTAACAAGTTTCAGAACAAAATGGTGTTTGGTCTTCCCGGAATCCTTGGAAAAGTATAGTCAAATAAAATAAAATAAATTATTTCAAAATTAAACGAACAAGTTAACAATTTAACTGATTGAATCCATCTGTCCAGATTAAGCCAAGTGTACAGATAAAAACACGTCAGATGTCAAAACGCGACATCATTTTTATTTAGTAGTTAATACGAACTACTTACTGCCCGACGTTTCGGTTAGGTTGCACCAACCGTGTTCACGAGCTGACTCTCGTCAGTCAGTCAGTCAGCTCGTTAAAATGTTTAAAATGGAACGCGAAAGTCTTAAAATTTATGTTTAGCTTAATTGTCACTGTACCAAAAATGTGTGTTATTTTTGGTACAGTGAACATATTTAATTTATATCAGTAGTCACAAAACATTGGCAGAAATGAAGAAGTCGAGTTGACGTTAATGATAGCACTTATAAAAAAATAAAAAATAAATATTTCAGACTTTTTCAAATCCATAGAAACGTTAGTAGTATGTTAGTAACAATTTTCTTATAAAATTAGGTTAGTTATGGTTAGTGTATTATATTTGGATTATTTTATTTTATTTGCCCAGTAACTCTTTTTATCCAGTGTTTTTGGATAGGACAGTCAGGGCGCGCAATAATTGCTTTCAGAACGCTGTTGGTACTGGACCTCATGCGTCGCAATAGGGACACGAGAGAAGAGAGGTAGGACATAGCGATTTGTCGCTCAAACTGGAACAGCCCGACTGGTGAAATACCTCCACCTTACAGAAGACCGAAGCCAAATAACAATCACTTCTGTGTTGTTGTGTTCCGGCGTGTGAGTAAGGCTTCCAGAGCTCCTGGGGGGGGGGGGGTGCTACATTAATAGCAGGGGTCAAGCCTTCAAGGTAAGGGCGACAAGTCCAGTAACAGCTTTATTATGCTGTACTTGTCACCCTTAAGCTAGGACCTCATTACCACTTAACATCAGGTGGGATGAGGTCAATCTTGAAGTATAAAAAAAGCAATATAAAAAAAAACACGCCTTTTTACGCATTATCGCATGGAACCCGTCAATCCGTGCGTCCGCGAACATGTCTGAGGCGCTTCAGAAGCGCGGCAGCCGCAACAGCACTCTGAAGGCGTAATGTTACTGCACGCGTAGTGCGCTGTAGACTCGACGTGAATAATTCACTCACAGGCCACTCGAGTGAAACGATTGACAAAATGCCCTGAATAGGGTAAATTTGACCTCCGCCGTACATCGAATGAACCTGCGTGCGAACATATTGCTTCTTACCGCCAGCGCCCTGCGCTCTCTCTGAATATCGTCATCGTCGTTCATTTCAGCAGTGACAATGTGGCCCAGATATTTAAATTTGCTCACACAGTTTAATTTTAACCCATTCAGAGTAATTGGTGGCATATGCCCTGGTTTACGCTTTCCCGCCTGAAAAATGAGGATCTCGCTCTTTTTAGCGTTGTATACCATGTGTCTCCGCATACAACTCACAAACAGCAACTATATATCATCAGCATAGCTCAGCTTATTTTTACTTATAAAATAATATTTTGCGATTAATCGCAAACCAAAAGTCGCAAGCCTGCCAGACCCATCCCGAGAACTGTTGCTTGGCGCCTTCGGAGACAAAAGGAATTTCGCCTCTGATTTATCGGTAGGCTTCGAGTAATGTCGGATTTCGCGATATAAATTACATCCAGCCTCGCAATTAACAATGTTGCTGTAATGTATTGGCCTGCGTTCTGTGGCGTGGGACGGGGCCTAATCGATACACTATTTTATCTGCGGTTGAGTAACACCAGGGTTCGAAATTGCGTGTTTTGAAGTTTTTTTAGATTGCACTTCAAGATTGACTGACCTGATGTTAAGTGTTAATGAGATCCAAGCTTAAAAGCGACAGGTACAGCATATAACAGCTATTACTGGACTTGTCGCTCTTACCTTGAAGGATTGACCCCTGCTACGAATGTAGCGCCCCCCAGGTGCTCTGGAAACTTTACTCACACGCAGGAACACAACAACACAGAAGTGATTGTTATTTGGCTGCGGTCTTCTGTAAGGTGGAGGTATTTCACCAGTCGGGCTGCTTTAATTCGAGCGATAAATCGCTATGCTCTGCCTCTTTTCATCTACATCAGTAATATTTAAACCTCCGGTTCGGAACCTATAATTTACAGAGAAAATCCCGGCAAGAACATTGTAGTTCACACTAAAAATAAAATTGAACGTATAACAAGTTTTCCACTAAGACATACAGTGTGTGTGTAAATTGTAAAAGTAAGTAAGTATATTAATTAATTCAAAGGAATGAGGAACATTTTAGAATAAATCTAAATTATTATAACTCAAAGGTGACTGACTGACATAGTGATAGAAGAAAGCATTTTGATCAATTTTACCCCAAGGGGATAAAATAGGGGATGAAAGTTTTTAATAAATCTTCTTAAGTTTTGGAGTGATTAAACTTAAATTAAAGATTGGAGTTATTATGATAAAGACGTTCGCTTAGATAAGATTTTGATATATTTAACCCCAAAAAAAGACGAACAAAATCTATTTTAGGTCTGATAACTAATTCCGCGCTTACGAACTCGTGGACGACTGCTTGTTTATATATATATATATATATTATACATTATAAGAAGTACCCTCTCCTAGCCTACAAACGTCCGGCTTCACACTATATAAGCCACTGACGTTGTATGATGAGGTGGTCATTCGATCATTAGCGCTATATTCTCGAATATAAAATTAAAACTAAATAAAAAATACATTGTATGTACAAATATACAAAATAAAATAAAATGAAACAAGCATTAAAAATGCCGCCAGCGTACCGGGCACAATGCCGCAAGACGGTGAGCTAGACGACGTGTATATTTTGTAAGTTTCTCAAAATATTGTTTTATTGTTATTTCTACGATTAAATCTAAATATATATATATATATATATATATATAGGATAAATAAACTGTGTTGTGAACGTAACCAAAAAGGTATTTTCGAGGTACTCCAGTAACGGTACCAGCTTTACACCACCAAAATGATTCCTGATACAGCACGTACCGCACGTGCTGTTCTCCCAAGTGAGCTAACCGCGAGTTATCGTAGGCGATGAATTTTTCTGTTGTACTAACTTCTAACCTCGGTAAGTGCCCTGTGTCGTATGAGTATAGAACAGCATACTTATCAGCCCGTAGTACATTTGTTGCAGAAATGTTTCGAAGACACCTTCGCATCTTATGCCCGGTACAAATATTTGAAAAACGATCTAGGTACTTGTTGGCGACAGATCTGGCAACCCAGATACTAGGCACACGTTACCTGTTGCTAATGGTTTTGTTACTAGAATTGCTTAACAACAGGTTTGGTGTGCCTCGATTTTTCCTTATATTTATTATTGTATTTTTAGCTTATTATATCTTTTGTCCCTTTAAATTGGGTTTCCATTTCGTCCTTAACAGTACTATTATAACTAGTAAACTAGTAATCAATTAGGTATGCGAGGCGTATGTTAAAAACGGTGAACGGACGACTAATGACAGCTGATAAGTAAATGTGTAATTAGAATTAATGACTCTTAGTCAGGAGATAAACGGATAGTCATTTTTCATTACGAGTCGTTAAAAATTGGAAATTTTACTTCACGCTTCATATCAAACTTCAAATATTTTAAAGAATTATAAACATTTCATTTAAACCCACGACCTTCTCGTATCGCGTTTGTTGTTCTGACAACTGCAACTCTTGTAATATTCTCCTCGATACTAAATAAATAAATAAATATAAATATTGGACAACATCACATACATTGCTCTGATTCTGTGGTAAGTAGCTAAAGCACTTGTTGTTACAGAAATCAGAAACGACGGTACCACAGCACCCAGACCCGAGACAATATAGAAAAGTTCGTTTCCCATATTGACCCGACCGGGAGTCGAACCCGGAACCTCAGAGATGGCGCGACGCCAAATTCCGGCACGCTTGCCTCTCGGCTACGGAGGTCGTCAAAGAAATAAGGTTCCGAACCGGCAATGGTTTCAAATTAGGGTTACGTAGGTACATTTATTTTAACGATGCATAAGTGTAACTTACATTTACAATGAGTCGAGTATGAAATGCACTATAGTAATAAACGTTTCTGCGGTTCCAATAAAAATTAAATGAAGTAGAACAAGCATTTTATTCCACTGTTATAAAACCACGTTTACCACCCACAAACACTATTTAACCACTAAAAGCCAAAGGATTATTATTCTTCAGATGTTATCAGTAAAGTTAATTTTTCAACTCGAGCCCAGCAAATAAATTAGCGAACAAAAACTCCCACTGGTCGCAAAAGGCATTGTAATAAAGAAAATGGAACAAGAAGTAGCAAATACAACACGAAGGCGAACCAACTATATAAGGTTCAGCGTTTATGCACCAGAAATGCACAGTCATTACATAGTGCAGTATTATTTTCTTTAACTTAACGTGTATTGAATCCAGTAGGACTACTACTAAAAACGAAAGAAACAAATGAAAGGTTTCTTTTTTTTTTTATATTGCACTTCAAGATTGACCTCATTCCACCTGCTTAAGTGGTAATGAGGTCCTAGCTTAAGGGTGACAAGTACAGCATAATAAATCTATTACTGAACTTGTCGGCCTTACCTTGAAGGCTTGACCCCTGCTACTAATGTAGCACCACCCAGGAGCTCTGGAAACCTTACTCACACGCAGGAATACAACAACACAGAAGTGATTGTTATTTGGCTGCGGTCTTCTGTAAGGTGGAGGTATTTCACCAGTCGGGCTGCTCCAGTTCGAGCGATAAATCGCTGTGCCCTACCTCTCTCTCAGTTTCGTTTTTGATCGAAAGTTCAGGAATTAAAACGTGGTTTTATATTTGCATAAATAATATTTTGTTATTATACAAATATAAAAGGTTTATTCGCATTCGAAGTAAATCCGTTACGATTATGAGAATTAAAAATTGCTATCCAAAATGCAAATGCAAGTTTTTCACTTGGGCAAGAAGCTTGAAACTCAGTAGGTACGCATTGAAAACGGTCCACTTTATAAAATACTAGCTGTGCTTGCGACTTCGTTCGCGTGGACTACATTATGTTATGGTTGGTTGTACCCCTATCTCCCCTTATATTCGAAACAAAAAAAAATCCATATTTTGATCATAGTTTCGAGCAATATTTGGGACAAATTTCATTTCTGTGACTTATAAAATAAACATTTCACCATACATATTCAAGAGCGCTGTTCTGTTCGCTCTCTCTAAAGCTGGCACAGCTTTTCCCCAATCACGTCTGCACTCACTGATCTTAAGACTAGCACAGCTTCTCCCAGAACCGCCTTTATACTAGCTCATCTACAGCCAGAACAGCTGCTATATCTTGTACTGACCTCCACCACATGTCGCAGAGCATAGAGAGCCAGGAGTCGCGAGCCAGTGGTACCGCGGCCGGGAGCATGACGACCCATCACCGCCACAGACGCCACACTCGTCCACGCGACGAGTCGAGCCGACTCGCAAGTCGCAACCGACTCTCTGGGAACAACACAAAAAACGAATGAAATTTTATTTTTTGCACTTTAAGATTGACCTCATCCCACCTGATGTTAAATGGTAATGAGGCCCTAGCTTAAGGGCGACAAATACAGCACAATAAAGCTGTTGCTGGACTTATCGCCCTTACCTTGATGGCTTCACTTCTGCTACTAATGTAGCACTGGCCCTAGAAACCTTAGAACACAACAAACCTGAAGTGATTAAATAAAATAAATAAATAAATGAAATAAATTTATTAAACACTTAATTTCAACATTTTATTGTTATTTGGCTGCGTTCTTCTGTAAAGTGAAGGTATTCCACCAGTCGGGCTGCTCCAGTTCGAGCGACCTAAGCCCAACGTGTCTTTCTCAGTTTTACACGTTACACACCATTTTATTGTTCGTCACCTCAATGGTCTATTGTATCCTGATTTTAATTCCCATGTTTCGAATTTTTCTAATCCATATTTTACAAGTGTATTTTTTAAGCTGGTATCCATTGTAACGATGACTTGAATACTTTGATGGAATCCTTAGCCCGGCAGTTAGACTATAATTTATAGTTACAATATTGTACACTGGCATAATCACTACACTTGCAAAATGTAGGTAAATGAGCACAAATACGAGCTATGTTGGTAAAAAGCTGAAACTAAATTTTTCGACCTGGTACTCGAACCCCGAGTTACTATAATTAAACCACTAGGCCCTCAAAAAGGCTTCCAAAAAAAAAACTTTAAATAACATTCTATAAAAACAAAAGTGGTTTTCAGTATCCCCAATTAAATTAGTAGTGGAACAGAGTTCATCAAGCATTTATACCAACCAGACTGCTATTTCAAAAACCTCTAACTATTTTAATGAACTCTGCACAAAAATTATAACAATTGTTTTAAAAACCCTGGTTAATTTGCCGCTGCTCAACCGGCACTATTTGCAATCCGCCATTTTTCATCACCCACAAACGAAATAGCGGACGGTAAAATTCCGGGCCACATAGTTTTAATTTTAAAACGGGAGCAAACATCGTGCCTAGACAAAGGAGTACGAGCACCAACGATGTGGCCTGTGGCCTGAGCGCGAGATGGAAGCGTTTGGCCAAGGCATGAACAACATTAAATAAATAAATGCGCCAGACAATCACACCAATCACCTGGTCTCAAACTAAGGTTTTCCCTTGTACTATGAGTACCAGACGACGGGTACTAACTGGGGGCGTCATCCCAGCACACCCAGACCCAAGTCAATTTAGAAAAGTTCGTCTTCCAAATAGAACATTGTTAATGGACGACCTTGAAACGTTTCGTTTTGACTGACATTATTAAACGCACAGCTAAGACGTGGAAATCGCTTTATAATTATTTCCTAAACCATTAATGGCGTACTTTCATAATTGACATCGAAAAACTTAAAATACTCCAAACTAGGTTAAAATTACCAATTGAAAATTATTAAAAATCCGAGATGGTAAGTATGCAGTAACACGACTTTAAAACAATCATGCCAATATAAATGGACAGATATAAAACATAAACTTTCGATATTTTAAAGAAACAGAAAAATTTCATCTCCCCTTGCGGTGCGGGAATCGAACCCTTGACCTTCACGTATCGCGCGTGCTGCTCTTCCAACTGAGCTGATTTTATCTGTTTCTTTAAAATATTTAAAGTTCGCTAGTACGGCGTAAAGCACTATAAAATCTTAAAAATCGATATGGACTTCCGATTCTAGCATGTGTAAAATGAGGTTGGCTAGTAAGGAGTATCGGGTGTTGTGGTAACTATGGCTAAGTCGAGTTTCCCACAGCACCACCCTTAAGGCGGTTACAACATCACTGACAAGATCCCATACATTGCTCCGATTCTGTGGTAAGTACCTTGAGCACTTGTGTTACAGAAATAAAAAACAACGACGGTACCACAACACCCAGACCCGAGACAATATAATAGGAAAAGTTCGTTTCCCATATCGACCCGACCGGGGGTCCAACCCGGGACAGAGATGGCGCGACGCCAAAGTCCGGACAGCTCACCTTTCGTCGTCAGTCGACATGAAAAAAGCAGGACTACCTAGTAAATCGGGGCGTTTTACTAGGTAGTCCTGCTTTTCTCGGGGCAGGGAATTCCACACACACCGTCATCTCCCTTGGATTGCTGCACGGTACATCAATGCATTCCCTTTGATGACATAAAACGGCCAATAAGGAGTCATAACCGCGATAACGCCTGCTAGACATAAATAGGCCAGTAAGGAGTTACAACCCCGCTATCGCCTGCTAGACATAAAAAGGCCAGTAACGAGTCACAACCCCGCTATTGCCTGCTAGACATAAAAAGGCCAGTAACGAGTCACAAACCCGCTATCGCCTGCTAGACATAAAAAGGCCAGTAACGAGTCACAACCCCGCTATCGCCTGCTAGACATAAAAAGGCCAGTAACGAGTCACAACCCCGCTATCGCCTGCTAGACATAAAAAGGCCAGTAAGGAGTTACAACCCCGCTATCGCCTGCTAGACATAAAAAGGCCAGTAACGAGTCACAACCCCGCTATCGCCTGCTAGACATAAAAAGGCCAGTAAGGAGTTGCAACCCCGCTATCGCCTGCTGGACATAAAAAGACCAGTATGGAGTCACAACCCCGCTTTTACCTGCTGGACATAAAAAGGCCAGTAACGAGTCACAACCCCGCTCTCGCCTGCTAGACATAAAAAGGCCAGTAAAAAGTTACAACCCCGCTATCGCCTACTGATTGCGCCACCACCAAGCCTTATTATTTCGCGTCCCCATTCCCTGATGATGTCAGGTCGTATCCGCATTGTGTCACTAGGTTTCAATACCCATTTTTTCACCAAGAGAAAGGTCTTTGTTTGCATGAAGGATTCCCAGCGTTCACTCCTTTCGAGGTTAAGCAAAAACGAGTTCTCTGATAAATTGGGAAATGGGCTTGAAGTTCTAAATATAGTCTTTTAGAGATACGTAGCTGCCGAAAACCCTTTAAGTTTCCCAATATTTGTTCCTATATTAAATTAAACAGTACGTGGTACTAGAAAGCTGTTATATGGTGCGACTATTGTACGATATACAAGTTTACTTTATGACTTAAGGGTTAATTGGTAGATAATGGCTTAGCATTATGTACACCTATTGTACTTATACGTGCAATAATGTTTTAAAAAATATATTGTAATTATAGAAACAAAACGTAAAAATAAAATTCTACGTTTAACACCATACAATTTTACTAAAAAAAAAGATATTCGTTATTTATTTATTTAATATAGATAAATTATACGTGATAGACAAGTACCAAATTTTTTAACATGTCAGCTGACCACACATTTCACCAATTTTTATTTTGTTGTGCTCTTGCTTGGAGCATAAATATGATGGAATAAAACGAGCGTTCAAATACCGGAATAGATGTAAAAGACCGCGTTGTCAGACAGACAGATAAACATACATACAGACAGACAAACAGAAACATACATTGGATATCGATCGTAACGAAAATTACCGAACAGTGAACGAAACAGATATGAGAGACTTCCTTTCATACTAATTTCATTCCAATATCGACACTAAAAGCATAAACAAATGTAAAGCACTCAAGCAAAAGATACGCAATTAAGTAACAAAGTATCAACACTTCAAAAAAAACTCTAAGGCTAGTGCATTTAGGTCGACAAATAGACAGTTAGTTACGTCATTTCATAGTATGGGATGGAACAAGCGCTGTAATTGGTCCGCGCCTGTGACTCGCTGCGTCCTTGGAAACGGTATGTGTACCGGACCTAGCTCACTTTTGCAAACCACGCCCACCGTGAAGAGCCATGTTGCAAAAAAGGTAAACACACACATAGACAAGCACACAGCCAGGCAGTTAGGTGGATAGACAGACAAATAGACATACGGGCAGATGGACAGACAGATAGGTAGACAGACAAGTAGATAGGCAGTTAGACAGACAGACAGGCATACTGATAGACAGACAGATAGATAGACAGACATACACATACATACAGACAGACAACCAGATAAATACGTCAGATATTGGCCGTGACTTAAAAAGTACTGAACCATTTAATCACGTCGGCTTAACACACTTGACCAATTTTTATTTTGGTAGGGATCTTGCTTGGAACAAAGGACGGGAAAGGGCGATCGTTCAAATACGGGAATAGATGCAAAGGGTACTGTTGTGCAAAACAGATTATTTTTAATGGACATAAATAGAATACTCTTTACTAAGTGGAAAGGATTGTATCACTCACACTATTGTATGGCGTAGGCGTCGCGAAATGAAAAAATAACCAAGTTCGAAACGAAATAGAAAAAAGTACTCTCGCACTTAGCATCTAAATCGTAATTTGATAATTGTCAGACAAATTTATTTAATTAAATAGCAACCCGCCGCGGCATGCTTTCTCCATTTTATTTAATTTTCCACTAATTCTTAGCTCTGATTGTCCACAGCGTAATGTAATATAGCCTAAAGTTTTTCTTGATTAATGGATTATCCTTGGCTAATTCTTGAATAGCATCTTGAAGGGGGAGAACAGAAGAATTCACGAACTATGATTAAAAAAATCCTTAGTCAGGGATTGTCAAGCTTATGGATTGGGCAATAAAAAAAAAAAGTATAATTCAGACGTATGAGTAGGCGATTTTTGAGTTATCTATTGAACATAATCGCTTAATGCCCAGTTTCAATATTTTACGATTTGTAATTTGTTAAAAATTATTATCCGTTTTTCTCCAATCGACAACGAGTCGTCAAATAATACCGTTCCACACAGCTGTCATCAGTTGACCGTAAGTCGTTTTTGGCTTACGCCTCGTATAATTTTGTGCCAACCTACGACATGACCTACAAGTCGACACAAATACGGCGTCAGCAGAACTGTCGTAGTAGACAACGCTCCATACGTAATGCACGATTAGCCAATTAATAACATTGATCCTACATCGCGATGTCAGAGTTTTCGCGATAGATTACAATATAGCGAAAAATAATGCGTTAAATTGCAATCATAATGTTAGGGTTCACAATCTGTCGACAGTTTACAATCTCGCGAAGTAGATTGTAATCTAACGATTTTTACAATCTTACGGTGACATATACAACACACCGAGATTAGCAATTGAGCCTTGGTCCCCGAGCAGATAACACCTAGCTCGGCGGAAGTACTTCCATTTTTAGTAAAGAACATACGTCCCTTTACTACCCGTAACTAGAAAAGATCGTTTTTCAAATATTGGAACCGCGCATAAAAAATCAAAATGTTTGCTCTTTTCCCAAAACAAATTCTAATCCAATAGACAGATATCTTCAAACAGCCTTCGACCACCTGATAGATAGATAGATAGATATACTTTATTGCACAAAACTTTACAGAAATAGGTTTTGCAGATTGAATATAGTACAATTTAGACGGTCTTATCGCTAGGAAGCGATCTCTTCCAGACAACCTTAAGGCAGAGGAAATAGTAGATGGCGAGAAATGGGTACGGCCGTGCAACATAAATAAAGTTTTATTTCTTGAATTATATTCATAGTATAGCATGATAAACATTCATAAACTCATAGATATGTATAAATATATATATTACATGCTTATCAAATATAAAATCAAGTAAAGTATTTTGACAAAAAAAAAACCTAAAATCACCTGAGTTTCTGTACAAGCCCACGTGCTTTTAACAATTAACTTTTGGCTCAACTTCCTGCGACCGAAGTTTGAAACTTCCAAGAAATTAGTATTCCCGGGGACTCCGGACAGATTATGCAAACGAGTCGAAAAGTTGCCACTTAAATAATATATGAAATTATGCAAAACGCGACGAGACGGCCATCTTTGACTTTCTTTGACTTTTATCACTTTTTGAGTGGCCAGTTGTGAGAGCTACGTGACTTGGCTGGTAGTTTACCGAGTCCCGTATCGGTTCCAATATAGGCGAAGTTTGGAGATGTTGGAAAGTGTGTTTCTTTGGAAATGTACTTTAGGAGCTCTGAGGCTGATTTTAAATCGCAGTTTGCTTTTAGTTACCGGTACGCGGTGTTATTTCTTACGACTTATGAATTTCGAGTTTTTTTTCGTTTTTATCAGTCACAGTAGGCCAGCTTTTCATTTAAATTTTTGCAACTGATTCAAGAAGGTTATATGAGAGGCATTTTCAAATAAAAATTGTAAAATATATACTTTGAGTGATCCCAGGGCAGGTACATACCCCGCGGAACTTATTGCGGTGCGTTTTTATTTGAGGGTATAATAATGTTTAACATTATTTATTTGTGATGGATTTGAAGTGATGTGAAGTGGTTATGAGATCCTAACTTACGGGCGACAAGTACAGGATAATAAATCTTTTACTGGACTTGTCGCCCTTACCTTGAAGGTTTGACCCCTGCTACTAATGTAGCACCCCCCAAGAGCTCTGGAAACCTTACTTACACGCAGGAACATAACACCACAGAAGTGATTGCTATTTGGCTGCGGTCTTCTGTAAGGCGCTGGTATTTTACCAGTCGGACTGCTCCAGTTCGAGCGATAAATCGCTATGCCTTTCCTCTCTTAAATTTTTATCTTATATATAAAAATGAATCGCTGTTCGTTAGTCTCGCTAAAACTCGAGAACAGCTAGACCGATTTGGCTAATCTTGGTTCTGAAATAATTGTGGAGGTCCAGGGAAGGTTTAAAAGGTTAGAAACTAAAAAAATAGACGTTACGAAGTTCGCCGGGACAGCTAGTATGTAAATAAATGATACTGGTTGAGTTTGTTTTGTTTTGTTAGTGGCAAAAGCAGCGGCAAGGCTGCCTGAAAGCCGGCGGCATGATGTGTGGATGCATCGTTACAGGTAGAGAGATCAATAATGCACCTTTTGCTTTTAAACTAAGGCCGAAATTTGAATGTTAAATAGGTAACAATCTCCGTCAGAGAGAGCCCATTTTATAAAACAATTTTATAAGAGACTTAAAATCCATGCTTAATTTTTTTCAGGCAACTCGTTAAATAATTGAAGACTTAACTTGATATCCAAATGAGTGCAGCGTGCCAAAATCTCGTATTTTTCATCCATGATGCATTGTCATACATCAGGTGTGCGCTGCAGCCTCCCCCTCTGTAGAGGTCATGGAATATTCATGGGGATGTTGTCGGCCATCTCATTTTTCATGCATGGCTATGGCCGTGGATGTATTTTGAAAATAAAGTTTTCTGTAAATTTTGCACTTTAGTAGGTTTTTCGCGAGGATTTTTGTTCATTATGAGCTTAAGTGAAGTTACGTATTAAGTCTTTTATCTACAGTCGCCGTCAGATATATCGGAGCAGACAAAGTGACAAAATACTTCTGAACAGGTGAAGTGTCCGTAACGGTCCCTAAATAGGTAATGCACCTTTTTTTCTAACGACAACGCCCTACAAACTTAGTACCACCCTCAATAAATCGTTCGAATGAATCCAGACAGCATTTCAAACCGATACCAATGTTAACACTTATCACACTTTACCAATCCAAAATACATGACTGTCCCGTTAAGCGAATAAAAATAAAAGCAAAATCGATATCAACCTATCCTTTTCGCACTTAAAAAGCAGCGGTTAGCAGAAGCGGGATGGCTTACCCTACTTTATTATGATAATCGAGAAATTCGCCACATTTTGTGTGAAAACTGCTCTCAACTCGATTTCGGAGTCTAGGAATAAATGATGAGTCCCGTCATTGGTACGTATAGAGGCAATTTATAACTTCGTACCGAGACTGATTTTCCGTATATTTGGGTGGGAGAGAGGAAATGGTACCGATTCTAGTTGGAGATATTGATTTAAGTATTGCGTTTAGCGATGTCCATGGAATATAAAGTTTGACTTTGGCACTCGATTAGAGATCAATTGAAAAAAAATGAGTTTTGAGAAGGTAGGGCATAGCGATTTGTCGTTCGAACTGGAACAGCCCGACTGGTGAAATACCTCCACCTTACAGAAGACTGCAGCCAAATAACAAACACTTCTCTGTTGTCGTGTTCCTGCGTGTGAGTAAGGTTTCCAGAGCTCCTGGTGGGTGCTACATTAATAGTAGGGGTTAAGCCTTCATGGTAATGGCGACAAGTCCAGTAATAGGCCAGTAACAGATTTATTATGCTGTACTTGTCGCCCTTTAGCAAGGACCTCATTACCACTCAACATCAGATGGGATGAGGTCAATCTTAAAGTGTAATATAAAAAAAAAATGTCAAACAGGTGCCATTTTGGTTAAAAGGACCTGATACACAAAGGTCACTATAATGTCTTGTAGTCTATATTCTGTTTTGTTTGTCTATTTAAGGTGATTTAATGGAATTAAAGTCTCATCTTAGAAATGAATTATAACTCATCACCGCAATTAATGTGAATTAACGTGTCTCTCTAACCTTGACACTGGCAAAATCAAAACGTTTGTCCAGAATTGCAAAAATGAGTAAAAGACAAGTGTTAGAAGCGAATTATTTATTTTATATATTTAAAAATATTATTGCGCTAAAAAATACAACAAGCGGACTCAATGCTAGATGTATTCTCTACCGGTCAACCCGATTAGAAAATATAAAAAAAATTCTTTATTCATGTAGGTAAACTTTTACAAAATCATTTATGAATCGTCAGATTAAGTTGTGGTACCTTCGTTGTTTCTGATTTCTGTAACACAAGTGCTTTAGCTACTTACCACAGAATCAAAGCAATGTATGTGATGTTGTCCAATATTTATTTATTTATTTATATTTAAGTTAAAAACTGCCGGGTTCGAAAATTATTTATCTGTAGTAAAAATGTAAAATAAAGTATATCTTAATTTACTTTTATGTTATTGGCTTCCTCATATTTTTTACCGCATATTATATTGCCTCTTGCAAATGAGGGGATAAATAAAGATATAGGACTGAAGCAAAACATATTGTGTTCGCAAACTCCTAGAAAAACATCTTCGGGCTGCTATGCATATCATCAGCGTCGCTTAGAAATACCAAACAATATTTTTTATGCCTGAAACGGTATATTTTAGAACAAAAATTACATGGGTATTCATCATGGTAAAGAAAGAAAATATGTTTTTAAGCAATAATTTAAGATAAGTTCAGAAATAAATTGTGTGTTAGCAAACTATTTGAACTAAGTAAACGCCATTCCCCCTGGAATAACTTTTTATTTTATTTATAATCAAAATGAATAAAAGTAATAAAGTATTTTACTATAGAGTAAAAAACAAATTGACCACAAAGGCATATTTGTTTGAACCAGTAGTAGAAACAAATTAAAAAAATATTTATAATAATTTCAATTTAGGATTTTTTCATTTACCAAAAAAAAAGAACTTGTTTGTGAGAAACAAATGATTTAGGGAAATATTTCGTTGGGCAAAACACAGAAACACAGAGCTCCTGCCTTTAAGGTAAGGGCGACAAGTCCAGAACAGATTTATTATGCTGTACCTGTCGCCTTAAGCTAGGACCTCATTACCATTTAACATCAGGTGGGATGAGGTCAATCTTGAAGTGCAATATAAAAAAAAAGTTACAACTATCGACTTAGTCATCACACATCCCAAAAAACATCATATCGATATTTCAGTACCTATGTGATTTGTAAATGAATATGAAAAACGAAATAAATATGATCAATGACATGGTACCACACATGGCATACCTCCTTCTGAATGAAAAAAAAAATTCAAAATCGGTTTATAAACCACGGAGCTATGCCCGAACACACATAAAAGTATATATATATATAGTCCAATTGAGAACATCCTTCTTTTTTTGAAGTCGGTTAAAAAATAAATCTGTTACTTTCACTTATTTCTCAACAATAACACTTTGAACAATTCCAAAAGTGCCAAAACAGCCCGAAGACTTCTCAGCCATCTGCAATAAGGAGTAATGCTAATTTTCAATCGCTCAACTGATTAGCTTCTCCGAATTCCGAGTCAACTTTTAAACACCACAAACATCGAGGAAGTTGGTAATTATAATCAAATTTGCCAATGTCTCGCCGCTTGCTTCTGTCAGTATGCTAATATTTTGAGCTTCTACAGGACGCGGTTTGGTAGTGAGCGATTCTGAGCTGAAAGCCTAGAAAAGCTATCGTATAACTGTATGGATTGGGACAGTAGAATAAAGAACAGAGATGTATACCAGGGCATTTTCAACTGGACATTGCAAACTGCAGAAGCAATTTCACATGCAGTTGAGCAACTCTGACGGCTGCACTACTTCAAGAACAAAAAAGTAGCACCTTAATACCTTCTATGTGTCTGTGGATCCAGGCCAGTGTGGTAATTAGAGCCTCAACTGGACACTGCAAACTGCAGAAGCAATTACACATGAAGTTGAGCAGCTTTGACGGCTGCACATACTTGAAGAACAAAAGGGTAGCACCTTAACACCTTCTATGTGTCTGTGGATCCAGGCCAGTGTGGTAATTAGAGCCTCAACTGGACACTGCAAACTGCAGAAGTAATTTCACATGAAGTTGAGCAGCTTTGACGGCTGCACATACTTAAAGAACAAAAGGGTAGCACCTTAACACCTTCTATGTGTCTGTGGATCCAGGCCAGTGTGGTAATTAGAGCCTCAACTGGACACTGCAAACTGCAGAAGCAATTCCACGTGAAGTTGAGCAGCTCTCACGGCTGGACATACTTCAAGAACAAAAAGGTAGCACCTTAACACCTTCTATGTGTCTGTAGATGAAAAGAAGTTTCCACCTAAATCGTTATTGAACACATTACAAAGTACGATCAAAAGCAAGTCAGTTTATAATACTTAAAATTTGAGCCCGCCCTTATTTCGTGCGTATAAGAACTAAAATGGGTTTACCACCTTATCGTTTGTATTACCACCGGTTCGGAGTCTCTTTCTACCAGGAAGAATTAAAAACCCCGCTTTATCCAAAGCCGCGTCTCAAATGACTCGATTGCGGAATGACTAACTAAAGATTTGTGTTTCTGTCTCGGCGAGTCAACTTCGGGATTGCAGACGAGCAAATAATTCGGCAACTCGTAACGAAGTTGCGCGGAGGCGGTTGTTTTGACTTGCGCTTAGGCACAACATGTAATAATGCAGTACGGAGGCTAAAGAGATAACACTCGATAAGTTTAAGTGCAGTATGGAAGCTGAGAAGCATAGAAGATAACTTTGAACAACGGCCGAAACTGTATAACTAGTTGTTGCCAGCAACTTCGCCCGCTTTATCAAAGGATACAAAGTATTCGTTTCGATCCGATTAACGTATATATATTTTTTTATATTGCACTTCAAGATTAACCTCATCCCACCTAATGTTAAGTGGTAATGAGGTTCTAGCTTATGGGTGACGAGTACAGCATTATAAGCCACCCAGCCACCTTTCAGTGTCAACTATTTCATCCGAGCTGGGAATACTCAATGGCTTTCATAGTGAACAAGACATTAGTTGAAGCGATTTTAAAATATTTGGCGCCCTTAATATGAATTTGATTGTGTTAATGTGCGGGGCGCAAATAATTTTACCGAACTTTTTTCGGTCAACGCTTCCCTTCATCGAAAAATGTTTTACCGAATCATAGAACTTTGTAGGTACGATCCGGCGAAACGATGTTCGGGAAGCGTAGCGTCGGAATAAAAAAAATCGATAAAACGATATCTACCCCAGTGTGCGTGGGTCTAAAATGTGTTTTCATGGATGTGATACCTGCATTTGTGAATCTTAGTATGTATATGATAATATACGATACATGTCACCTAGATGCAAAAAAATAAAATTTAATTATTTTCATAAATAATATACCGAGCAATGTACGTGATGTTGTCCAATATTTACTTATTTATTTAATAACTCGATATTAAGGGCTGCATCCACGAAAAAGATGACGTCATTGTCCTGTTACCCTTATTGTCGCGTTCCGTAAGAGAGCGTGGCACAAACGAGAGAGATGCATAATCGGCTCGAGTGATCGGCTCAGCGTTGTCGCGTCAAACTAACTTCCGTTAATCGACATTACAGAAAACCATTTTTTTTCAGTTCATTATAGGTATGTGCTCTTGGCTTGCACCACATTCAAGCTGGCACGACAGTGCAGAGCAGTAATTCAGTTAGTTGGCCTGCAATAACCCCTTTCTGCTGGCTAACAATGTAAAAAAACGTAGGAGTAACTTGACATGCAGATACCCAATCAAATTTGTAAGCTACCTACAATAAAGTTTCAACACTTGAATAAAAACTTTAAGGCATTAGTCATTCGTTTATAGGGGGCGTTAGTTACGTCATCTCATAGAATGGGATAAAATACGCGCTGTAATTGGTCCGCGCCTATGACTCGCGGCGTCCGTGGAACGGTATTTGTACTGCCGCTAGCTCACTTTTTTAGGCCACGCCCACCGTGTCTTACTTGCCGTGGTGCCATTTTCAAGCGTTAGAAATGTCTCTATGCTATTTTCGTTCGCTGAGTTTTTATGTTTACTGTGAGCTTACCGATGCTGTGGCAAATCAATAAATTAACAGGAAAATATTACTGCCTTTATCTACCATTCGATCTGTTGTTCAAAGCATAGAGCAGATAGATAGAGACAGAGTTATTACATCAGGGCACAACTAAGTCACATTATAAATCATATTTGCTATTAGAATACGACCTTACAATGATAAGAAAAATCAACAATACCACAAAAGATGGCCCCGAATACCTGAAATATGACGATTATTTGCCCGCCATTATCCAGTCCCTATTGTATGCAAACAATCCGAAGAAAAGGCTCAATACGTTCAGCGGCCGCGGCCGGTGCCGAGGGAAAAATACATAGTTTACTGAAACGGGTCTGGATCCGAGCCGACAAATCGAATCACTGCTGTCGTATTTACGTAAGTATTGACACGGGTGCGTATTGGCCCTTTTAGAGCGGGCTGTGTGTCACACCGAAGTGAACATTATTTACTACACACATAAATTATAAATTGAATAATAAATTTTAATACATAAATTTGACAACCTCGGTGGTGCAGTGGCTAAGATAGGCCGCCAAAGCGCGAAAGGTCCCGGGTTAGATTCCCGGTCGGTTCAATTTGGAAAACGAACTTTTCTAAATTGACTTGGGTCTGGGTGTACTGGGATGACGTCCCCAGTTAGTATCCGTCGTCTGGTGCTCATAGTACAAAGGGGAACCTTAGTTTCAGATGTAAGGAAACCTTAGACCAGGTGATTGGTGTGATTGTCTGGCGCATTTATTTATTTATATTTATTAAATACAGTCACCCAAATCTATATATAAAAGAGAGTCGTGATAGTTACTATTTATAACTCAGGAACGGCAGATTGGTTAAAAATTGGTGGGGAGGTAGTTTAGAACCAGGAGAAGGATATAGGATACTTGTTTATTAATATCTTTTTGCTTTTTTTTTAAGTCCTTTATTGCCTCTAAGGCGGAACCAAGTTCGCCGGGTCAGCTAGTTTACAATAGAAGCTGAAAATCATAGCTACAGGCGGCGAAGTTATGGGGAGCAGCATAATAGGATAGTGGACTAAAATTGTTTTTAAGTTTTTTAGATTATCCAAAAATACGGAACACGTATTTTTGCGTTTTCCACCCAATTGATATACAAAATAAATAAAAAAATGTGGACATCACATACAAACGTTGCTTTGATTCTGTGATAAGTAGCTTAAGCAGTTGTGTTACGAAAATAGAAACAATGACGGTACCACAACTTCCAGAGCCGATACAATGTGGAAAAGTTCGCATTTCCATATTGCCGCGACCGGAGATCGAACCTCGGACCTCAGAGATGGGCGCGACGCCAAAGTTCGACAAACACTACTGAAAATGAAGTGATTCCAAAATATACAGATTAAGTATCTATGTTATGAAAACAAGAATTTACTGTGGTAACAATACATACCTACCTACTTAAAACATTTTTAAACTCTCAGACTCAACAAACGTTCATCACACTAATTTGTACTCTTAGGTCGCACCCACACCTCTTCATTCATCAACTAGCAGATTTTTATCCATTTTAAAGAAAACTTTTCATGTCAAAATTCAATCGACACACTACAGTGTAATAGTCACCGGCCCAATAAAACAGAGTTATTCAATTCGTACATCTTCAAATTGTCACTCAATATTGCGCTTTATACACACTGAAAAGAGTTCAAAGCCAGTCGAATTCGATTTGTCATACAAAATCGTGGCGTGATGTACAAGTTCTACTTTTATGACTCTCGGCGCTTGCTATCTTTTGTTTTATCGTTTTATTTTGAATGAGACAAAGGAAACTGTAAGGAGAAATCGGGAAACTCGGGAACACTTGGCAATGTTTATCTTCAGAAATATTAAAAAAAACCGACAAAATGCAAGAAGGACTCTCACACCAAGAGTTCCGTACCTATTTGTAACCTAATCTTGCAAAATTTATTTATTTAAAAACTTTATTGCACAAAAAAAGTACAAAGTACAAAAGGTGCTAGGGTCAACCGTTGGGTCATGCAGATAGTACGTTTATGGGTGCAGTAAAAGTAAAAATGTGAGTATGGATAACAACAAAATTAATAATCATATAATAGCAGAAAATTACACACGAGAATAGAATATTCATACATAAGTTCATGATAAATAAATATAATAATTAAACAATATAATATAAATATATATATAAATAAAATAAAATAATATATATAAATATATGCAAACAAGTGAATAAATAAAGCAAATCAATTGAGCAAACGAAATTTTATGTAGAGGGGGAGGAATAAAAGAATTCACGAACTTCAACTTTTTTTTATATTACACTTCAAGATTGACCTCATTCAACCTGATGTTATGTGGTACTGAGATCTTAGCTTAAAGGCGACAAGCACAGCATAATAAACTACTTCAATTAATACATTTATTGAAAAAACCCACTCATCTACGCCATATATTTACAAATATAAAAACATTACAAAAACTAAAAATCTTCTAAAATTGGGCCTTGTGGGATCGATCCCAAGACCCTGGCAGCATAAACTATTTGATTTCATATTTTATTTCGTTGGCAAATATACGGCGAAAACCTCTTTTTTATACAGATAAAAAAGAGGTTTTCACAATGAAGAGGAGCTCACAGGAGCTCCTTTCTTATTTACTATATTTTATTTTAATTAAGTATATTTAATGAGAACATAAAACTAAAAATTATGTGTTTATTTAAGCATCACGATTGTGTTATGGGAGCCCCCCTTGAATATTTGTTTTATTTAAGTTTTTGTAGATATTTCAGCTGTTTTAGTAGTTAAGTACAGTTTAGTGACAGATTGACGGATAGACAGATGACAGCGAAGCCTCAGTAATAGGGTCCTGTTTTTATCCTTTGGGTGCGGAACCCTAAATCATAGACACTAGGAATTTAGATCAAAACGCACTAGGAACACAAATCTAGTATATATTTACGATCTCTAATTCTTACTGTGCATTGATTTCTATTTAATGTGCAAAATACAACTTCGTCACAGTAAAACCGCAACAAAATCGCATACCAATTCGATATTGTCATCGTTAATCATTTAATTGTTTTGACGTTCCGTCTTTTCCAATTCTGTTATCTGTTTGGAGTATTTTAGTGAAAGGATTTAAATTGGACACACAGGTGATCCAATCGACGAGCCTAAGGTAGTTTACAGTGTAATAAATGATATTTATTGCATTGTTACAGCTGGAATCTACGTCACTGGGGTGGTGACGCTATGTGGCGGGTCGTTACATTCCCTTCAATATGGTTGAGTGACGCGATGGCTGGCACTGGCTAATCGTGCATTACGTGTGGAGCGTTGTTTACGGGGCGACATACATTTGCGTTCTTTTACGCTGGCTAGGGGAAGGCAACGGTGTTTGTGGGACTTCCCCGCTCTACAGGAACGGAGTCTATCTTAACTAAAAACCACCAGTATGACCTCATAACCTCAGTGCTGGGTGTGATCGGGAATCCTTGCGTAAGACATAGTACCAAATCAGTTTTTCTACAGGGGGAAATATGTTTACGTTCTTTACACCTGCCTAGGGGAACGCAACAGCGTTTGTGGGACTTCCCCGGTGTAAAGGAGCGGAGACTACCCGAACTAAAAACCCTCAGTAGGACCTCATCACCCTAGTGATGGGTGTGATCGGGCATCTTGGTGTAAAACGAACTACCAAACCGTCTTTTTACGAGGGCATGCATTTAAATTCTTTACCACTGCCTAGATAAGGCAATGACGTTTGTGGGACTACCCCGCTGAAATATAAACCCCCGGTTGGGCCTCATAACCTTATGCCCGGTTACAATAGTTTATGGATGGTAATGCGTCAAAACTATTCGTTAGTAGCAAGCAATCTGTAATTTATCTCATGGAACGTTCTTTATAGGAATGTATAAATATTCATCCTTGACTGTATTATGTATATTCGGAAAAATCTTAATTTATTCTTTAAGAAATCTGATGTTCATAGTTTTAACACAAGAAATAAACATAATATCGCTATTTCAAACCATAGGCTTCGCAAGACCAGTAAAACATTCGTTGTATTAAGTATAAAAATATTCAACAAGTTACCGCAAGATATTTTTATTATTGACTTACCCATGCATAAATTTAAGGTCTATGTTAAATCATGTTTAATAAAAAAAGGGTACTACAAACTTGATGAATATTTCAATGATAAACATATATGGACATGATTGTCTGCTCGCTCGCACACCATATTTTTAAGTTCTCTAGTTCCAAATATTGTAAAGATTAACTACTGAGTTTCTTGCCGGGTTCTTCTCGGTAGGATTAGGTTCCAAACCGGATGTAGCTTCAATTTTGGTTTATATTCATTATGACGATGCATAAGTGTTACTTGTAACCAACATGAATAAATTAATTGATTATGATTATGAATGGTTTTAGCCACGCCTCTTATAACTTGTTACTATACGTAACTTAAACAAGTCGTATTTCAAATATTGGAACTGGACATTCGTGATGGTGTGATGGTATTATTGGAAATCAGGACCACCTGTCCGCAACACCGTTAGCGGAATGTGTGACGAACAACCCAACAGTGTGTCAGACATATCCAACAACACAAACCGATTTTATAAATGGCCGCCTCAGTTTCGGTTCTTGAAAGGCCCACGAGGTGAGTAGGCTTTTGTTTATATAAACAGCGAACGCGGTGCCTCTGACAATTATTAATTATTCCCGAGCACAATTCTCGGTTAATTGAGCGTGGATCCGATTGGTCTGTGATCGGGGAACTCTCGAAGATTCTCTCGGAATTTGGGTTCGTAGAATTTGTTGCGATTTGACAGTGAATAATGGTGAGGTTAGGACTGAGAGCTTGAATCGTAAATGGATGGACTGATTTTTTATTTGCCTAATTCTACGTTATAAATACATCAATGGATAAATGAGTCATTATCTTTGTATGGGACTTAATATTGATTTAATTGATTTTATTATTTTTTTATAGTACTATACGCCATACTAGCGAACTTTAAATGTTAGAAACATAAATTTTTTATCTCCTCTTGCGGTGTGGGAATCGAACCCACGATCTTCACGTATCGCGCGTGCTGCTCTTACAAACTGAGCGATTCCGTGGTTTTCAAACATTTCTGCAACGAATGTACCACGGGCCGATAAGTATGTAGTTCTGATATTATGTTAGATAACTTTTTTCTGTTTCTAATATGTAATATTAATTTATTAGGTAACAGTTATTAACCAATTCTTGTGTTTTATATTGAGTCGACCAGAAAAAAATTGTACCGCTTATTTGAGCTGTGTGCAGTCATGGTTTGATGTAGTATTGCTGTATAATTGATTGTGAATGGATGGATTTTTGACAAAATACGTAGAAAGGCAAAAGGGCTAGACTTTGGCAACGCACCATTTCTGAGGTCCCGTGTTTGATCCCCGGTCAGGTCAATAAAATCAATTCAATTCAATTTAATATTATTCATTTAAATTACATTAAATTGCAGCGGTAAAGTACGCAAATGCATTCCCCCCCCATATATTAATACATTGGGAAATATGGGTAACGAATTTTTCTATATTGTCTCGGGTCTGGATGTTAACCGTCGTTGTTTCTGATTTCTGCAACACAAGTGCTTAAGTTACCATAGAATCAGAGCAATGTATGTGATGTTGTCCAAAGACCTTCTATGCCACCACTAATGATCTATTATTAATGATAAAACTCTTCAAGTTCAGCACAATTTTGCCAAACATGTACTCAGCTCTTGTTGCAAAAGCGCTCTCATATTACATATACAATATATGTAATGGTTTCTTGTCATATAAGACGAAACACATACCAATAAATTAGTCAAGAGTGTTAAAATATGGCCAAGATCTGTTAAAATACACGATGCAAGCAATGTTTTCTCTCTCAACCAAAAAATAATTTGTTTTAGTACTTATTCAGTTCTGTAATAAGTCCAAAGAGCCTCTTAATGTAAGTTTATTTAAATGAACTTTATTAAATATAGCATTACAAACAAACTACTCTGATGTAAATAATCTCTTAGCAATAAGATGGCAAGATTTTATGAGATAATAAATAAATAATATAGCAAAGTATTTTCGTTTTTAATATTGTTTTCTAAGATTGAAGGTTGGTATATTTGTAAAAATATTTGTTTATTTACAATGTTATTGCCTATTCACTTGTTGTACAGTAAAATTTCACAAATGGTTAGAAGTATTCGTTGCTGCTCAAATAAAGAAATTAAACTATTATTTTAAACTTTAGAGATCTATACTGCAAGTTTTTTTTGGAATTCGTTCTTCAGATTTTTGTACACGGGTTTACACCTAAAGTTATGTACTTTATACATAAAACAATATGTGCAATGTATTGTTAGAGAAAATAATAAAATAAATATTTTGTAGTTCTAATTTGTAGGTTCCACTGGAAATATGAATGAATATGCATGACTAAAATATAATTAATAAGATATTACTCATGTTAGTCTCTGAAGCGAGATGGAATGCAAATATTCTACCGCTCGTGCCGCCCTCCTATACTTCCTCCGGAAGTACGGCGTGCTACAATTTTATTATTTTATAACTGTATACTGATAGTTTTTAGAGATTTTTAATCAATTTCAAAGTAGCAAAATCAGTAAAAACCCTGAAAACGAAGTTCCATGACTTCCTTCAGTTGTTATAAACACTCACATTAAAAAATATGTCTGCGCTGTTTAGAATTTAGAAATTATTTGTACGAGATTTTGGCTCGGCACGCTGCCATACGCCTCACATTCCACGTCGTTGACGCGCAACATTCCGCGGCGTACACAAGTCATTGTTTCCAAGTTACGGTACAAAGCGACAACGTATTTGCCACGTACATACATTCTCCTCTGCGCCCCGGCTTTTTCTCAATTTTTTCGCGCCCATGGGAATTCCTTGTAAATAGAAAATATGATGGTCGGAATGAATTCCTTTTGAGAGGATGATTCCATTTATGAGGGCGCCGGAAGAAAAAAAATGTTTTCGCTTCTGTCTTTAAACAAGAGACGTAAGCCTCCGATGGCTGATTCGTTTAAATACTTGGTCATGATTACATGGTTATTGGTTTAATAAGGTACAGTAATATTTTTAATAAGTATAATAATTGGATTACCAAAAAATGTAAGGCACTAGAGAGGACTAACTTAGAACCCCCGTTTTAAGGGGGTAAAACAGGAGTTCAAAGTTCGGGGTGAATTAACAAAATCTTATTTCTCCGTTAAGCTACAAAAGGAACTCCTGTGCGAATTTCAAGTTTCTAAATCTTATAGTTTAGGTCCTCCGTTCATAGATCAGTCAAAGTAATTTTTTTTTATTATATAAATTACATAAATAATACTTATGAATAGTCTCTAAATAAAACAAATGAAGCTACCTCCGGTTTGGAGTCAGTCAGTTCGTTTTGCATATTAACCCAACCAGACATTGCCCCGGGGACCTCAAATTATAGCTAGAAGCCAATCCAGCTCACTCGCCTCTCGAATAAGGAGTTGTCAAAATGAGTAGAATATAGAATGGGGACCATGATGATTTTATCAACAAGTTTTATAATTGCATATCTTGAAATAAACTAGTACTAGTACAGGTAATTTATTACATAAACAAAACAAATTAACTTAAGATAACACTAGCTTACAAAAAATTCAAACTAAAATTAATAAAAAATAAATATTTTAAATAAACAAAGAAGGTCCCTGTGGTAAGGTACCTAAAATGCTGGCTGCATTACCTCGCTGAATGGCGATTGAAAGACGTTGGGCGAGGTAGCAGCCAGCCTTTGGGTCTCCTGTAATTAATTGCATATCTGATATCACATAATACTAATGGATTAGTTTTTTCTTTGTCATATGTGTGAGCATAATTATTAATTTAAATTTAACTTGTTAATATATAATTTTAAGTAGAATACTAAAACTTGATTTTGTGTATGCGGAACTAATCTTTAAATATCTCTTACATTAAGTTTAAGGAATATTAACTGTGTTTTACTACTAGCAGGAGCCAGGGCTATTGCTATTTTCCCATGCAGTTGGTTTTCACCAGAATACCAGCGCCGCTGCGGTGTTATACATGCCGTAGCAGCATTTGCTGAGGTGGAACCCAAGTTGGCCTCACACGATACCTTATATTTTATGTAGACTGTCTAATATTGTGTGTGTTCGGTAATTGTGTGATCGTTAATAAATGATTTTTTTTTTCTTTCTATTTATTAATGTAATCAGATGTTGGTTGGTATAAGTAAATAAATAAAAGTCTATACTCGTTCATGAATAGAGTTCTTGTCGCAATTACTTCGCAAATGCTTGAAAACTGCAGGATTGTAAAGGTCCTGGAGCTAATCTTGAAATAATAAAGCCATTTAGCTTTTGTTCTTACAACAGGAAGCGGATACTATATTTACTGTTGCAGAACTGCACAAGTTAAAATAAGGGTTCTAAAAAACGGTCAGCAGTATACAATGTTTTAAGTTTCTGCCAAAACACGACCCTTTTATTATTATTTTACACAAACAGTGTACATGTCGCAGGCATATTGAGTAAATCCGCCGTTTACATACGGCGTCGTCAGTTTAAAAACGAATGCTGGTTTGTAAAATGCCGAGGACAAAATGTCATTATGTATAATGACGCGGCAAATTGAAGTATTGCTTGACAAAGCTAGGGTGACCATACAATTTAGTTTGCAAAGGACAGTATTATTGAAATTTATATAACTAAAGAACTGTAAATTTAATAGTGTTAAAAATATGTAATGTTTCAATTATATATGAAATCCCTAGTAAATGACTTTCCTACTGTTTTATTTTTTAATGATTATAATATTATTACAAATGAGCTAGACATGGCGCTTCGCCGGCCGCTGCCGCGGCATGCTCGCTACGCTCGCTCAGCTTGCGTTTCACATTATTCACTTTTTTTTTTCGGGGGGAATGCTTGATGCACCGTACCGCCACCCTGAGGGAGGGTGGCGGCGTGTGTCGGACTCCCTTCCAACCAACCAACCCGGTGTACCCACTAAAACCCCCCGGTTGGACTCTCATCGCCTAAATGGCGGCGCTGTGGGAAATCGGCTCAGCCTTTGCTTCCACAGCGCCGATTCACTTTATTCACTAACCTAACCTAACCAATGGAATTGTTAATTACTTCAATTAACTTTCGGTTAAGTAATTGATATTCAATAAAAGTCCTTTTTGCTACTTGAATATTTTAATGAAGTAGGTCTAATTTGTCCAAACAGTGTTTTATTCATGGTCACCCCAAAACTACAACAAACTGTTGTCATTTTGCCTGATTTTGCATTCGGCATATTACATATCAGCGAGCGTTTTTAAACTGACGACGCCGTATGTAAACGGCGGATTTATCCAAAATGCCTGCGACATATATACTGTGACTGCAAACTGGTTATTACAAATCTGACGATTAATTACTTTCTCGGCATTTCAAAATCGCATTTTGCGCCTTCACAGAACCACAAGAGCCGGCCATCGATGTCATCGCTTCAACGTGGAAAATATTCCATCACGAACAAAAAAAATTGGTTACTCTTATCTTTGACGGACCATTAATAAGTGGAACTCGTTGCCGGCTCATGTGTTTCATTCTTCCTTTGATATGGAATCCTTCAAAAGGAGCGTGAAGAAACATCTTGCGGTCCAGTATGGCGTTGCTAACGGATAGGATATATCGGTGTCAGATCCGTTGTCATCACAATGTGGGTTCCTCTCTTGCTTACCATCAGGCTAGGAGGAGCCAATTTACTATGCATATAGAAAAAAAAATGATTTGTAAAAGAACAATTTGGCCGATGTAGCATAAAGTCCTCTAATACAGCATTGATATCAATTATTTGTGTGTCAACGTCCCAAATGTGGACACAGTACGGCTGGTCCATAAGTTGAAGGTTACTCAGCGAGCTATGGAAAAAGACACCCGCTATACCTAAAGCGATATGCTCAGATCGAAGACGTAATGAAGATTTTACATCAAGTATCGTAGTTAGCAGGTAGTTTTAAACTGTTAGTTCTGTCAACGTGTTTCCTATACCTTCTCATTGTATTTTGGTTACTGCCAATTCGTGCAGCATTGCTGACCAATTAAAAAGCAAATCCGGAAGATCAGCGCCGGGTGTCAATCTGACACTTTGACAAATGCTTAGTATTTGCCTTTACAGTGACAATCTTTAATAAGTTTAAGTTTAATGAAAGAAAAGTTAAAAGAGATATATCTTACCTGACACCTCCCGTCTATGCACATATCCAAGCTGCCGGGTCGACAGCGGGTTCCATCAGAGACCCTGGCTGCAAGCACTGCTACCACCACTCGGTCTTCTTCGTCTAGGGATACCGTCTGAAACAAGGTATGGTATCAGAGTGGTCTCTATTCAAATATAGAACATTATATATTTTTGTTATGGTGGGGGAAATGCCTACCGTAGAGTGACAGTATTGTCACTCTCTGCGGGGAACAGAAAGTGGTGTGTCTGGCTTGCACCTACTAAAACTCTCGGAGGCTACCGCTGCTCAGTTGTGGGGGAGTCGGGATCCCTTGCGGACTAAATAATTGAATCGTAGAAAATATTCCTCCATTAGGATTACGATATTCGCTTTTTTTATATAAAACAGAGTGACTCTCACATATGCAAATTCCACCCAGCTAAGGAAATACTTTAAAATGGTGGCCAGTCACAATAGATCTGATAGGTCGCTGTGACCACAGTGCACTAAAACTGCACAGCCGCAAGTGCGTTTATAATAATAGGTCATAGTACTTAAAAGGCCTTTGTAGACGACAAAGTAGCTATGCCTTACCGGTTCAGGACTCTGCCCGGAGTGCTGCGGAGCACCGCGGCAGGTCAGCGCGCATGGCTCCGCATCATCACGGTGAGCAGTCCAATGGAACAGCTCACCGCCATACGGAGTGCTGTCGTGCGCGCTGCATTGCTGCTCACGCCATATATCTTCTTCCAGCAGCGAGATGTTGCCCCGGCATGGCTGGAATAACAGAATAACATTTATTTATCTGCATAAAATACAGTGTAATACATGAAAGATGTTACAAAGTGGTATCTAGATTTGTATTTGACAACCGTAGCCGAGAGGCGAGCATGCTGGACTTTGGCGTCGCGCCATATTTGAGGTCCCGGCTTCTATCGGTCGGGTTAATATGGGAAACGAACTTTTCTATATTGTCTCGGGTCTGGATGTTGTGGTACCGTCGTTGTTTCTGATTTCTGTAACACTAGTGCTTTAGCTACTTACCATAGAATCAGAGTAATGTATGTGATGGTGTCTAATATATATTTTTTTACTATTTCCTCTCGCCTCTCGGCTACGGAGGTCGTCATAAATGGATACAGCCGCGCAACATAATATTAGTTCTGGGTGTTGTGGTACCGTCGTTGTTTCTGTGGTTTTTGTGGCACGAGTGCTTAAGCTACTTACCACAGAATTAGAACAATGGACGTGAAGCTGTTCAATATTTATTAACTTACTTATTATTTGTAGCTGTGTTTACATGGTTTTCAGGCATTTTATTACATTTAATGATTCGTTATTAATTAAAAGCCTTTTCATTCGCTAGTCTGCTTTGGAAACCTACTAAATATTTCCTCATTCCACTAAACAACTCGTTCGATTTCCTCGTGCCTTAAATCTCCACCTATGAAACTCGTAATAGAGAACATATCAAAGCATTGCTCCTAACGACCAAAATCAAAGTTTACTCAATGGATTGAATATCTAGCGTCTCGATAACTTCAATGTTTCACATTACATGTAAATAAAGAACAATTCCGCCTACGCTCCGATACGTACTTCAAAGAACTCAGAATCACAAAGGCCTTTGGGAAACCTTTGTGTTTAATGATTCGTCTCTAACGTTATAGTAAATATGCGAAAAAGTACGCTAATTTGTGAGACGTTCCCATAATAGGAAAGTAGCAAACGTTGTTTCTTCCTCAGTGTAGCCCTTTACGAGGTCTTTCTTCATTTTAACTGCGATTAAAATACCAGTTTTTATTTCATATTCTTCCAATAGTTTCGTATAAGGTAGTAAAAGGCACAAAAATCAAATGATCATCAGTTTTACATCTATAATTGTTTACTAAAGTAAATCGTTGATTTTGAATTGAGAAACCTCTTTTTTTAAGTTCATTATAACATGTCAATTTTAAACAACTTTGAAGAGTTATAAATACGTGTTATCATAGTTGGTTTTTTAAACGGTTTTATTATTATCTTACACATTACTTTGTCTTATAACATAATTCACATTGGGGCAATTCGTAGATGTAATAGGAAATAATATGTAATTTTTATCAAAAAGTACTTCTTTAGAAACGAACCGACTTCCCTGCAATATTTCTGATACCGTCTGAACTTAGTTTTCTTATCATGGTAATGTCGTAAGCACGTTAGGCTATACATTGTAGGTACCGTCTTTATGTCGCGGGCATAAAAACTAAAATCGGACTGCAAGCGTTTATCTTGATGTGTTCTTTACGGTACCACCATCAAAATACATCCTTCTCAATTCTAACAAATAAACCATTATGTTAAACATATATTTTTTTGCATGATTTATACCATGTGTCAGTTTTTAATCCCCGACGCAAAAACGACGGGGTGTTATAAGTTTGATGAAAAGAGTAACTATCAAGTTTCTCGCCGGTTCTTCTCGATAGAATCAACATTCCGAACATGGCAGTAGTTTACTTAATTTTACGATTCATAAATGCCTTTGTTACATTAATTTTACATGAATAAAGACATTTTCTATAATATTCTATTATAAATGACGAAGTTATAGGTACGTGTACACACATAATACAATACAATAGACACGGTTAAATCAAGGTACCTCTTTTTGTGTTAAAGTCTGTTAAGAATATAATACTTTTCTGTATTTTACTACGTGTATTTGAAGGTATATCCATATCAGCTTCATTATGAACGGATTTACGGGAATCTGGTTCGAGTACGTTCCGGCTTGTTTATTTCTTGCAATGAAATCTTCTATTCAAACAAGTATAGATATTTCACATACTTTGATCTGATCCCAAAGTAAGTACTAAACCACATGCGTTATGAAAACCAAACACAATTTATAGTTAAATACGTATACAAATTAACACTACAGAAAAACATAAATTTTCATAAAATGAATGCTATTCATCGGTGGGGATTGAACTCGCTAACCTTGGTTTGATCTAACCCCCGCGCTGCCATAACCATTCGATATTAGCAATCAAATAAAAAATAATGTAAGCAATGGCTATAAATTTTACATTTGTAGCAGTTAATAACTTGATGTTTTACGAGTTTTGCTAAAATACAATTTAAAAATTTTGAGATTTCGAAAAATAAAAATGGCGGTTTGTTGGCGAAACCGACCCAGGAAATAGTAATATCGATACTATAAACGGTTTGGTTCCTCAAAATTGTTACAAGAATGCTACTTTATTATATACCAACATTAGCTACGACATTACCAACAATATATTATATAGTTTCGAATGAAAATGCTTCAACTGATTCTACACCCACCTCTATCGTTAGGAAATAGGTATTATACCCGACGACTTCAAACCTCGATGCAACCGAACTTTTATTGCTATTTCCCCCACGTACCCCCTAGAAACTTGCTAAGGCGATTAAACTCATAAGTGGTACCTGCACTTTTCACTGAACCCACGTAGTGTTGCTAATTGAGTTTATTTTCATCGATATGACATCGATGAGCCTCCCTGATAGATAACCTTAAAATACTCGATAAGTTTTAGATATTGTATTGTGTGGTTTTCAAGAAAGAAAACAACTGTCAAATCTTATAACAATAATTGGAGGGAAATTTTTGTAGGAAAAGTTTTATTAACAATAGATCCTACTTATTAAAATTATTTTTTACTGATGAAATATCATTTAGAAAGTATTGGAACTTTGGCTCCTGTGCGGGGAGACGATAAATGAAACAGCCAGTAGGTAGTCTAGTGATCAAGAGCGTGTTTATTAATTATATTATTGCTTATATACTAATGTGAATGTGCGTCAGCTGTGACCTAGTGATCAAAGACTATGCTGACGCTACAGAACTATTACTTACAAAGGGAAAATGTATTTTAAAATATATTTGTCGATTGACATGAAGTCTTTTGTGAAAGCTTTCTCTTCACGCATGTTCCTCGCCTTGGGTGACAATAATGGATATTGTAGACGTGTTTATTTTGTAAATTTTTATGCCTATTTTATTTTATTTTATTTCGTATATTTGTACATATAATGTAGTATTTTTTTTCGTTTGTAAATTAAAATCCTTTGTTCAATATTGTTGAAACAATCAATGCAATCTGACAAAATGGTATCTAACATTGTCTGTGGTCAGCTACATTATTTATCTTTTTTTTTTTTGGAACTCTGTCTCTCTCGTTCATTCACTGTTGACAATACACCATGTGAAAAACTTCTATCCGGTTTTCATTGCTTCTAACACTCCAATCCGAAAGATATTATATAAATACAACAGATATTATAATTCTAAATAAAATAAAAACACAATGTGAAAGAAGAAATAAACGATATTATCGATAACTAAACTACCAGCAACACTAAGCTCCAGCCACCTCGGACAATTGTCTGTAAAAAGAAGTATTTGTTCATAAAGCCAGTCTACGTGAATCCATTTGGATTTTAAATTAAATCTCCGTTGGAAGTGTCTTAGTAGATTTACAAGGTTTACGGCTTTATGCTCGGAGCGTAAAATAGTGGCTGCATTCTAAGTTTTTTTTATTGCGAACGGACTTAAGTTTGACGGCATTAAGGCGCCTTGGAAAGTAAAGGCTGAGACTTAGACGGAACATTTTAAATTGAACCACTGTTTGCTTAGTTCTGCTTGATAGTTACTTTTTTACCTGACTTAAAAATAAATTAAACGTGACTTAAACTTTTTGAAACGTTGGGGGCCATCCATAAAGTACGTCACACGTAAAGGGAGGGGAGGGGGGGGGGGGGGGAGGGAGGGGTCGACAGAGTGTGACATGGTGTGACAAGGGGTGGGAGGGGTCCTAAGTTTCGTGACATCACATTTCAAAATCTAGAGGTACCAATCACGTAATTTGAAATATTAATTAAACTAAAAAATATGTCCAACTCTATCTTTAGGGCAATACGGTTTAAATTGTATTGTTGACAAGTTCATAGTTTATAGGGTTCAAAGTCCATGGACTGAAGATGATGATGAGTTACTTTTTCTTCTTTTTCTTTATATTCATTAGTTTATTTTTTTGTTATTGTTTCAAATATTTGATATTATGTTGATTTCATAAAAAAGTACTTAATTTAAATGGAAATAAAATAATTTCGGAACTGCTGTTTTAATTTAATAATTTTTCGATGTTAAATTGCAAAACATGTGACGTCATACTAGGGAGGGGGGGGGGTCTCAGAATTGTGACCACCTGTGACAAGGACGGGGGGAGTTCAAAAACTCATGAAATTAGTGTGACGTACTTTATGGATGGCCCCTTGTTTAAAAGTGTACCTATTTAATAAAAATAAGGTCTTAATTAAATCAAACTAATCAGTTAAGTGATGTGTACCTATTAAACAATAATCCTCTTTGACGTTATTGTTACTTTTGAATTATTTGAATGAATGGTGTCAACATTATAATTACCTTTATTTTATTTTTAATTTTTTTAAATCGCGTGGACTACAGGATTTTGTTTTTTTTTTTAATAAAAGAAGCCTAAGCGTATTATTTATTATATCAGCTACTTGTCAATAAAAACCCCGTCAAAATCGGTCCAACCCTCTCAAAGATTACCCGGAACAAACAAACAGACAGACCAAAATTGGAAAAAAAAATTTTGGCGTGTGCATTGTACATATTCATATGTATGTAGTAAAAACGGATATTTCAATATTTCAAACAGGCACTAAATCCCTACTATATAATATTATAAATGCTAAAGTAACTCTGTCTGTCTGTTACGCTTTCCCGCTTAAACCTCTAAACCGATTTTGATAAAATTTGGCGCAACAATCTTTAGACCCTGAAAAAGGACATAGGCTACCTTTTATTGCAAAAAAAAACTCTGTAGTCCACGCAAACCAAGTCACTTTAAGTCACTTTAACAACAGTACTGTCCAATTCTAAATGTATAGAATTGGATAGTACTGTTGTTTTAGGTAGTAGTTAAGATATATGAATGTCTGATGAATACATACACGTAAAACATAATGTATATTCCCAGGACAAACGATTTCACAACATCAAGTTCTAAGTTCAGTGTAATAACAACGCAGAGGCGTACTCGTAAGTTATTCATGCAGTACAAGATCTACAAGGAGTCCAATACAAGTTACTGAGGACAAGTTTTATTGAGACTCGCGCTGTTACGTTATAACGATTCTGTTTAGCTGCACTTACGAACGTAATATAATTCAAACTCAAACTCAAATATTTCTTTATTCAAGTAGGTTACATAAATAAATATTGGACAACATCACATACATTGCTCTGATTCTGTGGTAAGTAGCTAAAGCACTTGGTTACAGAAATCAGAAACAACGACGGTACCACAACACCCAGGCCCAGTGAATAGGCTCAAAAAGGCCCAGTACTTTTTGAGCCTATTCATTACAAACATACAAAAATAGGTAAAAATCTTTCCTCTTTATAATATTAGTATAGATTGATAAGTATTGATACCAATAATGCAAACTATCGATAGACAACTCCACTGTCCACACATCACTGTGCCGATGGTCGCATCCCTACGCTTAGTATCGACTTAATTCGCTTACAAGTATTAACTGTGCGAAGTTACCGGACCGCTCAGCGTCGCCTCACTAGTTTGACTCGATTTACTTGAGCTAACACATTTAGAACTAGTGTAATGACTATGGAGTCTGCATACAGGAATATAGACTCTGTGAATAATGGTAAGCGGGACACTGCTGGGCTAACGGCCGTGGATTATATTCTCACCCAAATAAATATTCGTGTGAGGAACATTCGTGTGAAATAATAAATAAAAGATAATTTATTCTTACACTAAAATTAATTACAAAAGTGAGCTATCTCAAGGTACATAGTGGGCACAAATATAATAAGCAAGCCACTTGAGTTCGAGCGACTTTTGGCTCAGTCAGTATTTATGTCGCCCAAATTAATAAAAATGTGCCTGTAAAATGATTTCTTATTTTGAACTAGTGCACTGGCTCTGAATTCTGCATAGAGGAAGACTTAGGTACTCAGTCAATAATGGCAAGGGTCATTTATTTAATATATAGTGATGTGTGACTGTAGCCTAATGTCGGGCAACCCTGTATTTCAGGACTCCAGGTTCTACCCATGAAATCAACGAGTAAGTACTCGTATTAATAAAATTTAAGTTTAGAAACACAAAGATGTTAAAATTTCATGGAAATCAAGTAACAAAAGAATAACAGTACATAAATATATATATAAAAATAAAAAAAAGTATATATATATATTATAACGCACTTCAAGATTGACCTCATCCCACCTGATGTTAGGTAATGAGTTCCTAGCTTAAGGGCGAAAATTATAGCATAGTAAAACTGTTACTTAACTTGTCGCCCTTACCTTGAACACACTTACCACAAGTGACGGTATGGTACATCAATGTATTTCCTTTCGTAAAGAAACAAAAAAAATGATGCTATAGCCTTTTAGACCTAGTTCTCAGTTTACTCCGCCGTAGAAGCATTTATTTAATAACCTCGCGATGCACTACGTACACTGCGGGACAATAAAAGGTTACCGTTCGGCCCATTACGGTCCATTACCTTCCATTGCCCGTCTTTAATGTTTTCTGTTGTGATATTGTTTGGAAGTGAGTACTCATATGGTTTAACAAGAAATAACCTTTGAAAGAAATCTTGAGAACAGAATTACTCTATTTTCATATAACCCTCGTAAACGATGACATTAGAGGCATTCTGTTTTGAAAATACCGGTTTAAATACATATAGTATATAAATAGGTGTATCAAAAAGATAGAAATTAATTATAGTAATAGTACTATTCTTATTTTCTATGTTTATTATTTATTACAAAAAATATATATAAAAAAAAACAAATAAATATAAGGCAACATTACATATATTGCTTTGGCTCCGTGATAAGTAGCAAAAGCATTTGTGTTACAACCATCTGAAAAAACGACGGTATTACAACACCCAGACTTGAGACGATATTACAGAAAAGTGAATTTTCCATATTAATGCGACTGGGAATCTAACCCGGGACCTTAGAATTGGCAATGCCAAAGTCCAGTTGGCTGCGGATGTCATCAAAAAGGAGGTGTTACGGATATTTATTGTATGGTAGGGAAGTCTCCTAGCATTAACTCCGAATGTTGTAATTGTTTCTGCAATACACTTTTTTTTATTCTAGTCAAGGCAAAAACTACAGGATGGATTGAGATGAATATGTAATTTGATGATGATTTCTAAGGACAGTTTTTATCCCAAAAAAAAAGGAAGAATCCGTAGGAAATCCCTTGTTAAAAATAAACTTGATAGAGCAAACAACGGGTTTATAACAGACATCGAGTTAGCTTCGGTTTCTATTTAGCTCTAAGAGAGTTCACCGCGATTTAACTTCCTTGAGTTGGGGCCAAGCTAGTGATGTGCTGTTACATAAAAATATCGATAAAAATATCTATAGATAAGATACTGTTTTTAAAGTGATTCGATGAAATAAACTCAAAGGTACTGACTTTATCCTTTGCCTTTTTGTACTACCCATCATATATTACTAAAATTTGGAAAGTATTTTTCAAATGTTTAATTTAACTTTAAGTTTCAATTTTTTTATTATTTAACAATTCATTTTTATTCTTGTAACAAATCATTTCTAAAAAATTGTTTACAGACAATTTTACAATAAGCACTCTTATCATAAAAAACGATCTGTAAAGACAATCTCAAGGCAAAAGAAATAGAAGATAAAAAGTAATTAGTGGAATATCACAAAGATAGATTTTTTGTTTCAAGGAAAAAAATCTATGTTTTACCCCAATCGCCAGCTTGGTGGTATACAACACTTTGAATTAACAACTTGCCAGTAAAAAAGCGGGGAATTTCCATTATTAAGATTGGCAGTGACAAGAATTATCTCCTTCATTGCAGAGTTCCTTCGACGTTCCTTTTTCCGTTCTTAGTGAACTTTTCAACGAATGATTAATGAAATACTATTAAGCATTTATGTGGTAATGGATTTTACTGTTGCGGAAGTTTTTGACGAAATTGTAAGGCCAGACAATCAGAAAACGTCTTAAGTATTTTTATTTAATAAAAAAAGGAAAACGGATTACATTTTAACGAAAAAAAAAATTGCGATACAAATCACGTTTAGGTACTGCCCAAAAACAAATGTTACTTAATTAAGACTAATCTCAAGTAAATTAGGAGGTTATAAATATTTTGAACGATTTAAAATTGTACCAAAATGTATGAAACAAAAATATTAAAAACAAGAGATAGAAATTTTTAGCAAAAATGTTCGCCGCCATTTTGTATTTTTAGTGACAGCCATGAACGCGACCATCAAAATCTTAATCAATTCAAGTCGCTTTTAAAGTTCAATAGTTTAATAAAAAATGAAATAAAACATGCAAAAGGGATTATAGCAAGCAAACTGAGCAACTAAGTGAGTTGTAGCAATCCTACTGAGTTTCGTTGAAGTTCACGATAATTGGTTCCGTTTACACTGGGGAGCGAGATAATGGGACACGGTTCAGTAGTGAATTGATTACTCCATTAACACGTTAAGTCTTTAACACGTTGCGCTTATCTTTGGAATAATACAACGTGAAATAACAACAAACGGGGTTGAAACTTTTGGTAAAAAATTATGTCATTTTGTATTTTTTGTGTGATGGTGATTATCGATTGAGTCGATTTATTTATCAAAGTTCAATAGTTTTTAGAACATAGATATCCAATATTTTAAAGTGATTTTAATAAGCTTAGCAATAATGTAAGTTGAAGCAATCCAACTCAGTTGAGTTGGAGATCATAATAATTGACTTCGTTTACACTAGGGAGCATGATAATATGGCACAGTTTAGTAGTGAGTTGATTGCTCCAAAAATAAGATTTTCATCAGAGCTTGATTTTTGGGACATTAGAAAAGCCAATTTAAAAGAGTTTCAGATAAACATTAGCGCTTTAATGGTTTTAGATAAATGTTAACTGTTTAACATTCGTTTTCAGATACTCAACATAAATTTATAATAAATAAATAATACTTGAACAAATAGTATGCATAAAAATAAAGCAAATGGTAAAATAATCTTAATGTTATTTCGATTCGACTGTGTTTAAGTAAACTTAGAATTAGGAACCTAATGTTTTACAAGGTTTTACCTGATATTTTTTTGAAAGGTACAATTAAAGTTCAAAGAAATATAAAAACCCATGTATTGTTATTTTAAATTTCACTCTTGCAACGATCAATATACTTCATTAAAGCTTTATTTTTTCTGCTATAAATTCAGATTTATTCCTTGTCCCATTATCTTGCTCCCCAGTGTAAACGGAACCAATTATCGTGAACTTCATCAACTCAACTCAGTAGGATTACTACAACTCACATAATTGCCCAGTTCGCTTGCTATATTCCCTTTTGCTTGTTTTATTTAATGTTTTATTAAACTATTGAACATTAATAAGCAAAGCGACTTGAATTGACTAAGATTTTGATGATCACGATTATGGCTATCACTAAAAATACAAAATGGCGGTGAACATTTTTGCTAAAAATTTCTACCTCTTTTGTTGTTATTTTATTTTGAAGAAATCAATTCACTCTTAACTTTGTCCTATTATCTTGCTTCCCAGTGTAAACGAAGCCAATTATGGTGAACTCCAACGCGACTTAGTTGAATTGCTCCAACTCACATTGTTGCCCAGTTTCCTCGCTAAAATCCCTTTTGTATGTTAGATTTTTATTCCTATCAAGTAATTAAATTTCAATGACCAAAACGACTCACTCTTTCAAAATAATTGAAAAGCTCATTATCAATGGCTGACACAAAAAATACAAAATGGCGGACTGTTTTACTATCAAAAGTTTAACACCATGTATTGCTAGTTTTCATTTCACTTTTGCGAAGATCAGTGCATCTTATCTTTGGACCAATCAATATACTATTGAACCGTGTCCAATTATTTTGATCCCAAGTTAAACGGGGTCATTGCTCACATTGTTGTCAGTTCGCTTACTGGAATACCTTGAACATGTTGGCTATCTACTTCAATATGCAAAACGATGTTACGTACCTAAGGACAGTTCCTATAAAGCGTTTAAGCTTATAGTATAATACAATTACTACAGAAGAAAAAACTTTATTCACGTTAAATTTTGAACACTGATTCAACGTATTGAGAAGTAAAGTAGCAACAACAGTTTGTAGAAGAAATGAAAAGTTAAGTTAAGCACACCGTATTCGTCAATGGGTAACCAACCGAGTTTACAGGCATACATTACGCGTGTTCTGAGCTGTTCATACAAGCTGATCTAGATGTTAATCGTTGAACCTATTCTTTGTTTTTTAAGCATTCGAATATTATTATTTATTTTTTTTATATTACACTTCAAGATTGACCTCATCCCACCTGATGTTAAGTGGAAATGAGGTCCTAGCTTAAGGGCGACAATTAGAGCATAATAAAGCTGTTACTGGACTTGTCGCCCTTACCTTGAAGGCTTAACCCCTACTACTAATGTAGCACCCCCAGGAGCTCTGGGGACCTTACTCACACGCAGGAATACAACAACACAGAAGTGATTGTTATTTGGCTGCGGTCTTCTGTAAGGTGGAGGTATTTCACCAGTCGGGCTGCTCCAGTTCGAGCGATAAATCGCTATGCCCTACCTCTCTTTTTTCAATAATGGACATCATCACATACTTTGCTCTGTTTTTTTAATAAGTAGCTAAAGCACAGAAATTATAACACAATGAAGGTACGACAACATCCAGACCCGAGACAATATATAAAAAGCCCGTTTTCATATTGATCTGACCGAATGATTTTAAATGTGATTTGGTGTACTTAACTATTGACTAAAAAACATTTTCTTTTATCTTTCGGTCGAGTGTATATGATTTAAAATACATTTTTAGTGTACATACTTAAAATTGCAACGATTTGACCTGTGCCTGAGACTTTGTTCGCATAGACTACTGGATTTCTTGTTTATTTTTCAAAATAAAATATTTGTTACTAAAATAACAGTAATCTTAGTAGCACGTTATAACATCAGCTATCTGCCATCGGACTAGCCATTTCAAACACCAGCCGGAACACGCAGACAGGCAGACAAACATTGTATTAAGTTATTTTTATATATATTATCGTATTATGTGCATTTTGTAAAAAGCGGTTATTTTAATATGACAGACACTCCAATTTTATTTATATCTTTAGATAAAGCTCATACTATTAGACCATGTTCCAATACCATAAACAGGTTAAACTTAGCTCGTCTACAAACAGTCTCTTAGCAAGTTAGTTGCAAACAAGCCAGGGTACGACGTAGCGGAACAATCAAACTGTCCCGCGCCAGGGTTCACGATAATTGGTTCCGCGTGCACTCGGGACCAGGGTAATGGGACACGCTCCGCGTACAAAGTGTACGATGCAAAGCTCGTTATTGTACTGACAGTCGATGGTCGACGGATAATGGTTTGTTAAGGTGATATCTCGATGTTGGTCGTTAAACCTATTCTATGTTTTTTAATTATTCGAATATTCTGTTTATCAATAATGGACAACATCACATACATTGCTCTGGTTCTTTGGTAAGTAGCTAAAGCTTGTTTATCAGAAATTTAAACACAATGAAGGTACCAGACCCGAGACAATATAGAAAAGCCCGCTTTCCATATTAACCCGACTTATTGATTTTAAATGATGCATTTTAGTGTACTCAACGATTAAACAAAAAAAAATCTAGTGGTTTATTAGGACTATAGAATTTATTTTACTTACTTTGCAAACATGAGTATAATATTATATTTTTTAAATATACAACTAAACCATGTTCCAATACCATAAACAGGTTAAACTTAACTCGTCTACAAACAGTCTCTTAGCAAGTTAGTTGCAAACAAGCCAGGGTACGACGTAGCGGAACAATCAAACTGTCCCTCGCCAGGGTTCACGATAATTGGTTCCGCGTACACTCGGGACCAGGGTAATGGGACACGCTCCGCGTACAAAGTGTACGATGCAAAGCTCATTATTGTACTGACAGTCTATGGTTGACGGATAATGGTTTGTTAAGGTGATATCTCAATCAATCAATCAATCATTTAGCAAACGTAGTAAAATGTCAAAATAGATATTTAAACATTTTACCATTATAGAATGTCATTTAAAAATTGCGTGACAGAGTAATAACATTTTTCTATAAGCAACACTTTTAATTTAATTTTGAATAAGTGCATGTTTAAATGTTTAATGTAATTGGGTAATTAGTTGTAAATTAAAGGCCCCATACCAAAAATACTTTTCTTGAGAAGAGCCGTGTGAAAACCTCCATTCCTCAATAATGACCCAGATGGATGTTACCTTTGACAAAAATGCATACCTCAAAAATGTACAGCGAAGGCAAAGTTAGTAGTTTGAGTGACTTAAATACTGGTCCACAGCTGTCTGTGTTTTTTTAGTCGATGTTAGTCGTTAAAGCTATTCTTTGTTTTTTTAAGCGTTACCTTGAACAATTTTTTTTTTCACTAATGGACGGCATCACATACATCGCTCTTATTCTTTGGTAAGAAGCTAAAGCACGTGTTACAGAAATTATAATACAGTGATGGTACAACATCCAGACCCGAGACAAGCTCATTATTGTACTGACAGACGATATTCGATGGGTAATGGTTTGTTTATGACCTTATTTATAATGATGACATTCATATTTTTGTTGCCGCTTTAGCAGTGTTAATACTAAAAAACAGAATAAAAGGAAGAATGAAGAAAGTTGAAACAAACGTGATTTTTTTGCTCGTTTTTGCGCGGAGGAAATAAATGCACAGAATATTTGTATAAATCTGTACAACTTATGAATTAATCTTCAAGCTCGGCTTATAGAGGTTTCTGGTTACTAAAATACTAGCAAATACTTTGGTCCATGCATGCCTCAGTCTGGCTCTTCAAAGAGTTAACGAAACCAGAATTCTGGGTACCCTAAATGCAAGAAGCGGACTACCTTTTGTAAATATCCTGTACAAATTCCATCATTTTATATTATTATATATCTTTGTACGTATTTCATTTATTCTTAAGTCGTTCTGTTATTAAAATATTTTATGTTATAAATAACAATCCAACCATCCATATATAACTTAAAAAATGCGGAACCTGATTGTATAATTCTTTTTTTGTTAAATCTGTAATGTTCAGGACAAAGTTTGTGAATAAAGTTGAAAACTTACACAACATACAAACATACAAATAAATATAAAATAAAACTTACTGGGACCATCCACCAATTAAATAACAAAATAAAACAAAGTTAATACTTAAAGAGGGGTTTCCTACGTGATAATTTGCCGTTTTTTTTTATATTGCACTTCAAGACTGACCTCATCCCACCTGATGTTAAGTGGTAATGAAGTCCTTTTTTTTTTTTTTTTTTTTTTTTTTTTTTTTTTTTTTTTTTTTTTCGGGGGGAAATGCTTAATGCACCGTACCGCCACCCCGAGGGAGGGTGACGGTGTGTGTGGGACTCCCACCTTCCTACCATCCTCGGACTACACACTAAAACCCCCCGGTTGGACCCTCATCGCCTAAATGGCGGCGCTATGGGAAATCGGCTCAGCCTTTGCTTCCACAGCGCCGCCGGCGGAATAGCCACTTACGTGGCTCCGTCTACTCCCCCCATTGTGTTGGAGGGGAGCCTGGGGATGGCCGGTCCAACGGGACCATCCTCACCTCGCAGTGGAGACTGGTGCAATGCCAGCTGAAGGTGCCCTCACACCATCAACCGGCCAGTCCCCACGCGGTAAGTGGGCGCGGTCATACTGACGCCGCGCCCTCAGCCGCCGTCTTTTGCGGCAGGCGGGAGCGGAAGGGTCATCCTCCCGCTCTCTCTCTGCGGCCTCCTTCTGCGACATGACGTCCTCGCAGAAGGAGGCCATCCCGTCCCATGCCGTCTCACTTCCGAGCATAGCCTCGACTATGCTGGGGAGTGAGAGGTTCGGCCCCACCAGAGCGCGTAACGCTGCTCGCTGGGCATCCCAGGCGGGGCACACTAACATTGTGTGCTCCGCCGAATCCTCCGCCGCGCCACAATTGGAGCACGACGGAGTCTCCTCACGCCCAATGCGGTGCAGGTACTGCCCAAAACAGCCGTGGCCGGACAGCACCTGCACCAAACGGAATGTCAGAAATCCCGATTTGCGCTCGAGCCAGCGAATTATTGCTGGCCCGAGCGCATCAAGGGTCCACCGACCCGACGGAGCCACTCGCAGAGACTCCGCCCAACGCCGGACCATTTCTTTGTGCGCCTCTCTGCGCACACGCAACAGGTCCTCCGGGTAAAAGCGCTCCCCGGAGGCCTTTTTTAGGGCTTGCCAGTGATAGGCCCTTGCCAATGCCTGGGCCTCTTCCTCCCATGGCGGTGTCCCAGCGAGTGCGCACGCCGCATCAAAACCAACTGTGCGGTATGCTCTGCACACTCGCTGGGCGATAGCTCGTTGAGGGCGCCTCAAAAATCTTTTGTTCTCCCGAATGTGGAGGGAGTCGGCCCAGATGGGCGAGCCGTATAGGGCCATACTTCTCAAAATGCCGGCATAGAGTTGCCGGCATTTGGCCCTGGGACCCCCCACATTGGGGAGAAGCCACGCCAAGGACTCCGAGGTTTTGAGAAGGCGCGGAGACAATGCCGCGAAGTGCGGCCGAAAGGTCCAGCGATGATCCAATATGAGGCCCAGGTATTTCATCTGGGCCCCAACCGCCACCCTGACGCCCCCAACGACAATATATGCACCGTTAAGCAAACGTTGCCGAGGCCCCGGAAAAAATATGGCCTCGGTCTTATTCAACGCCACTCTAAGGCCCAAGAGGGCAATACGTCTGGCAATTAAATTGCCACCGGCCTCTGCCAGACGAGCTGCGGCGCCAAAATCTCTCCCCCGGGCAGTAACAAGAGTGTCGTCTGCATAGCAGAAGACGTTCATGCCCGAGAGGAGAGAGCCGCGCAAAAGCCAATCATATCCGATGTTCCACAAGAGAGGCCCCAAGACAGACCCCTGTGGAACACCGGACTGAGCGCTGAAACGACGCAGACCACTGTTGCTGGCGCAGACAATTTGCCTATCCACCAAATAACTGGCGATTAAACTAAACAAATAGGAGGGCACTCTGTGATGTCGGAGTGCCTCCATAATTGTGGAGTGGGGGAGGGTATTAAAGGCATTGGCTATGTCAAAAGAAACAGCCAACACACCCTCCCCCCTCTCCCTACATTTCAACACCAATGATTTAAGATCGGACAGGGCGTCAATGGTGGACCGCCCTGCTCGAAAACCATACTGCCTGCTCGACAGGTCCGGACCGACGGAACGAAGGTGCTCCTTTAGGCGGCCGGCCACAATTCGCTCGAACAGCTTCCCAACTTCATCAAGAAGCACTATGGGCCGGTACGCCGATGGTGAGTCCGCCGGTCTGCCCTTTTTTCGAAGGAGGCAAAGTTGCCCCTCCTTCCAAGGTTTAGGGAACTGGCCGACCCGGAAGCACGAGGCGAACAGTTCCCTAAACTTCTGCTCCATAAGGGCTGCGCCGAGGGCGACGAGTTTCGCCGGGACCCCGTCCGGTCCAGGGGCAGTCTTCTTGGCACGGAGGCAGATTGCCGCCGTGCCAAACTCCTCCTCGGTGATTTGAGGGGCCTCGAAAGGAGCGGTGGCAGGCTCCTGCTCTGCTGGGGCGCTCATTGCCGGCGGGACGAAGCCAGGACTGCTGTCCGGGAACAAGGCCCGGACGACGCTGTCAAGCAGTCCCGGCTCGAGGGTCTCTGTGAGTGGGGGACCTATGGGGCGCAACTTGTTGCGTGTGGCCCGGTACGGTCTCCCCCACGGATCTTGATTGAGACCCTCTAACATTTCTGCACGAGCGGAATCCTTGGCGGCCCCTATGGCAGCCTTGAGGACCCTCTTTGCCTCTGTGTAGGCATCGTAGAGGGAAGCCTCATTCCCGAGGTCCCGACGAGCGCGACGCCTACTTCTGGTGTAGACCCGCCGTGTAGCCACGCAGACAGCCCGAAGATCGGCGAGCTCTTCCGACCACCAGAAGCAGGCGCGTCGGGGAGGTGGACGACGTGACCGAGGCATGCTAGAGTCGCATACCTCGGTCAAGGAATTCCGCAGGACAGCCGCGGAGGAGTCTACATCTGGACCAGATAAGGGAGGCGAAAACCAGTCTTGTAGAAAGGCCGCCTCCCTTGCAACTGCCTTATCCAGGCGGGACAGAGCCCACCTGGGAAAAGGTGACGAGGCCGAAGTCGTTCGAGCTTGGCGAGGGGTACCGGAGACCACCTCGAACCTAATAAATTTATGGTCTGAGAGTGTTTCGGTCTGGTCCACCCTCCAGTTACGGACCCGTGCGGCAAGTGCAGGGGTGGCGAACGAGAGGTCCACCACAGACCCCCCCTGCTGCCGCACACAGGTCTGGACCGCGCCCCGATTTAGGAGGCAGAGGCTGGATGAAGCGGCCCAAAGCTCCACCAGCTGCCCCCGTCGGTTGCACGAAGCAACAACATTCCCCCAAGACGTCGCTTTGGCGTTGAGGTCTCCCAGGAGGAGCACTTGCCGCCCCGCAGAACCTGCCCGCTGGATAGCCCCCTGTAGGAGACCCAGAAACATCTCAAAGTCTGGAAGCGGACGACTTGGGGAAAAATAGACCCCGATGACTATTGTGCCACCCCACTGGCATACGACATAACACGAGCCCCTCTCCACAAGGGACAGAGGGGGAGAGGTCGACAAAGGCCGCCTAAAAACTGCAACAGTGCTGGTCTGGTCCCCGAACCAATTACTGGGGACCATGTAGGGCTCTGCCACTACCACAATGTCTACCAAACACTCCGCCACAGCCTGGGACAACAGGTCCTGGGCTGCGCGGCAGTGGTTGGCATTTGTTTGGAGGAGGTTGAATTGGGCCATTATTTATTCTTGCATTTCAACCTCCTCCCCCATCGCTGGACTCTGCTCCGAAGCGTCTGGCCGGGCCTGAGCCTTCGCTTTTCCCTTCCTTGGGAGGGGCCTGCAGCTTTTCCCCCCCATGACGTGGTCTGCTGACCGACCACCGTCTGCACAGACCGTACAGTGCAGTTTCTTCTCGCTGCAGGCAGCGGCTTTGTGGCCAGTTTGTCCGCAGCGGAAGCAGAGTGCCGTGCGCTCCACGGCCGAAGGGCAGAGAGGGCGGGTGTGCCCGACCCCAAAACACCTGAAGCAACGGAGGGGCTGCTCCTCCAGGGTGCGAACTGATGCGGAGCTGAACCCGATCAGAAAGCGCCCTCCATCTAGCACAGCTTTAGCTGCAGCCACGGGACACTGCAAGCGGATCGCCCCCATTCCCATGCGACCCGCTCGAATTTCTCCCGCCTTTATGTGGTCGGTCGGGCAGCCTCCGATTGTGGCCACTTTTTCAACCACCTCGGACTTGGACACAGAGTCGTCCAAGTCCGAGATAAGTAGGCCCACGCATTTTACCGGCCTTACAATTTTGGCCACATCTTCACTCACGGCGAGTCTCATCTTCTCAGCGAAGATGTCGGCCTTTTTCGCTGACTCAGAACCGGGAAACTCAATGAGTCGCGCCCCGGTTTGAGTCGGGCGGGTACGGACTGCTGTCACTCCAAGCTCCTCAAAGCTTATTCCGCTTCGAGCCCGGCGGAGCACCGACTCATACGTCTCCCCCTTCTGCTCCGCTTCGGCCGTGAGTGTCACGATCACGGCAGCAGTTTTCGGGGGAGTTAACTTCTTCGTCTTCGGCTTGGGATCCGACCTCTTCGTTTTGGATGACAAGGGAGCAGCAGCTTGTTCTGTAGAGCTCGTAGGCTCGACGACTCTGTTCCTCATTGAAGGGACTGGCAAACGTTGTGAAGGGGAAGGAGATGGGACCACAGGTGACTTTTTGCCCTTCCTCTTGCCCTTCCTCACCACGGTGGACCAGCTCTCATTTGCTGGAGTGGCCGATGGGAGGAAGGAGTCCTCGACAGGATTAGGCTGTGGAGCAGCACGAATAGAAGCCCGAGGAGCTGCCTTCGGAATAAAAGCAGACTCCGCACCCTCGGAAGATCCTGGTTTGGGCGCCAAAACAGATGAAGCCGAAGCCCTGGCTTTGGTTTGTTTTGCCCGGTGTGGCTTCGGCACTTCCGGGACCTTGAAACCGGGCAGTCCTTCGAGAACAACCACCGGTTCCTTCCTTCTATCAGCCGCAAGTGGCGGCCGGATTTGCTTCGCAGGAAGCAAGCGATCCTGGATGCCCTCGAATCGGGCATCCATACGGGCGCATAATATAGCCCGTTCTTCGTGCAAAAGCTTGCGAAACAGCTCCTCCATCGCATTTTCCTGCGGTTCTCGTCTAGGTGCTGGAGTAACGGAAGCCGATCCTGACTCGACAAGCTCCATATCTTCAACTGGAGCCAAAATTGGAGAAGATTTGGATGCCCCCGTCAGACCGGACAGGACAGTCTCCAGCCTTTCCACCTTCTTGCGGTAGGACTCTAATTCCGATTGCAAGCGATCTACAGTCGCCTGCAGCCTCACCGTCTCCTCAGATTGAGAGCGCTTGAGCGCTTCAATGCAGATAGCCCTCATACTCTGCGTTCTTTCTTTAAGGGCCTTTTTGAACGTCCCTTTTAAGTTGGACGATTTGGAGATCATCAACGAAGACTCATTGGCGTCCTCGTCAATCATTCTCTCCAACTCCGCCACCGACTTCCCCTCTAAGGCCGGTTTGAGGGGGATTCCGTAACCCAGCTCATTGCGAGCATTGCGGGTTTGCCTCTCTTTGGCCGCTATTAGAGCTTCGAGCTCCAGCTCATTAGCGGCCTTCTTCGCGGCTTTCAGCTCCCTTTGAGCTTCTGCCCGCTCCACATACTCTCCAGTGGTGGCGGGGCGACCACATCCCTTTTTCGCCTTCCCCTTGCTCCGACTTTTACCACGCGGAGTGTCCGAGGATGACTCCTTCTCTACCTCTTCAATAGGCCTCTTGCGAGCCTTGAGGTATTTTGTCCGTACTGACGTGACTGACGCATCAGACATATGCGTCAGTGTGCCCGAATCAGAATCGGACAATTCACTCGGTCTGCTGAACTGACCGCTAAACATATAGCTGGCGACCGAGGTCGCAGATGGAGCGCGACCCAAGGTCCCAGCATCTTCCGTCTTTGGTGCATCTGAACAAACGGCACCCACAACTGACGACGACGCAACTGCGCAGTCGTCTTTCTCCGCATCCGAGGATGCAACTACGTCATTCTCCCCACGAACGTCATTTGTTTTGGTTTTGGATTCATTACTCATAATTGTTCCCACGAAAACACGGAAATGGTGGACCACCAGGAGTAGAGCCGGTTTGCTCCTGGTTACCCTCATACTGCACGGGGGCGGGCGGTCCCGTGCAGGGAGGCCGATACCACCGACCACGACCGGGTTTGTCCCACCCGGTCACCATCCCTCCGAAAAGAGATGGCCCCGACGCCTCGAGCACTCACGACGTCGGGATTAGGGGTTTTTTATTGTGGTATGCTCCACTTGGGCCAGCCAATTAAGGCAAGCCCCCTGGTCTGGTCGAGCCGATAGACATGATCGTGGTAATGAAGTCCTAGCTTAAGGGTGACAAGTACAGCATCATAAATCTGTTACTGGACTTGTCGCCCTTACCTTGAAGGCTTGACCCCTGCTACTAATGTAGCACCCCCCAGGAGCTCTGGAAACCATACTCACACGCAGGAACACAACAACACAGAAGTGATTGTTATTTGGCTGCGGTCTTCTGTAAGGTGGAGATATTTCACCAGTCGGTCACCACTTTCTTATTTTATGTCAGGATTAAAGTATCTAGTATGTTACTTTAGTATCTAATCTGTCCATCAAAACACATTCCGTACTTTTTGCGAGAAACTGCTAAAATATCTTCACATCCATACAAACATTTGGACATCTATACATCCAAGTCAATTCATACACCCTACTATTATCGAAATAAAGGTTTGCCTTTCCTTCAAAATTATAAGAGTGGTATAGAACCCAACTTGTCTGACTCGCACTTGGCAAGTTTATTTTTACAAAAGTTGGCTAAGATAGCCTTTTATTGTAAAAAATAAAGCAAATATTATAATCCATAGCCCCTAACAATATTACCTACTAGAGTTCTATTAGTAGAGTGGTATGGAACCCCGTATAGTCGGACTCACACTTGTCCTTTATTACAGAAGTTGATAAAGATACCCTTACCTGCATATTGCAGATCTTGTACCGCACCGGCTCCCCTCGGCATCCAGCCGGCGACGAACAGGTTCGGAGTTGGCGGGACACACCACCATCACAGGTTCTTGAACAGAGAGACCACTCGCTCCACTGAGACCAGCCTCCACGGTCCTGGAACAATAGAATATAATATTTTTATTTCATACCAAAGAAAGAAAAATAGATTTGCGCTTAGAAAAATTTAAAGAAATTGGTTTTACAGACATATTCAATTACAATTTAGGCGGTCTAATTGCTAGAAAGCAAGCTATTCTAGACAACTTTTAGGTAGAAGAAATAGTAGGTATCGAGAAATGGTTATGGCCGTGCAAAATACAAATTGAGATATATTAACAGAAAACATAAATACCATAACGTGATTAAATAATAAATATAATAATAAACATATATATACTATATTTATTTTACATGTATAAATATATAGGCCATTTTGTTAGTGACAAATTACAAATGAAATCACAAAATGCACATTTAAAAAATGAAGATAAGTGTTAGAAGATGTATTAAAGCTGCTGATTAATCATGAAATTTGACATATTTGAAAAGAGAAAAAGAAGATTTGTCACAAAATAAAAAATCGAGAATTAAGCGTTTTAAAATACAACCTAACAATGTCTATAAAGCCAACGTTTTGATTGTATATGTCGCAGTCATCTGGTTGAAACAGCTATTTGATTGAATCACTAGCGTGTTTATTAAATGACGACGTTTAATTGAATGACTAGGCCGAACGTTGAATGAATAAGACTCACTGAACGTCCAACAAGTTAGCGGATTGTAACATAGCCCTTTGAACTTAGCGGACGTAATCAGTCAGGTGATTGTAATTTAGTTCATTTTTTCCACTGCGGCGTTAGTGCTCATCAAAACAAAGATGGCGTCAAACAGCTGGTACATATATAATCGAATAGCACTGTGTTGATAATTTTTAGAGTGAAATTGAGATATAAAGTGACTTATTCGTAAAAAAATATTTTTTTAGCCTAATTGTCTTAAGACTTAAAATTTAAAATGTTAAAACATATTAAAACATTTTATTAAGGTGTGTTATGTCATGTCTGTCAGCTATATTCCATTCAACGACTATGCTAAATAACGTTCAGTCAAGAAGTTGAACGTTATATTAAACAATTTGTCTAAAATCTAATTACAGACCTATTTCAATTTTAAACAGCATCTCTAAACTATTCGAGCAGATAATCTACGATGTTTTGTATCCCACTATATCGGCAAACATAGGCGAAGAGCAGCACGGATTCTTGAAGCGACGTTCTGTTAGTACAAATTTGAGCGAATTTTTAAATTTCGTCTTGAATTGCATGAAACGACGATCTCAGGTCGACGTGATCTATACGGACTTCGAAAAAGCTTTCGATCGTGTAGATCACGCGATTCTTTTGAGAAAGCTGCATGCACTTGGTATTAGCGGTGATCTGTTTCGATGGGTTACTTCCTACGTCACTAATAGGCGGCAAGCTGTTGTAGTCGGAGGACACAAATCTGACTATGTCATGGTTCCTTCTGGTGTTCCACAGGGTTCTCATTTAGGTCCCTTACTTTATAACGCATACCTGTACGACATAGGACGTTGTTTTCTTCATTCAAAACATTTGCTTTATGCAGATGATAAAAAGGTATTTCTAGAAATTAAATCGGAAGAGGACTGTTGGAAATTACAAAGTGACATTAGTCGGCTATTAGAGTATTACAAGTGTAATGGGATCAATGTCAATATTGAGAAGTGTATGTATGTAACATTTTCTAGAAAGAAAAAACCTATAAATTTTAATTACAAAATAGACGGCTACTTCATTAATAAAACTGACATTGTTCGTGATCTCGGTGTGAAACTTGACAGCGGACTCGTGCTCTCTGAACACATCGACTGCATAGTGGACAAAGCCTATAAAAATTTGGGCTTTCTGATGAGAACCTGCAAATCATTCACAGATATTTTCTGCCTGAAAGTAATTTACTATGCCTACGTTAGGAGTCACTTGGAATTTGCTAGCATAGTCTGGAACCCGCAATATGCAGTGCATAAGCATAAAATTGAACGGATTCAGAAGATATTCATAAAACACCTGAATTTCAAAGCAAAAAAATGGTTTCCATCTTATGATGAAGCATGTAAATTCTATGGTCTCGTTAGTCTCGAAAGCAGGAGAACCATGTTGGATTTGTCTTTCCTACATGACGTAGTGAACTCAAATTTAGATTGCCCCGCACTTTCTTCGTTAATTAGGTTTCACATCCCGAATCGTCCCCCTCGTAGTTGTAGGGCCAAACTTTTCAACATACCAGATAGCCGTACCAAATACTGCAAAAATGAGTACTTCACTCGAACTACCGAAATTTACAATATATCATTTAATGATATTGATATATTTGCCTTATCCAAGCCTCTCTTCAAGGGTAGGATCTTGGATAAACTTAAAAACCCGTAAATAATGCGTGTGTACTAGGTATCATTTTCAATATGTATCCCATATTGTGCTCTATTTGAATGTAAACATTAATATCAGATTTTAATACGCTGCTATTATTATTGTTCTCTTTTTTTTTTTTGCGGAACTTGCGTTAGACATTATTAATATCTTCACATTTATAGTTGTGTAATCTATGTTACAATATACAATATAATATATATTATAGATATATTTATTCATATTTTATTAAATTTCTCACATTTCACCTTGGTAAATTGTTTAACTCATCTCATTCTATCTCCACGTGACTGGCACCAACACATTTTTAACTTTTTTTTTTACTTCTTACCTACATCATACCTCTCGATTAACAAAATGTCTAATTTACGTAAGCCATGTTGTGGTATCCTGTTATTGGCTTAGATTTATGTATCATGTTTGGTTTTTTTATGTAAATTCATGGTATTGCTGTTGGATATCCTAATAAATAAATAAATAAATTTGACGAGTTGTCCTTTAGTCATTCAATTAAACGTCTTCATTCAATGAACGCGCTAGTGATCCAATCAAATAGCTGATTAAACCAGATGACTGCGACATATACATGACATGAGAAAAAGCACGTGTCTTATTCACCTAACACCCTCCTTGATTTGAAAAGAATTCTGATTCATTTGAAAAGTTTTAATACCGGCTTTTAAATCAAAGTCAAGATAACAGATAACTGTATATAGCCTCAACAACAAAACACCTTAAAGTTTACAAGAATAAAACAAAATCCATCGAAACAGTGGAAACCGCTCAATCCCCAATAGAATCGGCATTACTATTCACACCCTCGCCCAAAACCAAATCTAGCCTAAAAAGATAGCAAGCCAACAATCCATACGGACAGACAATTATTATTCCGGTCAGCCGTATGCAAAAACGGCACGCGCCGAGCTGAATCTCTTCCTTATACGCTCAGAGAAGTCGGTAAGGCCGTGGGTTGGTGATAGCGGAGATGAAGATATCAAACTTCGTTGATAATGAACTCATAATTAAACCCCGACTAAAACACGACAGGTGCTCTAAGTAAGTGCGTGTGAGTAAGGTTTCCAAAGCTCCTGGGGGGTGCTACATTAGTAGCAGGGGTCAAGCCTTCAAGGTAAGGGCGACAAGTACAGTAACATCTTTATTATGCTGTACTTGTCGCCCTTAAGCAAGGACCTTAATACCACCTAATATCAGGTAGGATGAGGTCAATCTTGAAGTGCAATATAAAAAAAATATGACGTTTTTTCAACTACACTTACTCATCAAAACAAAACTATATTACATGGTGTAAAATGGTCTACTAATAGCAATGAGTTAAAAACTGCTACTTAAACTAATTCGCTGAGTTTCTTACCGGCGTCTTCTCGGTAAATATAGGTACCCAACCATTATTAGAATCACTGTGCATTCAATGACGATTCAAGAGTATTGTAACTTACTTGAATAAAGAAATATTTGCCTTGATTGTGTGTCTGTTTCTATCCGTGTCATCGTAGCTTCTAAAGCTGATTTCTTAGTGCCCTTACATTATAAAAGGAACTTCTGTAGAAACATTTTGAGTTTGTAACCCTTGCAATTTAAGCCCTGCGCTGATAGACCAGCCAGTCAGGTAGTTTACGAATATATAGATTTAAATCGAATTCTGCGTACTTCATGCTGAGGCTGGGACCTTTTGGCCTATATATGTACCTTACCTATGTACCTACTAAAAGCAAAAATCTATGTGTGTCAATAACTGCTTTTTCTTTCTTTCTTACCTCACGCTTCTACCGTTTTCTTGCGTTTAAGCGACGCTATCTTCAAACCCCAACCTAACACAAATATAATAAAAATTCCTTAGCCAAACGTCTGCCGCGATCGTGACGAGCAACATTCTGAAGCTGTAATTAAGTTGCGGCTCCAGCGTCGTCGTCTTTGTCTTTGGCGGAGACGGGTGTGTTGTGGCCGAGATTCCGAATGAAATATTATTTTTGATAGCATACTTTTTTATGTAAATGCCGTTTGCTTCCCATGTTTGAGAGCTTGTTTACTTCTTTTACTCAAGGTTCTGCTACTTAAAGGGAGAAGGAACCCTTGTTAAATCAGATTGTTGGTTTTCTTGTCTAGGATATTCCCTGCTTTGCCAGTGGTGCTGTGGCGGTTATGGTCGAGCTGAGTTTGCCATAGCATCACGTTAACGGTGATGAGGTCCAACCGGGGTGTTTTAGTGGGAAGTCCTGTCCTTAAAAGGGCAGGGAGTCCCTCCGGCGATGGTAAGGTGCGTCAAAGCATTTCCCGCCTTATTAAAATATGGGTTCTGTTATTCAACGGCAAAAGGAGTATTCCCCGCAACTTTTGTGCGCGTAGGATGCGCAAGAAAATTTTATCGCGCTCTTAAAAAAATGATGCAACTGCTTATGATTGAGCTTGACTGACTACGGAAGGGAGTCGGCGAGCACATTCGTTCGTTACGCCATACACTCTTGTCAGAACACTAATGAAGGTAATGTTTACCTCACAAAAATTCGTAAGCGCTTTGCAGCTAATATGCTCCAGGTTCCATTTGATATTAAATTAGCAACCGATACGCCAATCAGAGTCAGTCAGCGAACAGTCCTGACCGCACACTGTTCGTTTAATGGAGACGCCGCCTAAATGTACTGACGTAAAGACATTACTTTTCAAAATACCTTTCTGTTCCGTTGTTTTAGTGGGCGAAGTCCTTTAGGGTTAGATTCGACTAGCAATACCTAATAACCTCATGTTTACCCAAAGTCAAGTATTATACGATCAACACTGTGTCAAGGTAAACACTTGAAGTTCGATATTAGTTCTTATGCACTTGACATAAAGGCGGTGCAAAGTCCATAGTGGAAGTCTGACATGCATTTGATCGTACGAAACACGCAACCCCGTTCACGTATGAGCTGACCACGAGCCACAATGTACGAATCACAAAGGGCATCCACTCCGCGTCATTTGCGTCATTCCGAGCCGGACGAGGGAAAATGGATTTAAATGCGGCGACACACGTAGGATTATTGCATTAGCGAGCGCTTTGACTTTGGCGTCATGCCATCTATAGAGGTACTATTCCCAGTAAGAAAATATGGAAAATTAACTTTTCTGTATTGTCTCGGGTCTGGGTGTTGTGGCACCGTCGTTGTTTCTGATTTCTATAACAACTACTTTAGCTACTTACCACAGAACCAAATCGGCATTTTCTTTCTGAAACTTTTTATGTAACACCAAAAACTGACAGCTGTTTCGTATTCAGAAGCTTTTACAAAGAAGCAATTATTTTCAGGACACTTAAAAAGATACCCTTACTTTTTTTAATGTGTGAAATGCATTGGCGCGCCGTATCGCCTCAGGAAAGGCAACAAAGTGTGTGTGGGAATCCTCATTCCCTACTAATGGCGATGATGAATATAGTTAAACTACAGCTACCAGCTTAAATAAATACTTTTTTTGCACCGGAGTCCAGGGACCCACCGGCCGCAATGGGTAGGAAGGCCGTCCAAAGCAATACTATCCTTCTCTTCCTCCACGGCTCCACCATGACTCGATTTGCGCCCCGCGTGGCAGCGTTATACTGTCAAGTCACGGAGGATAGGGAGGCCAGCAACGACACACCGAGGTCCTCCACTTCCTCCGCAATACACCCCTACCCTAGTGGGATTGCCGCAGACAACCACCTGATCTTCACATCTTTGCTTCACACTGTGCGGTATCCGAGGCTTTGTGGCAAGGCCAGCCTCAACGGGTTACTAAGGCCCCCATCGGAACAAGATGTGGAACCGATGCCACAGGGGCAGCTCAGAGGTCAAACAAAGACTAGCGGAACGGATTACCGTATGTTTCCGAAACTCCGATCGCGGCGATCAGTCCGCTCCGAAAATACGATAAAAAGGCTTGTACCTCGCCTGTTGACTCAACTAAGTAATGCTTTTCTTTCTGGATGGTGAGCAGGAGACGATTCTGGAATAGGTGAATCCAGATGCGTGGTGTGTGTCTTCGTCACTGATCCGACCGAAACAACTCATTCATTCATCAGAGTCTTGCTTATATTGAGAGATAAGTCCACTTTTAGTAAAAGAAAGTTAAATTGACTATTCAATACAGTAACTATTTTTCAATTCAAACGATTAGTTCCTGAAATTAGCGTGTTTAAACAACAAACACACTCTTCAGCTTAGCGATATTAGTAATAATAGATTATGAATTCGTTGCATAGATAGTATTATTACCGATTATAGATAGATAGATACATTTTATTGCACAGAAAATTAACAGAAATTGGTTTTACAGACATATTTAAGTACAATATAGGCGGTCTTATTGCTAGAGAGCAATCTCTTCCAGACAACCTTTAGGTATATTTGTTTTTTTGTTAAATAATAATCTATAATTAGTTGTGTTTCACATCAAAATATTTATTTGAAAGCTCACCAAGAATAAATAAATCTTTAAGCAATATTTTAGCGCCAGAGGGAATACCCAAATCTTATTTATATTTTTCCCTATATTACCCAAAAACGTTCCGCACTTCCACAAGCCCTCCAGAACTTTGAATCTGGCGCTTAGACTAAAAAACGAAAGTAGAAGAGGTTTATCCGACTACAAATAACAGCTCTAAATGCCCTGTCCCACTCATGATCCGCTAAAACATTTCATCAGCGCTAATAAGCTTTCATTCATCGCATCGACCAAATAGATGGCATCATAATACTCCCGTATGAAAGAGAAAAATGCCTCCGTTACGGCGAAAATAAGGCCGTATTTCCATAAAACTCGGAAATTTTCAACAATGCCGATAATAAAGGGGGGATACACGACAATGGGGAAAATGGGTTGAACATGAAATGTGAATGTGTTGCAAAGAATACAATATAATGTACAGACAGAGTACAGACGTGGAACATTACGGTGGTGACGGTAGACTTGCGACTTTCGACCTAATATTGCAGTTATTAAGGGAGGTAGGGTGTTTTAACTGTGAACTGATTTGCATGAAATTTTGGAATAATCTTCATCTTACTCTCAACTTCAAAAGTAAAATGTGAATGATCTGAGCTCCGCCTATTATATGTTAAGAGGTATTCAACGGGATTATCAATGTGTAATATTACACAATTCCCTCACATTAAATTACTTTTCAGCCCCATGAAAACCGTATAATTCCAATATTATAACTGTGTGTGTAAAAAATATACACATTTATTGGATGCGATCACATCACAAATATAATACATATACACATTTATAGAAACATACAAAAAACAATAAACTCATTTAAGTTTGTATCTTATTAGATACGAGCCATAAAACGAGATACGCGCTACATATGCGTATGTATCAATATTACTCTTTCATACAAAAACTACTTTATATCGAATCAATTTGATATCTAGATAAATGAGACATGAGAATAACATACAGTTTAATTATAATAATAATAATAATAATAAATCATTTATTTCATCTAAAAACAGTTTTTATAATAGTTCATGGGTTGACCTCTTCTACTAAGTGCAAGAAGCACCTGTACCAGAAGGGGCCACTCCTCCTTAACACATTCTTACATTAAGATAATTTTCAGATGACAAGAAAATAATATACGGTGGCAAGTACAAAGAATAAATAAGAGTAGTAATAATATCTTGTAAATAAAAGTTAAAGTTTAAGTTTAGTCTATATTTTAGTTTAATATATGCGTGTGGGTGCGCGCATGTGTGTTTGTGCGTGTGGATGTGTGTGTGCGTGTGGATGTATGTGTGTTGTTTCTATAAGCAATGATTCTAGTCATACTAGTAAACGTAATTTACGAAAATTGTTTTATAAACGTTTCTGTATCTTCATAACTTAAGGTTTTAAGCCAGTTGGTGATTTTTAACTTGCATTCGCGAAGAATTAAGGGATAAATATTTAGTATTTTATTACATTTATTATATAAATAAGATGAGTGATATTGAAATTGCGAGTGTGCAAATTTTGTACGTGTTTGTGGAGTTTTAGTAACATTGTGTTGTTTTCTCTTATTTCTAAAGTTAGGGTCATAATTTACATCGGTATGTTTTTTTAAGATGATATTTAATATGTATAGTTTTCTTATAGTTAGGGTATCAGCAAGACAATATAAGGCTTGTGTCGAGAATGTGCGTTTTTTAAAGTAAGACACTTTTAGCAAAGCTCGTTGGGCTCTCTCTACTCCTATCATTTTCGTTTTATCCGCTCCGCCCCATACTGTAATAAAAATTATATCGACCTCCGTGGCCGAGAGGCGAGCGTGCCGGACTTTGGCGTCGCGCCATCTCAGAGGTTCCGGGTTCGATCCCCGGTCGGGTCAATATGGGAAACGAATTTTTCTGTATTGTCAAGGGTCTGGGTGTTGTGGTACCGTCGTTGTTTCTGATTTCTGTAACACAAGTGCTTTAGCTACTTACCACAGAATCAGAGCAATGTATGTGATGTTGTCCAATATTTATTTATTATTATTTATTAATTATATAATTACGAACGTAAATTGAATTGCGGGACTTTCTCGTTCCATTTTAAGCATTTCAAATAGGTTAACGGGTCAGAATGCAATTTTTAGTAGCTAATACTGCTCAGTCAGCCCGTGACCACGGTTGATACAAGCATGCTGAAACGTCGGGCAATCAAGTCAAAGTCAAAGTAAATACTTTTTTATTCATATAGATTGCATTAGTAATACTTATGAATACTCTTTAAATAAAACAAATGAATCTACCTCCGGTTCGGAACCTTTAACTACCGAAAAGATACCGGCAAGAAACTCAGTAGTTTGTTTTACAAAAAAAAGCGAATCTTATTACTAATTTTGCACCAAGACATACAGTTAGTTTGTCAATAGATCAGTTAGGAGTTTGTTGCGATATTGGAATAAAATTAATAGAATTCCATCCCAGTATCGCAACTCTGTGGCGACATCACGCACAGTTGTAACGCAACATGTGGACGATTCGCTGTTTGCATGAAAAACGCGCGACAAAGTGTCTGCCGCGCGAGGATAACTCGCGACAGAATTACAGCTGATGAACATATTTTGTAACGTTTATTTTACATCATAACGTTGCCACGATCTATATGTTGCTATCATAGATTTATTAACTTACTTATTCTAAGGTTGCTATACACTGAAAGAAATGACGTGAATCCTACTTGTCAAGCCGTTGAGTATTTACCAATTTGAAATACGTCAAATACTCGTATTAACTCGGCTTATTACTGCACCCTTTTACATCGTTTGCGTGAAACAATCAAAGAGAAAAGGCCAGGCTTACTGAGCAAAAATTGTTGTTCCATCAGGATAATGCACGCGTTCACACGTCTATTGAATCTACGGCTCAAATTCGTGATTGTGGCTTTGAATTACAGCCCCATCCCGCCTTTTCCCCTGATTTAGCTTCAGACTATCATTTATTCCCAAACCTAAAAAAACACCTTAGAGGTCAAAAATTTTCATCAAATGGGGAGGTCGAAGGTGCGGTGGGTGGCTTTTTTGAAGGCCTTAAATATTTTTTTTTTATGACTGGCATACAGGCGCTGGAAACCAGATGGAAGAAGTGCGTTGAGCTAAGTGGGCAATACGTGGAAAAATAAAATTACTTTTGTTTATATTTTATTTGGTTTTCTTGCTGAGGCCGCGAACTTTTTAATCCAACCTCGTATGTATAAAATTTAGTATTGTTCCTTTATTTTGAAATTTGGTTTATAATACATTCGAGATAAAATATACTATACGACCCAAAACTATTTCTCAATTGGAACAAGTAACTCCTGAGATTAGTGTTTCATACAACCAAACTATTCACCATATATAATAAATATATGAAAGTTTATATAGGTATATAATTTTTAAAGATAATTAATACAACTTTCTTATCTGTCTAGCTATAAATTTTCATTTAAATCTATAAAGTTTTATTGCGTAGTAATGATAATACTATCATTAATGGCCTATAAATTAATGTGTTAAATCAAATTGCCCAATTTTCCACGGAACCCGTTTAATTTTACTTGTGATTCCAGGAATTTTCGTTCTTCAATCATCAAAATTAGGTGTCTAAATCCACTTTCGTGAAATATGTGGTTCGGAAAATATATTAACACAAGTACAGTCAGTAAAGAAAAACGTAATTTCGTCGGCATTCTTAGAAATATTACGATACAAGGTATGTATTGTTCGAAAATCTTATTTTTATTTGTGCGCTATTTGAATAGGGTAGATAATTAAAATTTTGTCTTTGGTACAACGATTCACTAAATAAGGCACCTCTCGTATTTTTCTTTTAATATAAAAACATAAATGTATTGTATACAAACGCATTTAATCTGAAAGACATCATAGTTTTGTACAGTTTTATGAAGTAATGACGAAATCTCACACCCCCTCTAAAAGATAGATAGATACACTTTATTGCACAGAAAAAAAATGAAAATACAGAAATTTGTTTTTACAGATAATATATTAAGGTACAAATTAGGCGGTCGTATTGCTAGAAAGCAATCTCTTCCAGGCTACCTTTAGGTAGAGGAAATTGTACTGGAATTCCATTAATTGCCCCATCAAAAATTAATAAAAAAAACAGTTTTTATTGTGTTTTGGAAATCTAACTGACAGTCTTAATGGACCATTACCATTTTTTCATAAATTCATCATCCCTTTGGAGTCGTTATCATCATAATTTCTAACGCAGCTAACGCTTACGGTCACCCCAATCAAATTTAAGTTGCTGCAAGTTCAACACACTAGGTACCCTAAGGTCTACCTTAAGGTTGTCTTGAAGAGATCGCTTTCTAGCGATAATACCGCCTTAATTGTACTATAATTAATCTGTAAAATCTATTTCTGTAAAGTTTTTGTGCAATAAAGTATATCTAACTATCTATCTTCCCTCTGTTTACCGCAGTCCCCTCCGAAAACAGTCCAAACTTTCACATTCATAATTTAGTAGGACTTTTCACTTAACCACAAAAATACTATAGTCGACGCTCGTGATATGCCGTTGCAGAGCAGTATGTTCAAACGGCGTAAGTAAATGCTCTCTCTCGTCATCTAAATATATATCAATTTATGTTACATTCTTATAAAGTAAGTCACAAAAAAATTTCAACATAGTTCGGCCCGTAAAAAATAGTCAAATGAGTTTATCCAGTTTTTTTCACCTAGGATGTTAAATCGTGCAAAGAAAATAGCCGATATTAACGAACTACTCTTACTTAGTTTTGCTTGCACAGCGACGATATATTTCATAAGTGACGCCCCGTAAAAGTCAGATAAAAATTCAGACTATTTCGTCTAATCTAATCTGAAAATTGTTTGATCCGAGATATTGATCCACTTAGGCGGAGAACACTTTTGTATCTGACTGTACGTATTTCATATTTCGATTCTTGGAATGCCACTGTATTCGCCAGTGAACTTTTAGTCCAATCAGAAATTCTCGGTATTCATACGGCAGAAATGAATAAATGCTTTTGACGTAGCTGTGTTTGGTTATTTGTGCAAGAAGGATTACTTTTATAAATAAAGAAATACAAGAAAAAATCATAAACCTCCGTTGTAGTAGTCGACAGCGTGCCGAACTTTTTCTAAGAACAACAGCCAGGAACTATGAACATTGTTCTCAATGACTAGCCAGTTTTATAATTCAAGGTCATTGTAGACATATCTCCTGCTATGCTGCGTAAAGGTAACCTAAACCATTCATCATTTGACATTATCTCTCGCTGTTATTACCCCAATTGTAGGTAGACTGTAGCGGGACATGCAGTCCAAGCAAGGCAGTATAACTGTCCGATCTGTGTGTAGAGGCTCTCACAATTAAAACGTGCCGGCATTAGAGGTGAAGTATGGTGCAAGCTAGAAGATTCGTGAGATTAAAGCGTGATATCCTATTTGATGTGTCACTGCAGAGCTGACGCCCCCATCGAATTGAGGTATTTGGCAAGAAACCTTAACATTAATAAATAAATAAAAAATAAATATTGGACACTGTTAGTTAAAAAAATAATAGTTTAAAAAACTAAAAAACACGCTTTTAGCTCGCACTAAAAATTACAAAATAATTCAGACATTTAAGAAAGAAAGCGTGGAGCGTTTATGTTATCTTTACTCTTTTTGGACAAAACGCTCCACGCTTTCTTTCTTAAATGTCTGAATTATTTTGTAATTTTTAGTGCGAGCTAAAAGCGTGTTTTTTAGTTTTTTAAACTATTATTTTTATTTTCTACTTTTTAGTTTTCTCATGTATCAATAATTATATAATTCTTTTTCGTATCCCATTCAGCAAACCCTTTCATTTAATACCCATATCATAGGGGTGCATTTCAAATAGCCTGTCCGTTATCTTGGACGCCCGCCATATTGGATTTGAATCACGTGACTATTTTTTTCGTATTCCTGACAGCAAACCCTTTTTTTTGATACCCATATCATGGAAGTGCATTTCAAACAGTCAGTTCGCCATCTTGGGGAGGCCGCCATATTGGATTTGTAATGACGTTTCTTAGCTAGTCATGTATTGTCATCAGAACTCAGAGCGTGTGCAAAATTTCATCTTAATCAAAGACCGGGAAGTGGGTCAAATTAAGATTCAAAGATTCCGTTACATACATAGATACATACAACCCGAGCTAATAAAAGCGTGTTAAAAATAAGTAGTAAGCCCTCTTGAGATGCTGTGCCCTCACAGGGCATGTATTCCTTAATTTCTGTACCGCCTTGTAAAATTGTATATGACATACAATAAATAAATTGAGTTGAACTGTAAATTCTTTGCCGGAGTCTAGGTTTCCTTTCATATAAATATTGGACAACATCACATACATTTTTCCTAATTCTGTGGTAAGTAGCTTCGAACCCGGGACCTGAGAAAAGACGCGATGCCAAAGGCCAGAGCCTTCTTGCATCTCTGCTACGGAGCTCGTCAAGAACACACTTTGCTTGATCGGGGATCTGAGTATCAAGAATGCCCAGAATATTTAACGCAGTTTTTTTGTTCGAGGGAGAAATGCCTACCACCCCGTCACTCTCTGCGGGGAGCAGAGAGTTGTTTGTTGGCTAACGCTTCAGTGGCCAATGCTGCGCAGTAATAGGTGAGTCAGGATTGTATCTGTATCTGATAGTAATAAATGAGTACCTTGCGGATTCTATGCAGGCTTCCTCACCGCGCCTCCTTCTAAGCAAACAACCTCGCTGCTTAAAACGCGCGCGACATAGCTTGCCAGGCTAGGGAGCGAGGTAATGGTCGCGAGGTTTACCCTACAGCTGGCGTCTCCAGACCCAGCAGTAGATTTGTTGTGCGTCTCCACTACGTATACCCGAGAGTCTCCCTCTGAGAGCCGAGGTCCTCCTTTTCCTTCGCGATCCCCCTCTGCAGAGAGCAATCTGCTGTCTGCGGCCCACGTTGGAATCAGTCTTCTTAGAGATTTGGGATCCATATTAACCTTCCACATTTCAATCAATTGCTATCCAGTCAAGAAACGACAGGTTTTGCGTTTAAAATTTTGGTTTGTTTTCAGTTTTAATTTTTATCCGAGCTTTAACTTAAATCGCAAAAAGCTTGTTACGCACACTGCATGTCGTAACACGACACAACAACGGTATGCAAATTCGAACCCCGGTCCGGCTCCAATTTGTCAACCTTGCCTGCCGTACTTCCCCTAATGTTCAAACATGTCACCCCTATCAAAACAGCAGAAGGTTCAAATTTGCGCGGCAGCTGTGAACAGACAGAGAATGATGGTAGCTAGTGGTAGTTCTTTGGTTTTTGAGGTATTTGATGGTTCCGATAGTAAGGAGTTAGAAATCTGTGACGCTAAATATATTTTTTGCTTATTTTTTATGGCTAATGGAAACTATATTTCTACGAGATACTACGCCTGAGTCTACGTATACATATTTGTTTTCATTATAGCTTTAGATTGTCGATTAAATTGAAAAAGAATAAGAATGTATTTATTACCACACACGAGCAATACACAGAACACAGACATAAAAGCGACACGAACAGATAATAGGTGCCTACAGTAGAAGTAAACTAACAAAAAAAACGAAAAACAACATAGTGATTGCACAGCTAACAAGGTCCCAGCCTCAGCATGAGCTGCTACGACATTGGATGCCGCAGGAGCGCTGTTATTGAAGATGATTCAAAGGGCGTTGCTAAGTAACAGTTATTGCACTATCTACATCGTTAAATATTAATATCGTTTCGTGCAATTTATAATTATACATTAAATGTAACATACATAACAATAAATTTAATAAGTACATTTAATTTGATTCAGAAACTTCTCCAAGCATTTTACTGAGCAAGCTATCTTTGGAATGCTTTACCGCTGATGCTGAATGCTTCTTCTCTTTGCTCCCTAATACATAAATCTTACTCAAGCATTGGTCAATTGCCGAATCCATTTACTATATTTATAATTTTTTTTTAACTTATATAAATATATTTTATGTCTAAAGACGTTTATTTTCGCATAAGAATTACAAATTCACTTACTGAGAAAACAGTTAACACAAAAAATACAATCGCATCAGATGATACTCGTACTTTAATTAAATGTTAGAAACAGAAATTTGTATCTCCCCTTGCGGTGCGGGAATTGAACCCACGACCTTCACGTATCGCGCATGCTGCTCTTCCAACTGAACTAACCGCAAGTTATCGTAGGCGATGAATTTTTTTCTGCTGTATCAACCATTAGCCTCCGGTAGTACGGCATAAAGTACTATAAAAATACATTATATTTAGTGTTTAGTTTATTTTTGTCGTTCAATTATTATTATTATGTTATTATTTTATTTGCTTACACACATTTTCACTGTTAGAGAATACTCCTAGCATTCAGTCCACCTGATGTATTTTTTGTGCAATAAAGTTTTTTATAAAAAAACTGTGTTTTATAATGTTTGTGATCTATTTTATCTGTTGCTTGGCTAGGTCCCCTGGGAACAAATTGCTTCAATCCTGTACATCAAGACGTTGTCAAATGGGCTGAGCATACATGTGTGACAAATCACGAGAGATACGGACCATTTGCATACCAGATGCATATGCATTGCTACAACGTGTAACTTCGACGTTTCGTTTACACATTAGCGGACACAAGTGTCACGGGATATCGTTTATTGTGCCTAGTCAATAAGTAAAACCAATACTCTCAAACACAAATACTTCTTTATTCTTTTTCGGACGACCTCCGTAGCAGAGAGGCGAGAACTCCTGCGTCGCGCCATCTCTGAGGTCCCAGGTTCGATCCCCTGTCGGATTAATATGGAAATCGAACTTTTCTATATTGTCTCAGCTCTGGGTGTTGTGGTACCGATGTTGTTTCTGATTTCAAGTGCTTAAGCAACTTACTATCGAATCAAAGCAATGTATGAGATGTAGTCATTTTCATGTAGGTTACATTAACACTTTTGAATCGTCATTGAATACAGTGCAAAGTGACTCTAGTGTCGGTTCGGAACCTATATCTACCGAAAAGGCACTGCTAAGAAACTCCGCACATTAGTTACAGAGGTAGTATCTAACTTATTGCTATGTGTGTAATTTGGACAAAGTCATATAGCTTTGTTTTGATGGGAGATGAAATAATTAGGTACTAGAGTATGTATTTATTTTGTGTGAGATAATCTGGAGCAGACCAGTCCACGGCGGTGCCAACTGTTCACAAGCATGACGTACGTGCCAGTCAATGATTTTTTTAATTCACATTAAAATTTAATTTTTTGTTTAAGCGTGACCAGTGCCTATTTTATCTGAAGACATCATATAAATTTATTTGTTATGTTGCTCAAGCTCTTGCGTAACACAACACCCAGACCTGAGACAATATAGAAAAGTTCGTGTTACATATTGGCTAGACTGGGAATCGAATTTGAAACCTCGCTTTTAAGCTACGAAGGTTGAATCAAGTAGTTTTATTTTTATTCAACATGTCTTTTAAACTGTTTTATACCAACTTAACGGCTGATACATTGGGCGTGCGTGTTCTTTAAGCGTTTTGTTGTACACGCACGAAGTACGCTGAGATCATTAACAAAGCAGTCTATTGAAATGCGGATTGCACGCAGCGTTTGCGGCTTTCGCGTGGTCGAGAAACGCGAGCGCTCAATGTGTGGTCAGCCTTAACGAGCTCATATCATTTTTAAAGAATCTTTTTCGACCGACGCGTTGCGCCGAATCACAGAAGTTTGTTTGTTTCGGTGAAACGAAGTTCGGTGAAGCGTAGTAATGTCGAAACTTCGTCGAATTCGGCAAAATGATATGAGCCCCGCCTTAACACTATGTGTGATTAACTCCGTCATGTACATTTAAAAAAAAACAATACAAATGCAATTTCGAATCAACAATGAAATAAAAAGTAAAGATAGTACAACGCAGAAAAATTCAGATGAGGGACGTAAATACACCATTTACGTCACTATTTCGTAAATCCTATGTTTTTTTGTATGCTCACTACCCCAGATAGTTAAATAAATTACTCACCTTCCCATGGTGTGTGGAGTTGTCGAGTGCTTCAATCAGCTCAGGGTCCTCCGTAGACGTGTCATGTCCGTGCCGGTGTGATGACGCAGTCAACACCTGAAACAAGAAAAAGAAGATGAATAAAAAAAACGTCCAGATTGACTTGATGTTAAGTGGTAATGAGGTTCTTTTGAGGGAGGGAACATGCTTTTGCGCACCATACCGCTGGCGTGGGGACGACAGCGACGTGTGTGGGATTCCCCCGCGAACGTGCGGGGATTACCCGAACAAAAAACCCTCCCCACCTTCTCATCGCCTATTGACGGCGCCATGGGATATCGGGCAAACCATTACCCTCAGCGAAGTGGTGATGAGGTCCTAGCTTAAGGGCGACAAGTACAGCAAAATAAAGCTGTTACTGGACTTGTCGCCCTTACCTTAAAGGCTTGACCCCTGATACTAATGTAGTACCCCCCAGGAGCTTGAGAAACCTTACTCATACGCGGAACACAACAATACCGAAGTGATTGTTATTTGGCTGCGGTCTACTGTAAGGTGGTGGTATTTCATCAGTTGGGCTGCTCCAGTTCGAGCGATAAATCGCTATTATATTCTATTCAGCTCTAAAGTGGTAAAACTACTTACACTACGATAGTAGGTACCTTATTTATTTACTTAGATGCAAGTACATGAATTCTCTGCATTATCTCGCGGCACAGTGAATGTTGGCCGAAAGCCAGGTACCCACCACTTTTGTTTGTGGAATAAAGTCAAATTCTAGAATTTATTTTTATTTAAGCAGACTTTTATAAGCCTGCTGAGATATCTTGGTAAAATTTTGCAGCTAGTAGTACAATTTTAAAGTAGGTCGTGAGAGTAAGTTTATTTGTTTGCGCTTGTGTACTACGTAACTGTGTTTATGCTAGCGTAAAAAGTGTTTCTCGCTCAAATAACATTTTAGGTCTCTAGGCATTCGGCATTGTAGATATTTTTTTGTCTTATGAATAAAAAGCAAGACAAGAGAATCACTCTGTTCTGTATACCTATTTGTAGGATTAAGTTTTATAAACGAATTATTATTATTAGTACTAATTTATGAACGGGCCGGTTTCTAAGAATGAAATACTTATTTGCGCAAAAAGTTCTTAACGAAATTGGATGATAGGAAGAAAGAGAGATGACATTCTTAATCCATACTAATATTATAAATGCGAAAGTAACTCTGTCCGTCTGTCTGTCCGTCTGTTACTCTTTCACGCCTTAACGGCTTAACGGATTTTGATGAAATTTGGTATAGGTATACGTTGAATCTCAAGAACGGACAAAGGCTACTTTTTATTAGAAAATATGGGGGGATGGCGGTAATACCACCTTTGAAAGTTTATATGGAAAAATGTTTATTTTTGAAGTTAGAGATATGAAATTTCGCACAAATATAGCTCGAAACTTGGATTAAAATATAGACTACTTTTTGTTTCGAATATTAGGGGAGAAAGGGGTACAATCGACCATGAAAGGATGTAGTCCACGCGAACGAAGTCGCGGGCACAGCTAGTTAACATATAAGTATAATACATTTTAACCGACTTCAAAAAAAAGAAGGAGGTTCTTAATATGACCGTATATATTTTTGATCCCAGTCATGCAACAGCTAGTTTTTATCATATAACTGCTGACTTTTAATGGTACATAATTGAGTTTATCAATTGTGTCGTCAAAATTTTATGTCAAAGAGGGTATTGTCATTATCTAATTTAAATTTACCTCTATTTAAGTAATCTATGAGATATATGTACAAATAAAAATACTTTTTATACACTAACACTAATGGCCTACCGCGGCTTCACGCGACTGCTATCCTAGTGAATTCCCTATTTTTTAATTTTTGAACCTTCAAACCTTTTCTCCGCAATCACAAACATAACAAAATCTCATTATCGAGTTCGGTGCAGACATTTCAAATGTGTTATATACATTTAACTGATTAATTTTTATTTGTATAGATTGTAACTGTGGCCGCAACTTCGTTCGCGTGGACAGCATGCTTTCAAAACAAAAAGTAGCCTATCTCCGTTCTAGAAGTTCAACGTATACCTATACCAAATTTCACCAAAATCGGTTGAGATGTTTAAGCGGGAAAGCGTAACAGAGAGACAGAGTTACTTTCGCATTTATAATATTAGTAAGGATGAGAAATTGTATACTGGTATAACATATAGGTTACGTTTCATCCCTAAATAACGTAAATAAGTTTGAAAGAAGCAGCTTCTACTTCTTCACTTCAAGTTCTAACGGATAAAATGGCTTCCTTTAATATTTTGTTAATTTAGAGTCAACTGTTCTGGGTAACCAGTCATATTTTTACGGTCGTAGGTGAGAAATAGCAGAATCGTATACTCGTATATAAATATTTTCTCATTCCTCTGTTTGTATCATCTTTTCTGACCATCTCTCTTATAACGATAAAGTTTCGAAACTTATCCGAACCCCCGCTTATCTCCACACTCGAGAGATCAGCTCAAATCGCCCGCCCGCTTATCGAGGGGATGCAGGGCCGTCTTTGAGAACCCTTGGGCCCAGCTTCAAATTGATTCGATAGGGCCCCCGCTTCATCCGGTTACCTGGTCAAACTAAGCTTCTACAAAGTTTCATCCGATATTAAATAAATATCACATACTCTATTCTATCTATTATTGGTACCTTACTTCGGCTAGTTTCAATCAAAAGCAGCCAGTCCGAAAGTACACACAGCGATATATCTGTGATTGTGATTTCCTGTGTAGGTAGTATCTGATATTTTTTTAAGTTCATTATTACCTATACTCTGTAAAGAAATAAAAGTTAAGATTTATTTTTTAGAACAAATATTAAATCATCGCCTGGTTCCTTGAATCTTATTATGTGCACTATTTTTTATATTAAGTTATGAATGAATAATATAAATAAAAATGAATTAAATTGAATGAAAATCGATTAAGTTGTTTTACAACAAATTAAACAGGCTAGTAAAATGTTAGAATAAAAAAATCTATTTATATTTTGACGTTCAAGCGTATAGTGATCGAATTTTGAATTAACGATTAGTGTCAGAAATGTAATGTAATGTTAATATACGTACAATCGTAACAAAATCTTTTATGGTCACGTAATTCTGATTTCATTTTTCTATCAAGGGTCCCTCATGCCCTGAGCCGGCCCTGTGGTCCACAAAGGTCCGGCAGATCACACGGGCGGGTAACTCTCTCGGCACATTAGGCAGGCGGTGCATGGCAAAAATATTGCTTTATTCAGCTTTATTAATAAACAGCTCGTTCGATAAACAAAGGACGCAAAAACGCCTCGAAATTTAGGCGACCGTTTTCGAGAGTTTCGAGACTTTGCTGTTATGTTTTTGACGGCGCTTTTAGAAACTTCAGAGTCTTTTGCTAAATGGAAACATTTGGAAAGGAAATTACGAGGAAATAAAAACTTTCACAAATTCAAACAAAGCAAATGAATGTTTGCTTTCGGTAAGGTAACCTACAAGAAGTTAAATACACTTTTAAAGGTAAAGTTGCTCATACAATAGGAGAGCGGGCTTGTTCAAAAATACCAGATTGTTTTTTGTTCGTTAAATAGTCATATTTTTTGAAACTCGATATAATATTGATTACAGCATGCAAATAAATGAATGTTATTCTGTAAAATAACTTGAATAATGTTAATTTATGTCCTCTATCCACATGGACTTAGTATAATAAACTATATTAGGTCCATGTCTATCCATAATCTCAGCTGTGCTTGTTGGTTATCAATAAGTTTCAAACACTTATCAATCAATCAATAATTTATTTGCAAGAATACAATTTTACAATTACATTAGATCTTAAAATGAATGTAGTAAGTAAGTTGTTAGTATTCTGCGTGCAAGCAGACGTGCAAATATTTGTCATTGTGTATAATTTAAAAAAAAAAAGTCAAATGTATTCAATTACAAAATAAATAATAATAGTCAATTAGAAACAATTTTTGCTGTAGTCAACTAATTTCCTAACACAATAAAAACAATTGCTTAGAAGCCAGTCAGATAGCTTTGATTTAAATTTATTACCTACATGTATTTTTATGTCATCAGGAAGCAGATTATACAAGTATATTGACATATTGTACACGTTTTTGCGGTATAATTGCTTATGGCTAGGTGGCTGATACAATAGATGTTCAAACTTCGCTCTTTTTTTTAACACGCTTTTATTAGCTTGGGTTGTATGTATCTATGTAACGGAATCTTTGAATCTTAATTTGACCCACTTCCCGGTCTTTGATTAAGATGAAATTTTGCACACGCTCTGAGTTCTGATGACAATACATGACTAGCTAAGAAACGTCATTACAAATCCAATATGGCGGCCTCCCCAAGATGGCGAACTGACTGTTTGAAATGCACTTCCATGATATGGGTATCAAAAGAAAGGGTTTGCTGTCAGGAATACGAAAAAAATAGTCACGTGATTTAAATCCAATATGGCGGGCGTCCAAGATAACGGACAGGCTATTTGAAATGCACCCCTATGATATGGGTATTAAATGAAAGGGTTTGCTGAATGGGATACGAAAAAGAATTATATAATTATTGATACATGAGAAAACTAAAAAGTAGAAAATAAAAATAATAGTTTAAAAAACTAAAAAACACGCTTTTAGCTCGCACTAAAAATTACAAAATAATTCAGACATTTAAGAAAGAAAGCGTGGAGCGTTTTGTCCAAAAAGAGTAAAGATAACATAAACGCTCCACGCTTTCTTTCTTAAATGTCTGAATTATTTTGTAATTTTTAGTGCGAGCTAAAAGCGTGTTTTTTAGTTTTTTAAACTATTATTTTTTTTGTCTAGTATAAATTTCGCTGTGCCTACTATGATGGGTTGGATTTTTTCTCACAAACAGACACAAATCTCATATGTAGATGCAAGGCAAGTAGACAAATTCTTTTTAACGAGTATGCATGTTCCTCCCCTACTCTTGTTTCTACAAAAATATGAGGCTAGATTAAAGTTTTTTACATTATCAATCTAAAAATCTTTATTATCCTACTTATCCTACTTATTAACATTATTATTTTTTTTTGAGTAAAACTACTTTACTTTTAATGATAGAAACAGAAAATTTTTATCTCCCCTTGCGGTGCGGGAATTGAACCCACGACCTTCACGTATCGCGCGTGCTGCTCTTTTGTGAAACCTTTTACGATACGTGAAGGTCGTGGGTTCAATTCCCGCACCGCAAGGGGAGACAAAATTTTTCTGTTTCTAATATTCAAAGTTCGCTAGTACGGCGTATAGTACTATAAAAATAATAAAATCAACTACTTTACTTGATTTTATATTTGATTAACATGTTTATTTGCACATACATAAATATATATCTTATTATATAATATATTTTTGATTTTATGTATGTTAATTATGTTATACCAGCGACTATGAATATAATTCTAAACTAAAAACTCTATTTATGTTGCACGGCCGTACTCATTTCTCGCCATCTATTTCCACTACCTACTTTAAGGTTGAAAGAAATCGCTTCATAGGGATAATACCTACTAAATTGTACTATAATTAATCTAAAAAATGTATTTCTGTAAAGCTTTTGTGCAATAAAGTATATCCATCTAGGTATCTAAAATATTTTCAACTGTGAATTTAGTATATCACACCTTCGGTAAAACAAGGGCAGACTGTCAACTGTCTTAAAAACAAAACTAATAAAAAAACTGAATGTTCTTAATTCTTGTAAAGGGCATGCTTAAAAAGAATATAGTATAATGGTTTATGTCTTGCAAAGGAGGACAACTTAAGAGTAATGATAACAGAGCTAGACCACACTAAAGCAAACAATATCTTAAAATGGCTCTCCTGTTAAATTGCAAAAACTGCAATTGTGCCCTTGTTCTACCGAAGGTGTGATATAAATGATAAATAAATATTAAACAACATCACATACATTGCTCTGATTCTGTGGTAAGTAGCTAAAGTACTTGTGTTACAGAAATCAGAAACAACGACGGTACCACAACACCCAGACCCGAGACAATACAGAAAAGTTCGTTTCCCATATTGACCCGACCGGGGGTCGAACCCGGTACCTCACAGATGACGCGACACCAAAGTCCGGCTTGCCTCTCGGCTACGGAGGTCGTCATTAAGATAAGAAGGTATAAGAAGATATATACCTCAAAGTTAGTCGTTATGAAATGCTGACAGTTAAACCACCCGTTGCTATGCCAACCTAACATACCGTTTCCATAGCAATCAGTTTGTTCAATACCGCCTCACTGATCGAGTCGAAATTGCATTCCCTCCACCAAAATGGTCATTTTACTCGTCAAAAGAGGCGACGAAAACCAATTCCTGTACGAAACTGACGTCAATTATGCTGTGGATGACGTGGTTAAAGATATCACAGCAATTTTCAATGGGCGGCTTAAGGTGACAAGGATTTGCTACGAGTTAGATGAGCTCAAAGATCATGGGACGTTCTTGCCTCCGGAGATGCAGGGACTTAATGATGATCAGGTATAGTTATTAGTATTTTTTTTTTATATTACACTTCAAGATTGACCTTATCCCACCTAATGTTAAGTGGTAATGAGATCCTAGGTTAAGGGTGATTAGTACAGCATAATAAATCTGTTACTGGACTTGTCGCCTTTACCTTGAAGGCTCGACCCCTGCTACTAATGTTGCACCCTGTAAGAGCTCTGGAAACCTTACTGAATATAAACATATAATTACTGGAAAAGTAACTGCACACATTCGAAGTCGCAAACGGCCGCTGGTAAAAGATATTCAAATGAAAACGATGCAATTTCACAATTTTCAGATCAAGGAACTCAAGCTAGAAGATCCTTGGGCAAAGCGCTGCGCCCCACCAGGTCACGTGTTCTGCAAGGATGACATGGGAAGACGCTGTGGACTGGCCCCTCCTCCCAATATTCAGGAGGTGCTGAAGAAGGCGGCAGAAGACGCCAAGGAGTTCATCAGCAAGAAGCATGTTAGTTTCCCTTTGTCAATAATATTTCTGTTTCATATCCTCTAAAATCAGATCAAGCTGGTCTATTGGCAATAAGTTTTATGAGCTATGTAGCCTGCTCTTTGCAAATCATAGAGCTATGCTGCTTGCTACGAATATCTTCATTTCAGCCTGTCTCGTATAGAGGAAGCTCTTTTCATCGCACGTTAAATGATTGAACAAAACATGGGGACCCTGTTTTGTTCAATCATTTAACGTGCGATGCCCAGATGAGCTATGATCCTGGGCCAATACAAAGAGGGCACAAAATAATATGAAAAAAATTAAAAGCTAGTTTAATACACAACCGCGATTAATCGTGAAAAAGACGTTAACACGAGTCGAAAAAACATACCGCAGATCGCCTATAAAAAAACTATGGGCCCTAAGCCGCCCGCGGGCTGGGAATTGTCTGCTCTAGAATAAACTATACACATCAGAAAACTAAATTTCAGGTCGACCTGCGAAAATGCCTCACCCAAAAAGACGTAGCAAGGGCTTTGGATGAGCTGCGTGGAGCAACCAAGATAGCCTTCCCTGCTGGTCTACCTCCCCATGACCCAGTGAGAATGGAGCTGGATAACGTCGAAGACCTGACCGGTACCCAGGCGGCTACTGAGGTCATCGACCCGTCCAGGGCTTGCCTCTGGGCTTGCGGAAAGAAGCTGATTGGTGGGAATAAGTTGAGCGATCATTTAGGTAAGCGGGTTAAATAGTTACCCAATTTTGGTTTTCAATTAACAGGACAAATGTTCATCTCGTCTTGTAGAAAGGGATTTGAATCCACGATCTTTACATGTTACGCATAATAATCTAACAACTGAAGTTATTGCATGATGTTGAAACTATTTTTTCTGTCTTCTATGCCGTTTACAGGAGATGACTTTTGAAATACACAAAGTAATCAAAGGCATAATAATTAGCATAACTATTTTAAATTTCGCTTGTTTGGCGTGATGTCTTTTAAAATCCTAATCTATTGAGGATATGTTATGATCATATATTTAGAAAATAATTGTCTAGGTACTGGGTAAACATAACCGATATGATTGTATTGAATTAATTAAGAAAAACCAAAAATTATTTTTATTCTATAGATATAGTGTCACGATGGTGTCGAAAGGCTGCTATTTCAGATATGTCAGTCAGCTTGTGTTTTTAATCTTACCTAAGCAGCACCTCATGATGTGATTATGAATCACATGAATTTATATTAGTAATTAATTATTGTTTGTAATTTTGCTCATTCAAATTAATTTATTTCGTCTTTAAAAGTGTTGAGGAAGAGTAGCCTCCTCTGACACAGGTGCTTATTGCACTTAACAGAGGAGGTCAACTATTGTTTATTTCATGTACAAAATGATTTAAGATGGAATAAATACTTTTGAAAAAGTTTAACATCAAGTGGCAAATATCAGCACAATTCAAATATTTTATTTTGAGCAAAAAATCATTGAATTACAACATTTGAATAATCATCCTCCATCATTTAGAACTATTATTAACGATTTTAACGTGACTAAACGTAAAAATCGCCTCCATTTTTTTAGGGCTTGTGAAATAGCTAGCTTGCATGATGGGGAAAGTTGGCAATGTTAAATTATAGTGAACTGTATGTTGAAATTGCTCATGAACACATTCTACAAAAGATTTGAATAGTTTCAAATACGTGTAGGAATACGTAATTGAGTGTCTAGAAAACTGCTAGCTTTGCTAGAATAATATAGGAAAGACATTCATTTATGTACGATTTACAAATGCATTTCTGAGTAAATAATACGAATTACGTATTCGGTCTCCGTTTTAGGGCAACGCGATATTATCACACTGATCAGTGATCAGTAATTATAGGTGATCAGTGATCCTGATAAAAAAAAGATCCATGCTGTCAAAAGGGCATGAATGTTTAAGAGCACATCAAAGTAAGCACTTGCAGTTTGTTTTAAACAATAATTTATATTGCTTCACCCCTTTACTTTACCAACTTTAAATATATTCAAGAGACCGAAGGCAAAGATTAATACAACAGATAAATCGTCTACGATAACTAGCGGTTAGCTCAGTTGGAAAAGCAGCACTGGCGATACGTGAAGGTCATTTATGTATCGAGCAATCGGGTTCGTGTAAAGGGCTCGCCAGGGGAGATAAAATTGTTCTGTTTATTTTATATTTCAAAGATTTTTGATCTTAAATGCACGACGTAAGAACCTTGCAAAGTACAAAGTTTATAGGCCGATTTGTTTTTGATCGGACCTAATAGTTGGTACTGACCCTGATCTCTCTCCAGTCATGTTAGTCAGACGTCTTATCAAATTATAATATCAGTGAAGAAAGAGAGAGTGCACTTGTGTATTACGCAAACGTTCGAGCAATTTGAATCAAACCCGTGATTTTTTCATTTCAATAAGTGTGGCTACATTAGCTTAAATTGGTGAGATGGGATCAGGTTAAAGAATAATTTATTTCAGACTTGTGATATTTGATATAGACATGATGTCTGGTACAATTACAATTGAAAAGCATCAATGATTCATAAGTAATACAAGACGCTGTAAATTGTTTTTCACGGCAGACTCGCAAAATAATTAACCAGATTTTATTATTGCGTTTGAAGATTGACCTCTTCCCTCCTGATGTTAAGTGGTAATGAGGTCCTAGCTAAAGGGCGACAGGTATATCATAATAAAGATGTTACTGGACTAATCACCCTTACCTTGAAGGCTTGATCCCTGCTACTACTTAGTTTGACGAACTCAATTTTGAACAAAAGTTGATGCAAAATTCAATTATTACCTAAAAATTAGCTAAAATAGGTCACCATCACATTATTAACAAAAGTGACATCCAAGAATCAAGTTCGCTAACATTTTTTCGCAAATCCTCGCCATTTCAGTAGAGGAAATTCATTAATTCTCTTTCAAACTACGTGACAATCGATGCTGGTACTTCCAGAGTTTTCCCAATAAAGGTCCAAGACCGCTTCCCATCTTCATTATTAACGAAGTGTCACCAAAGATTTGTTGGATTCGTATTTTTGCTGCGGAATCTTTTCAATTCGGAAACTTTGGGGAGTAAACATGGCATTCAGGGTTGGTACTGTCACTTTTGATTTATGACAATGAAAACAGAGCTCTTTTGAATGGTGAAAAATATTTTTGATCAATATTTCGGTTACACTTGTCTGTATTAATCGGTTTAATGCTTGATATGTGTGTTATTCGTCGAAAGTTATGTTTTTGTAATCTGAGGACAATTCTGATGCTGATTAGGAGTAGTCTATGTCCAGTAACATAGACTACTAAACAATCAGCGCCCTGGTCTTTTGTATAAAAACTTTTGTATGTTGCAGGTAAGAACAATAAAACCAAGGTGACTGTGAAGCTATGCTCCTCATCTGAAGGAGCGCCAGGTCGCGAGCCGGTACTCTCTGAAGATGAGAGGAAACAGCTGATGTTACATGCTTATAGGTAGGTACATGAAATTATTTTTGTATGCATTAGCGTACCCAGCCACAATGATGGAGGGACGTTTCCGGGGCCTTTTCAACAGCTGCCTGTCGGTGAGTAAGTTCCCGAAGCCGTGGAAAGAGGGCCAACTGTGCCTTCTGCGCAAGGATGGCCGACCGCCCGAGTCTCCTGCAGCTTACCGGCCAATAGTTCTCCTGGACGAGGTCGGTAAGCTCTTCGAAAGGATAGTAGCCGGGCGAATAAATGCGCACCTGCGCGAAATAGGGCCAGACTTGGCCGACGCGCAGTACGGTTTCAGGTCGGGACGCTCCACCATAGACGCCGTTATGCGCCTCAAGGGCATAGTGGCAGAAGCAGTGGAAAGGGGGGAAGTCGTGTTGGCGATATCCTTTGACATCGCCAACGCATTTAACACCATCCCCCACACCACCATACTGGAGGCTTTGCGCCACCATCAAGTGCCGGCATATCTACAGGCCCTGTTGGCGGACTATTTAGAAGATAGGCACGTAGTGTTCGCCAACAGGGATGGTCGTCTCTGTCGTCATAGAGTTGAGTCCGGTGTTCCACAGGGTTCCGTCCTGGGGCCCCTTTTGTGGAACATCGGCTTCGATTGGTTGCTGCGGGGTGCGCTTCTCCCGGGCATGAGTGTCATCTGCTATGCAGATGACACCTTAGTTACTGCTCGGGGGAAGAGTTTCAGGGAGGCGTCTTGTCTCGCTTCGGTAGGGGGAACTTTTATCTCCAGGTGCATCGGTATGCTGGGGCTACAAGTGGCGCTATCAAAAACGGAGGCAGTATTATTTCACGGCCCTCGACAGCGCCGCCCGCCCGACGCCCATATTATGGTGGATGGCGTCCGCGTAGAGGTGGGGGCTCAGATCAAGTACCTGGGCCTCACAATCGACAGCAGATGGCAATTCGGGGCCCACTTCCGTGGACTAGCTGCGCGCCTTATCAAAGCGGCCGACGCTTTTAGCTGGTTGCTGCCAAATCTTGGGGGGCCCAGGGCCAAATGCCGGCAACTCTATGCCGGCATTCTGCAGAGCATGGCGTTGTATGGCGCCCCCATCTGGGCAGACACCATTGTGCGGCGAGAGAACGCGGCCCTCCTTCGGCGGCCGCAGCGAGCCATCGCCCAACGGGTCGCGCGGGCATATAGGACGGTCAGTTGCGACGTGGCATGCGTCCTTGCCGGTACACCGCCCTGGGCCCAACAAGCCCAGGTGCTGGCCGAAGTTTACCGTTGGACGACAGAGAGAAGGGCCTTAGGGCAGCGCCCTGCGCTACGTGAGCGCGAAGCGGTGCGCACGGAGGCGCATGAAGAGCTGGTCCGGTCATGGACCCAGGACCTCGCCATTGCGCAGGCGGGTCGAAGAACGCTCGACGCGGTGGGGCCATTACTACGGCCATGGCTAGAAAGGCGGCACGGTTTCCTAACGTACCGCCTGGTGCAGGTGCTGACCGGACACGGTTGTTTCGGGTCGTACCTGCACCGCATCGGCCGCGAAGAGGCCCCGAGTTGTTGGGGATGCGGCGAACCTACCGACACGGCAGAGCATACTCTGGAGCAGTGCACGTCGTGGTCGGACGAAAGAGCTGCGCTAATAGCAGCGGTCGGAAATGACCTTGCGCTCCCAAAAGTGGTGGGGGAGATGGTTGAGCGCGAGGAGGCCTGGGTGGCCGTCGCCTCTTTCTGCGAGACTGTCATCTCGCAGAAGGAGGCCATGGAAAGGGAACGCGAAAGCGACCCTGCAGCTCCGGCGTGCAGAAGACGCAGGAGGCTGCGCGCAAGGCGGCACTTTGCCCGCCTAGTGCCTCCTGGCGGGGACCAGTCGGCCGCGGGTGTGGGGACACCCCGGACGGCCTTGCACGGTCCTTCGCACCAGGGCGGGAACGGCTTAGCACGCTCGGTCGTTCCCGCCGGCTCCCTCTATCCAGGGGGGCGAATTGGGGTCTAAAAGACCATTCCGTCTGGCGCCGTGGCTGTTGTGGTTTCCACCGTTTTTCCCATGGCGCCAACCAAAGGCGATGAGAGCGTGGGGGGGGTTTTTAGTTCGGGTAGTCCCTGCCCCTTCTGGGCGGGGGAGTCCCACACACGCCGCTGTCGTCCCCACGACAGCGGTACGGTGCGCAAATGCATTCTCCCCCCCTCAAAAAAAAAAAAAAAAAAAAAAAAAAAAAAAAAAAAAAAAAAAAAAAAAAAAAAAAAAGGGTTGACGGCAGCTGCCTCCTTGCATAGTGAATCTAATGTTTCATGTTAGTGTCTTTGTGTAGTGTGTATGATAAAAAGCCGTGGACGAGTTAAACTAAAAATTGGGTTTGTTGAATTATTTTTTTCCAGGAAACAGGAGGAATGGAAGAAGCTGGAAGCTGATGAAGACGATAGTTACATGAACTCCAAGTGGGCTGACGGGCAGAATCTGAAGAGATCCTTCCATGGTCTCAATGATATATCCTGGAAACCTGTCATCAGGAAATCTTAGACAAGAGGCAAAGGCCTTCATATGACAAGCCTCATTTTACTTATAATGTATGTTTTACTTATAAATGTTCCTATGTTTATCCCGGTGGAATATTGCAACTTAATTTTGAGCCAGTTATCTCTAACCGATAGTGCTCAAATTTTGTATACTTACGTAGTTTAGTAACTGATTCGGTATACTTTTTTATTTCAAAACTAGCTATTGTCTTCGAATATTAGAAACATAATTTTTTTATCTCCCCTTGCGGTGCGGGAATCGAACCCACGACCTTCACGTATCGCGCGTGAGCCAACTGAGCTAACCGCAAGTTATTGTAGGCGATGAAATTTTTCTGCTGTATCAACCGTTAGCCTCCGGTAAGTATTGTCTTCGACTTTATTCACGTTATTTTGGGATAAAAGGTATCCCCATATCCTAATCTAGACTAACAAACTATCTTTCAACAAATGCTATCTTTACTAATTGTTAAAGTTTTTTTATGATAAATATATTACATGTCCAAAATGTGTCGACTTGTAGGTCATGTCGTAGGTCGGCACAAAAATATTCTTCATAAATATTCTCAATTGTATGTGTAGTTTATCGCATTCCACTGACTAGATTTTTTTTATTTATTGATAATTGCTGTGGCCGCGACTTCGTTCGCGTGGAATACATCCTGTCATGGTTGGTTTTACCCGATCTTCCCTAATAATCGAAACAAAAAGTATTCTATTATTAACCCAAGTTTCGAGCTATATTTGCGCCAAATTTCATATCTCTATCTTAAAAAATAAACTTTTTCCCATATAAACTTTCATTGGTGGTGTTCCCCCCCCCCCCCTCGCCCTTATTTTCAATAGCCTATGTCCGTTCTTGAGGTTCAACGTACACTTATACCAAATTTCATCAAAATCGGTTGAGAGGTTTAAGGGGGAAAGCGTAACAGACAGAGTTACTTTCACATTTATAATATTAGTATAATTTAAGGGATAAAATTATAATTACAGAACAATTATACATAATTACGTCTGCCAAACTGCTTAGCAGTTTTTCGGCAGTGGTCTCCGTGTTACATTTTAGAAACAAAATTATCCTTATATGTAATCAAACAGAGTACTTTGCAGGGTTAACAATACTGTCGAGTACTCACTATAATGTATTCGTTCATAGTTTCTTAATTTTATTTTAGTCCGTCAATTTAAGAAACTTGGAATTATTAAAATACTAAAATATCGAAGGCGCTTGTGGCACGATATTGACCAGGGTTTGGAAACGATAGCGAATGTTAAGCTATACACGGCGAAATCTACTATTGGATGGGTGACCATTTTGTAGTGTGTTTGTAATCAATAACATATATTTTTTTAAAGTTACATGTAATACTTTATCCTATATCTTTCTGATTATGTGGAATATGACTAAGTTATGTAATTTAGTTCTAATTAAACGTTATGTATAAACCTAATGCAGTCTCATTTCCGAGCACCTAATTAGATTAGCTGAGTCCAGTTAGCATATAGCAACGGATATTACTATTGTCACCATTAATTAGATTATTAGCGTTTACTACGATTGCCATAAGGTTATTAAAATTTGCAAATATAAATACTGGACATCAAACACAACTAATCCTGTGGGATGAAATCGAGCGGGGTGAAATGAAAACTGAAAAATAAATACGTAACTTTTATTGGACAGTTTTACGAATAAGTGATGTAAATACACACAATTAAAATGTATTTTTCAAAGCAATAAAACGTTAATATTGTTTTCTAAAAAGTAACTAAATACCTATAATCATTGTTTTAACCCCCGATGCAAAAACGATGGGGTGTTATAAGTTTGACGTCTCTATGTGTATCTAGTCTATGGCATCGCAGCCCGATCAAATGAACCGATTTTGATTTTGATTTTAATGTTTGAAAGATGAATAAGTCGGGAGTGTTCTTAGCTATGTTTGATAAAAATCGATCCAAGATGGCCGCCGTCTCAAAAGTAAGGATTGCATGTTTAAACACAACTCCCACAATATAGGTATCATTTAGAAGGGCTCGACTAGCAAAATATATTCATAATGACAAACTTCAAATCCAAGATGGCCGCCGGTAGAAAACGACGGATATCCTCATTTTTTATGCAACTTCCTCAAATAGGTATAAAATAAAAGGGCTTTTTTACACTGTTTTGTCGGATGTTTCTTAAATTTTCAATTTATATATCCAGTCATCATTATTATTTAGTATTTACATAGTAGGTATATCATAATCCCACGTCCCCACTGATGAAAGGCATTAGACCTGTGACAGACAGACACACAATAGTGCATTCAGGTATTGTAGGCGTTATCATACAGCGAGGTGCTCTCATTGTTAGATACGTGCTTCCAGTTTGTATGGTATCAATACAGATCTGTAGGCTTTTGATGTAGGCAAACAGGCTGCGGCATATGAATATGTGAAAACATATTGTAGCAAAAATATAGTTCATGCACTGGGCATTTGAATTTGGAAACCGCTTTAAAAAAAGTAAGACTATCTGCGTAGATATACTTACTTAACGTTATGAGTTTAAGATATTATTGGTTTATTAAACACTTGACATTGGCGGAATCACTGCGTTGTTACTAAACGCGGGATAGAGACCAAAATTAAAAAAAAATTGGTTAATTATACTAAGTCCATGGGTTAATTGTACAGTCGCCGTCAGATATATTGGAGCAGACAAAGTGACCAAATACTTCTGAACAGTTCAAATGTCAATAAAGTCCATACACTACAAGTTACCATTAATATCTGAACATTCATTACTTCAGTAATATCTGAGCAGATGCTAGTCAATAATTTCTATACACCAATAATATCTGATCACTCTAACGTCAATATGTGTCACGCATGTCATGAGTCTCATTTAGCTACCTGAGGGGGTACTCTCGAAAACGAAACGAACAAACGAAAGGTTTCGTTTTTGAAGATTATTCAAAAGTTTGGTAACAAAGACGTGGTTTTGGATTTGCATAAATAATATGCTGTTTTTTGAAAACGCTTAATTTGCATTCGAAGTGATTTCTTTATGATTATAAGGATTAAAAATTGCCATCCGTTGTCGGATCCGACATATTTCGTTTATGAGAGTAGACCCCCTGAGTAAATGAGTGGTCAGATATTAAATATTATTGGTTACTTGTGTGTATACAAATTATTGACTAGCATTTACTCAGATGTTATGCCTGCTCCACACTACTCGCGAAGTTACTCGGCGAAGTTCGCCCGAGGCGAGGCAAAGATTGACGCGGCGAGCACGAGGCGAGCCGAAGTGCCTCTCTACACTATCGTATTCGTCTAACTTCGTTCAACTTCGCGAGTAGTATGGCATTACTAAGGTAACGAATGTTCTGACATTAATGGTAACTTGTAGTGTATGGAACTTATTGACATTTTAATCTGTTCAGAAGTATTTATTATAGTAAGTAAATATTGGTCACGTTGTCTGCTACAATATATCTGTCGGCGACTGTACAATCCCGGTACATTTTCATGTATTTCTACAAACATGGTCCTTAAAATTGCAAATATAAGAAAAAAAGAATTATCCGATATTTCTAAAGTTACGTATACTTACTACCAATGGTTTTGATATTATCTCACTTATTCCATATGTATATTTTTATAGCTCTGATCCATAGCATTGATTCTAGCTAAAATCTGTCTTTTTTACATAAAAACAAGTACTAAAGGTATTTCCAACCATTTTTTATGACAATGAAATGCACTGGAGAAGACAGTGGTATGTGTAGGACTCCCCCTTTGTGAAAAAGAGCGTAGACTACCCACTAAAACCCCCTTGCTCCTCCCAGCGCCTTTTGATAAGTGTATCTCCAACCTAAGACTAATAAACTCCAAAACAAATACGTCACATCGCAAATAAAGACTTGTATTCACACTCAAATCATAAAGCAATACGTCATTCTTATGATTTTGATGTGTTTGATTACTCTCAATACCCTTTTACTGTGACCCATCTGTCCTAGACCACAAATAAACACATACATTTATATTATGTCTAGACTTTGCGAAGATGAATTTATTTTATTTTTCACTGTAATAGACTGTTATAGAAGAGTTCATTTTGATACTTTGCATCACTCACAATAAATATAATTTAAGCCAATCACTTCTGTGTTGTTGTGTTCCTGCGTGTGAGTAAGGTTTCCAGAGCTCCTGGGGGTGCTACATTAGTAGCAGGGGTCAAACCTTCAAGGTAAGCGCGACAAGTCCAGTAACAGATTTATTATGCTGTACTTGTCACCCTGAAGCTAGGACCTCATTACCACTTAACATTAGGTGGGATGAGGTCAATCTTGAAGTGCAATATAAAAAAAGTAGTCAGGGTAATAAACATTTTATGATGAAAATGATGTCTGTCACTCAATTTCTTAGGTAAATGCCAATAAATCTTTCGCCTTCCCAAGGCAAGTGAATCCTTGCTCAGCATCAAAAAACATCCTCAGTGTAGGTACAGACAAAAGCACATCAGATTACACTTTGATCTTTGCACCTTATGTACAGTGCTTTAGATCTAAAATCGCACTAGAATCATTTACCTTGACATACTGTTGACCATACCACACTCCACATACGATGAAAGTTGAAGTTTTAATTGTAGTGCAAAGCCGAGTTTGAAGAGTTACCGCTAAATTTGTATTTTCGTTTCCAAATTTGGCTTCAATCCAAACGTTGATGACTGAAGTTTCAAGTTTCAATGGACCAAAAAATGGGAAGCAAGCTTTTGGTAGACTGTACAGTAAAAAGCACATTAAATAAATAAATAAATGCGCTAGACAATTACACCAATCACCTGGTCTTAAACTAAGGTTTTACCTTGTACTATGAGTACCAGACAACGGATACCAACGAGGCGCGTTATCCCAGCACACTCACACTCAAGTCAATTCAGAAAAGTTCGTTTTCCAATAGATCCGACCGGGAATCGAACCCGGTACCTTTCGCGCTTTGAGATTTACACTTTACTTTTTTGATTGAGATAAACACTTGCACTGCGATTTTAGTTCTTATTCCAACAACATAAGAGTAATACAAAGATTAATATGTGTACGATTGAAAGAATCGTACATTAAAGATTTCTCTACTCTCAAAGATGTACTATGTAAATCCTCAGTTCCATGCAAAATTTATACAAATTATTGAACAAACGAACGAACAAAACATAGAAGCAGATCTAACGTTTAAAAATGGCACCACAAAAAGTAAGGCACAGTGGGCGTGGTTTAAAAAAGTAAGCTAGTACCGTTTCCAAGGACGTCTGTTTCGTTCACTGCCTCCAAGTCGTTTACTACGGTCGACATAAAGTTCAAATACCCAGTTCTACTATTTAAAAAATCCGTTCTACTTACGGATAGTAATAATTATACGAGGCGTAAGCTATAAACGACTGACAGAGGACTGATGACTGCTAATATGAATTCCAGCTTCTTTTGCCTAATAGATTTTGAGAAATGATTTTTTTCCTCAAAAAAAACTTTGTATGGCTCATCTATGAAATTTTCAAAATGGCGCTGGAGTCAACTCGCCTTTTAACCGTCGATATGGAAAGTAAATTTCAAATTAGAATTAACGACTCGTAGATAAACTCATAGTCATTTTTGACAGATTACGAATCGTAAAATATTGGAACTGATAAGATATCAAACCAAAGTCAACAGCAAATGTTTATTATACTAAGTCCATGCTCAGAATTAACAATGGAAAAATGTAATAAATTCAAAATAGAATTCTATTTTTATTAAAACAAAGTACTTTGTTCTCCAACATCCTTTTCTCCGAACACACTCGAGATTTTTCCCGGCAAAGAATTTCCATCAGAAACTTGGAACAACGAATCTTGCCCGATCTATTTTACTTTACCTAGATTTCCTTTCAGTCTAACTTTTTAACGTAGTCGTTGCCTTGGCGGGGTGCCACCCTTAAGAATTGATTCGCGGAAATACTAGGTTCTTAAAGAAACAAAAATGTTAAAGTTTAGCGTCTATTGTGGCGATTCATGGAGATAAATAAATCACATATGGAGACAAGCAAGAAAAATAAATGATTTCGATTTGATTTACCTCCATTTTGTTTTCCACTTCTCTGAAAAATAATCCTTATATTTCATTATCAAATGTACTCTGAGTTATTTCATGGTCAAATGTACTCTTTAGTATGTTTATTTTGTGTCCTATCTACTAGATAGAGATATATACTAAAATTGAAGAAAGAAAAAATATTTTTGCTAGTACAGCGTAAAGCATTATGAAAATTTGAAATATCCAATATTTTGGTTCGTATATCTATGTTCCGAATAGGTAGGTATACCGTAAGGTAGATACAGCAGAAAAATTTCATCGCCTATGATAACTTGCGGTTAGCTCAGTTGGAAGAGCAGCACGCGCGATACGTGAAGGTCGTGGGTTCGTTTCCCGCACCGCAAGGGGAGATTAAACAAAAACTGTTTATTTAAAATAGATGTACCTTTTGACGTATAGGCGTACTCACTAAAATGTCATTGAAGTGTTGGTATTGTATGGCTGGTCGTTATGCTTAAGCGGAATGAAATTTTTATCTATACTAATATTAAAAGAGTTTGTTTATTTAGACCTGCTTATCTCAGAAACTACTTGTTACAATTAAACAAAATATTTGTGTATTGGATTTGAAAGACTAACTTAGGCTACTTTTTATTATAGAAAAAAACAACTTAAAAAACCTGTGTGCGGGAACAGCTAGTTTGTAGATAAGTTAATTTGGTTTCCTTACGCAATTCTAACCTCACCTCTGGTTAGTAATGACTTGGCTCTAATAAATCTGCCGCTGACAGCGATGAATATTGATGCCTAATGTTAGGGGTGGCGGACTATTGGCATTGGCACATACCATAGATAAGGCGTAAAGAAAATGTTGGGCACGCCTTGACATTGACTTTAACATAACTGTTTATTTTTATTTTTACACCCCTAAATTATGACGATAAAGGCGTTTTGTTCAATAAAGGGGTCATTGAACAAAACGCCTCTATAGTCTTAATTTAATTCCATTATAACTTATGATCTAAAGCGGGCCTGGGTTCAATTCTCGTGTCAAGCAAAATTTGTGTCGGATTTATTAGTAAATACTAAATTAAAGTTAAAATTTGAGTAAATAATATTGAACACAGAATGAAAAAAAAACAAATAATATATAATAAAATGCACAAATCAGCGTCCTCAGCGCTACCGGCCGATGCAGACTGGCAAGTTGTAATGTTTTAAAATAAATGTATTTAGCGTAGAGGTTTCTTTTAAACAATTATAACATAACTATACCTGTGTAACATGTTGTTAAGTTATTTATAAATATTTTTTTCAAACATTAAAAAGTTCTGCTCATTTGTTTTAAAAATAATGAACCACACATTTTAAGAACACACTTTCCAGATATTTAGCAGCGATTGTTTGCAATCTAGTTTGAAACACAGAGAAAGCTCTTTGCACAATTGCACTCTTAACAAATAGAGGCAAAAATGTATTAACAAAATGCAAATTCTCTCAAATTCCTCTAAAAACGGCGACATTGTTCTAACAAAGCGTTGGCGATAGAAACACTTTTAGTTAAAGCAACAACGCAGTATGAAACTACGATTGTTGTTTGTAAAAGTTCGTAATAACTGTTTTGTTGGAAATAGTAAATAGTTAGGTAGAAGCAGTTCTGACAAAATATTTGGAAATAACAGCTTTCGAACGTGCTGGCGATGATATCGATTATAATGTCGGAACGCTTTGTAATTTTGCGCAAAACTAGAAAGTTTTCGTTCAGGTGTACAATTAGCATGACCCTAAATTCCTTGTGTAGATTAAAACATTGATTGATTTTTCAGATGGGACTTAAGGTTAAAACAGAAAAATTCATCGCCTACGATAACTTGCTGTTAGTTCTGTCGGAGGAGCAGTACGCGCGATACGTGAAGGTCGTGAGTTCGACCCGCATCGCAAGGGGAGATTAAATTTTTCTGTTTCTTTAAAATATGTAGAATCATTGTTTTTTCCGAGTCATTAATCATAATTCTTATACATTTTGCTGACCTACAGCTCTATTCCCCTATAAAAGCGAAAGATATATAAAAGTTTATCGATTTTGACATTTACCCGCAAGGCTCATCGTCTTTTTATTACAACAGGCTGCCCGCGACTTTGTACGCGCGGAGTTTCATACAAACTTTCATCCCCTATTTTATCCCCTTGGGGGTTGAATTGACCAAAATCCTTTCATAGTGTCTACGTCTTAACATTTACATGCATGCCACATTTCAGCCCGATCAGTCCAGTGGCTTGCGTTGATAGATCACCATGTCAGTTGGTCACCTTCCAGTTTCAGTTAAAAATTTTGATTTTAAACGAAATACGTAATTGCTTGCGTTAATCGCAAAGGCTTCTTCTCAATTCCCGTTTGGAACTTATAAGAGCTAACTTAGTCTAATTCATTAACTAAAACGCTCAGACTCGAGTTCACAGAGCAGATTAAATTGTTTTGAGCTGTGATTAGCGAAATAGTCGGCTAACTTTACTAAATTCTATTACTGTATATCTTGTTTTAACGCAGCTAGTTTAAGTGGGCTAAAGTAACCGGTATAGTTTAAATCTCTCTGGTTCAGGATTCAGTGAATATTAAATGGTGTATTTACTGTTTAGATACTTATCACACTTAAGCAAGGTCGGTTGAAAGTCCATGCAGCGCGGTAGCGATAACTGTTTTCAAAGGATACTAAAGGTTAAGCTGAACTCGCCACAATCCCGTTTTGGATGGGTGACCATTCCGAATGATTTAAGTGACATTAATCACGAGAATGTTTGCGCTTCAGGCAAATCAAATGGGTAATCTTGAAAGTCTTCGTGACGCTTTCTTAGATTATTATACACAGAGTGGAAGTAAGGATTGAATTGCACAGAGTTCAATACCAAAAATGTTTGTATTATGAACTCATTTCTTATTTTTGTTTTATTTTGAATTTATTTCTTACGCGCCCCCTTTTGCGTGTACGTAAATTACGTACTTAGCCATACTACTGATCCACACCCCAATTTGTATGTCTCTACTCCCCCCACTTTGGAAACCACTGATATAATGGTAAGTCAAAAGCGTCATACATCATATCAGTACACACTGAAAACTCCAACGACTGTCACGAACAAAAATAATCAGCTCTCCAAAAATATTCACGTCGTTAGCTAATACTCGTACATAAAACATATTCATCATTCGCATAGCTTGGAAAAACATAAAATCATAATGATATGATACTAATAAAACTCTGACACCAATGAATATTGATGACACCGTCAGTATAACAGGAGAATATATTTTACTCGTAGAATATGGTAGTATACGCGAATGAGCGATTGCAATTGGCTGGGTAATGGATGGGATGTAGGTGTCTGATTTATAAAGTCAGCTTTTTCAAATTAAATTATTCGTTGCTAACTTTGATATTTATATGTCAGACGTGTATTTACATTTTTATGTCAGTCGTGAAATAAATATCAGACAACATAATATAAATCGAGGTGATTACAAAGTAACATAAAGGAATATTAGAAACATATTTATTTTATCTCCCCTTGCGGTGCGGGAATCGAACCCACGACCTTCATGTATCGCGCGTGCTGCTCTTCCAACTGAGCTAACCGCAAGTTATCGTAGGCGATGAAATTTTTCTGTTGTATCAACCGTTAGCCTTCCGGTAATACCCACACATACAAACACACACACATTTACGAAAAAAATATGTGACATTTATGTCGGTAGTATAACTTTTGGACCCAATATAAATTAAAAAAGTATATTTATCTATTTATAGCTAGCTACAATTTAATTTTTGAGAACATCTCCTGTTATTTAATTTCCAGATTCTTTAAATTTTTATATTGAGTTCCAGTTAGTTTAATTTTGTAGGTATAAGTTTCACATAAAACAATTTTATATTTAAACAATTAGCAACATACCTTTTTCAAATATCTTCTTTTATTAAGCAAGCTGTGTTATAATTAAAAACCCAACCACCAATTCCTCATAACCTTTCCATTAACAAAGTCCATACGAATAGTTGCGAAGAAGATAATTTATACGTTATAAGTAAAGTTGGGCGACAGACGACCGGAGATAGTGTGCCCAAATTCGGTCCACCGAATAATTATATCACGCTAAGTACGGAGACGTGATAGTGGGGCGTGCCAAGAGTCCGAGGCCCGTTCGAGAGGGCGAGTTACTTGAAGGGAGATGTGATTGAATATCGAGAACCATACCGATATACGCTATAGGCTTCAGGCTTCGAGAAATATGGGGCTTGGGGGCATAGCCATATGGGATTTGAGGATTTATCGCTCGAACTGAAGCAGCCTGACTGGAAAAATACCTTCACCTTACAGAAGACCGCAGCCTAATAACAATCACTTCAGTATTATTGTGTTCCTGCGTGTGAGTAAGGTTTCCAGAGCACTTGGGGGATGATTAAGGAGATGATTTTTTGAACTGTTCTTTGAAGTCCAAGGATGGTTTTTACGGCGAGAAAAATTCGAATAATTGCCGAGAAAACACTTAAGAAAGCCCGTTTCTTTTTCCAGTACAAACGTTTTCTAACTAATATTTTGAGTCAAGCCACATTCCAAATCTTTTTGACAGGACGAAGTCTGTCGGGTCCGCTATAGGTAGGTAATAAATATTGGCTCCTCCCAGCCTGATGGTAAGCAACAGAGGAACCCACATCGCGATGACATCGAATCTGACACCGTAATATTCTATCCGTTAGCATCGCATACTGGCCCGCAAGATGTTTCTTCACGGTCCTTTTGAAGGCATCCATATCAAAGCTTGCTCAGTTCCGAAGGCAAGTGAATCCTTGCTCCAAACGCGGCACATTCTCAGTTATCGGCATCACGTGCGTGCTGCTGACTGCAGATTTTTCCCCCCTTTTATAAGATATTGATAATTTGGCCTGACCTCGATCCAACAATCCCAAGCGTGCGGTTCTGATTCTAAATAACGGTATCAGTTAGTAGTCCATTGAATTGTTACATTTTTTTGGCTTGAACTTCGTTTATTATCTCTTCACAAGGGGTGTAAAGGTTCTTAACACTAATACGGTTTCAAAATTCTACCCATGTGAGAAACTGGTGTTCATACTAGGGAATCCTTGTGTTACGAATCAGCAGGCTCCCATCCTCAGATCAAATATGCCTTAATATTTTATAATGTGTGTTAGTTTTTGTGTGTGTGTGCGTGTGTATGAGTGAGAGAGAGAGAGTATCTTTGTTTGTGTATGTGATGCGTAACTCACTTTTATTACTTAGTATAGGCAATTTGTAGATTTTCAACCTCGTTATCCTTTCATGAGGTACTTATTTAGATTTTTTGATGTGGTTTTACCCTAATTCAAAAAAAGGAGGAGGTTCTCAATTTGACTGTATTTATATATTTTTTTTATGTGTGTTCGGGGATAACTCCGTGGTTTATGAACCGATTTCGATTTTTATCATTTAAAGTAAGTTGCCATTCGATACAAATCAAGAAAAAGAAGAATATACATACTAACAGTTTTCAACATTCCGAACACGGCGGTAGTTTACTTAATTTGTCAATTCATATATGCTTTTAAAAAAGTTTACATGAATACAGACATTTTCTTATAAATATTAAATTTGATGCGGTTTATTTTTAACAGATAAAGTGACTAAAGACCACATATATATTATGTGTTTATTTAAATATCGCAGCCAACTGGCTAAAATAGTTGTTCAATCAAACAGCTAGACTTTTGACTGAACAACGCCATTCAATCACACGACTATACGTCGTTTAGGCGACTTGTAAGCTACAACTTTCAACACTATTTTTTTTTATATTGCACTTCAAGATTGACCTCATCCCATCAGATGTTAAGTGGTAATGAGGTCCTAGCTTAAGTATATCTCAACAAAGCGTAGCCAACTTAGAATATAAAACATATTTTTATAGTTCCGGAAAAAACAAATAAGTACCTACAGTCGCCGTCAGATATATCGGAGCAGACAAAGTGACCAAATACTTCTGAACAGTTAAAAATGTCAATAAGTTCCATACACCACAAGTTACCATTAATAACTGAACATTCACTACTTCCATAATATCTGAGCAGATGCAAGTCAATAATTTCTATACAGACAACTAACCAATAATATCTGAACACTCATCTATACAGGTAGCTAAATGAGACACACGACGTGCGTGACACATATTGACGTTATGAGTGTTCAGATATTATTGGCATCTGCTCAGATATTACTGAAGTAATAAATGTTCAGATATTAATGGTAACTTGTAGTGTATGGAACTTATTGACATTTTTAACTGTTCAGAAGTATTTGGTCACTTTGTCTGCTCCGACATAACCGACGGCGACTGTAAATTAATTCCATGCGAAGCTGAGACAAGACCAGTTATTTTTAAAAATGGTTGCAAGTGAAGAAAGCTTACCTATAGTGTAAGCCAAGCTACAAGGAATTCAAGATAGTCTTCACTTTGAACTATTCTATACTTCGGACAAAGCTACCTGATGCTACGTGGTCGCACTGTTGAAAGGAATTTGACCGAAGCTTTTGAATTTTCACTCGAGTTTATTGAATCAAAGCAGTCTAGAGGGAAACTGTTGCTTCCGTTATGAAGTTATAAGGTTTTATTTATAAACCTCGACACAAATACGACGGGGTGTTCTAAGTTTTACGTGGCTATCTATATCTGTCTATCTATCTATATTAGAAACAGAAAATTTTTACCTCTCCTTGCGGTGCGGGAATCGAACCAACGACCTTCACGTATCGCGCGTGCTGCTCTTCCAACTAAGCTAACCGCAAGTTATCGTAGGCGATGAAATTTTTCTGCTGTATCAACCGTTAGCCTCCGGTAAGTGCCCTCTGCCGAATATGTTTAGAACTACATACTTATCGTACTTATTGTACGGGGTAAAGTACTATAAAAATTAAAAAATCGATTATCTAGCTGTCTGTCTGTATACCGTCAGTCGGTATATTTGTATGTATGTCTATATATCTGTCTGTCTGTTTTTCTATACATATATCTATCTGCACGTCTTTCTGTTTGGTCGTCTGTCTATCTGGCTGTCTATTTAAAAAAAATTTTGGGGTTAAAAACTAAAACTCAAAAAATGTTTTTTCATCAAACCCATACGTGTGGGGTATTTATGGATAGGTATTCAAAAATGATATTGAGGGTAAACTGAAAAGTTTGTGCGAGAGATGCAGATATAATTAGAAAACTAAAAATAATATATGCTGTGCATTTCTATGTAAACTACCAGGGAAAATTGTTTCGAACGAGATCTAGTAAGTAGTTCTTTTTAATACGCCATTAATCGTAAACAGCAATTTACCTTTAATTATAAATAAAAATAAATAATAAATATTGGACAACATCACATACATTGCTCTGATTCTGTGGTAAGTAGCTAAAGCACTTGTGTTACAGAAATTAGAAACAACGAAGGTACCACAACACCCAGACCCGAGACAATATAGAAAAGTTCGTTTCCCATATTGACCCGACCGGGGAACGAACCCGGAACCTCAAAGATGGCGCGAGGCCAAAGTCCGGCACGCTCGCCTCTTGGCGACGGAGGTTGTCGAACAAAAATATGAACTTTTATATTATGTTACTTGCAGTTATACCTTCATAGGCGAGTACGACTTGCACTTGACTGGTTTTTATAGTATAAAAATAAGATAGTAACGTGTATTAGTAAGATAAGATATACCTATATACATATATCTATTGGTCCCTCACAGCCCTCAGGACTTTGGGGGGAAAAGCTCGATTCAACGAAATTGAGCAACGCCATTTTGTCGCGCCACTCCGCGCTGTTTATTGTAGTGCCCTCAATGACGGCGTTATGTTGTAATCAGGCATGCCGCTTATTTTATTGTGCACTAGCTTTTGGTCGTGACTTCATTTACTTTACCTTAAAATAAAATTATCATTTTGCATCTCGTCTAGCTTCCAAATTTGATCCATACTTACTCTGTAATTTATGCGTGAAAGATTAACAAATATCAATACACCCATACATACAAGCTGTCATGCTAATTAAATAAGTAGATAGCAAATGTAGAGAAAATAATATTCATAGATACACATACGTTAATACAAATAAAAAATTATAATAATAAAAAGGCGTAGGGAAGTGACGAGCCCATCGCCCGCTGGTGAGAGTTGGTGATCTTCGCACCATGAAGAGCGACAACTCTCTATCAGTGCAGTCAGTCTCCCCATGGCAGCTTGTGGCGGGCTGAATGGGATTGACACCCCTTGGGACCCGTGGCCTTGGAAGTTTCTAATCTTATTTTATTACTTAATGCAATTTGTTTAAAACCCTTTTCTGTTAGTTCCTCAATTTAAAAATGAAATCTGGAGATTCCTAATGATTCTGTATTACTACAGACACTCTTAATATTCCTCTTTTTATATTTTTGCAACTTATTTTTGTTTTCTTGTTCTTGCATAACACCGTCCACGGTCGAGAGTCACCCAATCGGCGGGTGATTCATCTCGAGTTTTATTACGCCGTTTGTCGAACGTGTATCGCTGCCTGAACGGTGTAGCGCGACTGAAGCTCACTTCAGTTTAGGACATACCTATTTACTTCTTACTCACTTCTATAACATCTTCAGTGACCTCTAACGTTATTTTCTTGTAAGCGATATCAGATCTAATTAGTTTTAAAACTAAACAAAACTCTTTACAGTAACAACTGCCAAAAATTAAGAAGGTTCTAGAATATAACTGTCAATATTATGCAATCGTCTACAGCTGGACTAAACTAGAAAAATGTTAGTGGACATCGTTTTTTATTCTTTCCAAAAAGGCTTCAAATTCTAGTAGTTCACACTAGAATCATAATAGCTAAGAGATCATAATGCTTAATCATAAGACGACCTTGCTAATATATTTGATTACATATAATAAATGGTAATTCTTAGTAAAAAATGTTAGTGGACATCGTTTTGTAATACTTTTCAAAAGGGCCCCAAACTCTTGTGAGCCCTAGGGCCCCAACCTTGTTTAAGACGACCTTGCTTATATATTTGATTACATATAATAAATGGTAATTCTTAGTAAAAAATGTTAGTGGACATCGTTCTGTAATACTTTTCAAAAGGGCCCCAAACTCTTGTGTGCCCGAGGGCCTCAACCTTGATTAAGACGACCTTGCTTATATATTTGATTACATATAATAAATGGCCATACTTAGTAAAAATGTTAGTGGACATCGTTTTTGATACTTTCCCAAAATGGCCCTAAATTATTGTGTGCCCTAGGGCCCAAGCCTTGATTAAGACGACCTTGCTTATATATTTTATTACATATAATAAATGGCCATACTTAGTTAAATATGATAGTGCATATCGTGTTTTAATACTTTCCCAAAAGGGCCCCAAATTCTTGTATGCCCTAGGGCCCCTTATTTAAGACACCCTTGCTTATACATGTCAATCATAAACAAATGCAAGTTTCCTCCTCCATGCCATCCAGATATTAACTCCATTGTTATCCCGATAATCTGGGTCGAACTCAGAGCACCTTCCGAACAAAAAACAAGTTTGTTTGGACTTAAAAAGTTTTGTTTTTTGTACATCCCCCCTCTATTATCAGCGACGCGAATTGGGAGGGATGTATTGTAAACGGAAACTTTGCCTTCTGACTCAGGATTACGTCGGGACATGTATTTGTTTTTTTTTTATCGGATTTTTGCTTTATTTTGTTTTTAGTTTGTAAAAAATTAGTAACTAAAAATGTGAAAACTAATATAGAACTAAATATGAAAAGTAATCCACATAATGTTAGAAATAAATTTAACTTAAAACAAAAACACCACGGACTAATTATGGCAATAAGACAATAGCTATCTGCTAATTGAGGGACCACAGCTTTTTAATGCTTTGCAAAACAATTCGAAGCCCTGTGAAAGCTTACTCAGTTTTATAAATAAGTTTAAAATCATACATAGGAATACCAGTGCATGATTTAGAGATATTACTAGCGGTCCCGGCGAACTTCGTTTCGCCTTATAGAATTTTTCCCGCTTTTCTGTTAAAATTTTTCAAATTTTACCAAGAATCCCTAATTTTGTAGCCTATGTCAAATTGGAAGATGTAGCATTCTATTAGCATTATATTCTAGTAGATTCAAAATTGCCATCCGTTGTCGGATCCGACATATTTCGTTTATGGAAGTAGGCCCCCAGTACTTTTTGAGCCTATTCATTACAAACATGCAAAATAGGTACAAATCTTTCCTCTTTATAATATTAGTATAGATTTAATATGTTATAATAATAACTCTTGTATCTCATTTTAAGTGAAGTGTAAACCAACCAACAAGGTTAGGAATAGGGTTACGTTCGGCATAAATATTAATTAATTTTTCAAATTCCTAACCTAACCCGCAACCGGGTTAGGTTTTCGGGTCAGGTTAGGAATAAACCTAAATTTCTTATGACAATAAAGATCTTTAAGCATATTTTGAACTTACTGGATTCATTATTTATCATCTCCACAAGTGTTGTTATCTATGTTCCTCTATGATACACTATATCTATTAACTAGCTGCGCCCGCAACTTCGTTCGAATGACTCCAATGTTAGAATTGATAACTTTAAAAAAATTAAATAAATAAAAGTGCCCAGGTTCGGTCCAGCCATTTCAGAGATTAGCCGAAACAAACAGACAGACAGACAAATATTGTAAAAAATGTTATTTTGGTATATCTAAGTATATCGTATATATTCATATGCATGTAGTAAAATGTAGTCATTTTAATATTAAAAGCAGACACACCAATTTTATTGATATGTAAAGATTTACATTTTTTATTTCTCATTTTCTTTTGATTATTCGCTTCTATTGGTCGCAGCGTGAAGCCTTCCTCGATAAATAGAGTATTTACACAAACATATTTATTCAATTCGACCCTGTAGTTAGGCACTGAGATTAGAGCGTTTAAACTAATAAACAAACTTTTCAGTTTTTTAATTTTAGTTATCCCTACTAATATTATAAATGCGAAAGTAACTCTGTCTGTCTGTCTGTCTGTCTGTCTGTCTGTGTGTCTGTTACGCTTTCCTGCTTAAACCTCTCAACCGATTTTGATGAAATTTGGTATAGGTATACGTTGAATCTCAAGAACGGACATAGGCTACTTTTTATTAGAAAATAAGGGGGGAGGGGGTATTACCACCTTTGGAAGTTTATATGGAAAAATGTTTATTTTTGAAGTTAGAGATATGAAATTTGGCACAAATATAGCTCGAAACTTGGATTAAAATATAAACTACTTTTTGTTTCGAATATTAGGGGAGAAAGGGGTAAAACCGACCATAAAAGGATATAGTCCACGCGAACGAAGTCGCGGGCACAGCTAGTGATTTAATATTCGACAAAATCACATACATTACTCTGATTCTGTAGTAAGTAGTTAGCGCTTGTGTTACAGGAGACAAAACCACCGACAGTAAATCCCAGACTCGACACAATAGGTATAGACATTTTCTTTTTTCTATTGTCCATGTATACCTAAAATAAACTTTTCGTTTAACTATTTTTTTTTTATATTGCACTTCAAGATTGACCTCATCCCACCTGATGTTAAGTGGTAATGAGGTCCTAGCTTAAGGGTGACAAGTACAGCATAATAAATCTGTTACTGGACTTGTCACCCTTACCTTGAAGGCTTGACCCCTGCTACTAATGTAGCACCCCCCAGGAGCTCTGGTAACCTTACTCACACGCAGGAACACAACAACACAGAAGTGATTGTTATTTGGCTGCGGTCTTCTGTAAGGTGGAGGTATTTCATCAGTCGGGCTGCTCCAGTTCGAGCGATAAATCGCTATGCCCTACCTCTCTTAAAATTAATTTCCGGTCTTAGATGATTTTTCGTTCAGCTGGACAATAATTATTGCTAATTATCTTAAAAAATGATTACAAAACCCACTAAATGTATTTGTAAGTAAAATTCGTGATGTCATCATTTCGTTTTTTCCATAAAAAATCTATGAAGCAATCGTAATTTGACTGGTTTTAAAAGTATCTTAATTGAAAAGCTTCTTTTCATCATTAGTATCTTATTTAAAGCTATTATCTATACTGCAGAATATAGAAAACTGAAGAAAAAGGTTCATAGAACACAGAAACAAAATTAAAAAAAACTCAAGCTTCATACTTTTTCATCCCGCAAAAACAGCATGGTAGTTTACAAAGTCTAAGGCTGTTTTACTTGTATTTTTCCTTGTTTATATTGGTGAAACTCGCGTTAGGAAAAATCGCAATGGCTGCTGAACCAACGTTGAAAAAAACATCGAAAAGCAACGCGGAGACGTCGGAATTAATTAAAAGTTTACTGTGCACATACAGAGCAATGGCGTGTTCTGGAAAACAGGTCCGTGACAGATTGTACAATCGCCGTCAGATGTATTGGAGCAGTTAAACTGACCAAATACTTCTGAACAGTTAATGCCCGCTTCCAATATTTAACTCATTATAAATAAACACAAGCTTGCTGTTCCATATCTAAAACTACATGAGATAAGTAATTCCTTTGTGGGCTTAAGCGTTAAATTACTTAACTAATTACCTGAAAATGTTATCCAGTTGCCCATGCATAGATTTAAGTCTCATGTTAAAAATTGTTTAATAAAAAAGGGCTACTACAAAATTGATGCTTATTTAAATGACAAAAATGTTAATGTAAAACTTTAATTCTCGGAAATGTTTTATAAAAGCTTTGTATATTTGTTTAAGTACCTATTATAAGGGAACATTGTTACATTGAAAAGAGTAAGTGTCGAGTGTTCTTGCCGGTTCTTCTCGACATGATCAACAAACTCAAACTCAAATATTTCTTTATTCAAGTAGGTTACATGTAACACTTTTGAATCGTCATTGAATACAATGCAAAGTGATTCTACTTCCGGTTCGGAACCTATATCTATCGAGAAGACACCGGTAAGAAACTCAGCAGATAAGTTACAGTAGCAGTATCTAACTTATAGCTATGTATGTGTAGAACACTTTGGACCACGGCGGTAGAATACTTAATTTGTACTGACGATTCTTCGCTTTTGTAAAGTTTACATGAATAAAGATTTTTTTTTATTCTATTCTATTCTATTATGTGTCAAAATGACTATCCGTTTCTCAACGAGTCGTTAATTCTAATTTCAAATTTACTGTCCATATCAGCTGTCATCAGTTGTCGGTTGGTCGTTTTTAGCTTGCGCTTCGCATAATTTATTACTGTTCCTAACTGGAATCGGATCGTTTTTCAAATATCGAGGAACCAGGAAAAAAATGTCAGTAAATTCCATACATTACTAGTTACCATTTATATCTGAACATTAATTATTTCATCATTATCTGAGCAGATGATAGCCAATAACTTCTAAACACACAACTAATTCAAACTCAAAATCAAGCTTAAATATTTCTTTATTCAAGTAGGTTACATGTAACACTTTCGAATCGTCATTGAATACAATGCAAAGTGATTCTACTTCCGGTTCAGAACCTATATCTACCGAGAAGACACCGGTAAGAAACTCAGCAGATACAGTAGCAGTATCTAACTTATTGCTATGGACCTAGTCATATAGTTTTGTTTTGATGTGTGATGAAACAATTAAGTACTCAAGTAAGTATTTGATTTCAAGAGGTAAGCTGGAGCAGACCAGTCTCCAAAGGTGGCAGCTGTTCACAAGCCTGACGTATGTGCCAGCTATGGCTTCGCTGAACCATATTGAAGGGAATGTAACGACCAGCCACATAGCGCCACCAGCCCAGTGACATTTTAGTGAGCATGACTACTCCTCATATCTGAACACTCTGATCACACCAGTATTATTCATTTTGATGATTAGATATTATCGGTTGCGCTGTATATTTACGCCCCACATGTGAGCTCGTGCCACCAGCCATCCCCTCATTCACTATATTTATAAATAAATATATATATTATATTTTTTTGCAATTTGGTGCATGTCTTATGTCGTATTATCTTAATATATATATAAACGCCCCACTAAAGCTGTCTTATGGGGGCTCGTGCCCCAGCCAACCTCGTAACTTCTTCTAAATATATAAAGAGAAACTGACTGACTGACACATCAACGCACAGCCTCAACGGTTAAACGTAGGCACTTGAAATTTGGAAGGGACGGAGCTTAGGTACCGCAGAGGTGCACTAAGAAAGGAATTCCTGAAATTCCCACGGGAACTGGAATTAACAGGAAAAAACTTTTGAATTAAATAATCTAAGCCGCGTAAGATAGATGTTTTCAATCTATGCATGTATACCTAAGTAAATATATTTTTTTTCCCACATACACAAAGATCTCTATTTTATAACACGCCACTCGGACGAAGTCGCGGGCAAAAGCTAGTTGATGTATAAAGCGGATTTGCAATTTTTTTATACATATATACATTTGCGCCTACCTTAAGCTGTCATATGTGGTGCGCCGAATTACAGTTAAAAACGTTACGAATACGATGATGTTTTTTCGCGTCAGTCTTTCCGTTTGTCCCAAAGTTGTACTAGACGTGGAGTGCCACGAACAAGTAGGAAACTTTTAATTACCAACGTCTCTTCTTTTAATTACCAACGTCCCTTCGACGTTGAAATCGTCCTGTTTTTATTTGGCACTTTTGCGTTTCGATGCACTGCGCCTATGAGGTCTAGCGGTTCATGTACGAGTCACAATTTCGGAGCCCTGAGTTCGATTCTCGGCTTTTGCGAATATACCTACGTTATCATAATTATGATTATTAAACCGTATTTGGGCAGCTCGGTGATGAAACCAGTGAGTATTATATATTTTTACTCGTAAGAAGCTTAACCAGAAGAAGAAGTATAACCATATTTTTAAGAAGGAATCGATTGAGGACTTTCTAGCGGGCCGGACTTTGGCGTCGCGCCATATCTGAGGTCCCGGGTTCGATCCCCGGTCGGGTCAATTTGGGAAACGAACCTGATCGAGAATCGAAACCGGAACCTCGGAGATGGCATCAAGCGAATATCATGAAAATAATGTAGTGAGTAGGTATATACCCCAAATCCCATCACGAAACTCTATATACTCAATACTCAATCATTTATTGCTGCTATTATGTAGATACAGTACAGATGGTATTCTTATAGTTATACGGCGTATAGTACTATAAAAATAATAAAATCGATTAAGATGCCAAGGTGTCTTCGATTCCATGGTTTTCAAACATTTCTGCAACGAATGTACCACGAGCCGATAAACTAAACTTCTAAACATATTCGGCAGAGGGCACTTACCGGAAGCTAACGGTTGATACAGCAGAAAAATTTCATCGCCTACGATAACTTGCGGTTAGCTCAGTTGGTAAGAGCAGCACGCGCGATACGTGAAGGTCGTGGGTTCAATTCCCGCACCGCAAGGGGAGATAAAATTTTTCTGTTTCTAATATTCTTATAGTTAGATCATTATAGACCCCGTGAGGGCACTGCAATGTCAGAGACGACACTCGCGTTACAACAACTTAATTGTCTGACAAAAAGGTAATATTCAATATAAATAAAGCCACTAATTAGTAGAATTGCTACGAATTTATTTGACAATTCAAACCAATTGGATGACAATAGTGAGTGAGTGTATGTTCGTGTGTGTATGAATCGTACATAATCGGACAACACAAGGTACAAGCGTCCAATTAATCGAGATTTCTATCAAACAATTGTGATATTGACATCATTTACAAATAACTAATAATGTAGAATGCCGTAAAATACGACCTTATTTTACATCAGTCATATTGAGGTTTTAAAAAGGTTTTCATCAATTATTTGAAAACGAAACTACAGTATTGATTAGAAAAATAGTGACGTCACAGCTTGCTATCTTCTTAAAACATCTATGAATCGTATTTTGACAGATACTCGTATTAAAAGTATTTCAATTGACACGCCAGTCATCATTATTTACGATATCGCCATAAAATAACGTTTCAATTATAATCATCCGTTTATTTTGAAGCACGTATCATAATTAACGTTCGAATTAACAACTCCATAGATTCCCTTTAACAACGCTTAATATTTCATCGACGAGGTATTAAGCCGAACAAATTCACCTTTATAAACAAACCGCGGTTCAACCACAAACATATGAAACCGAATATCTGTTCGCAATGAACACAATACGATGACGAATTTCATTTCGTATCTGAACGCTTTGATTGAAAGTAAACACGGACGAATAAAATTAAAATTTACCCAGCCGGTGTGCAGCCCGAAATAATTGCTGCAGAAACATGGTATGCGGGTATATTTGGGCTGTATTCTGAGAGAATTACGTCACATTAATTGGATTGCAGAGTATGCACTTTAACGTTGCAAGTAGGTAATATAAGAGGGAATCTCTTACCTCTATACAAGGCAAAACAGGTCGTCAAATCTTATCTCTTAGAGTTAAACTACTTAGAAACAGAAGAAATCATTGTATAATACAGGACAAGATTTAGAATTCCGTACACTGGATATATACTTACAAAACATGCACACACACATAATACACACACTCATTTGCACATATGCTGTTATCGTAATCAACACCCAGAAGTTTATTTTTAGGTGCAATTTATACAGTTTTTTGGCAGTAAAAAGAACGGGAGCTAAAATCTAAATTTTATCTTAAAATTTGAATTACGTAAAATATGCTCATTCATCGATTACTGGGGTACCAAAATGAGCTTTATGAGCTTATTTACCACTTCAGCCGAATCCACTAATATTATAAAGAAAGCTTATTCCTTTGTTTATCTGGAAAGTTGGTAACAAATATCAGATTTAAAAATTGCTATTCGTCATCAGATCCATCATTTTCATGTAGTTTGTGGTTGGCCTCCTGCAATATACTGTACACACACAGTGTACGGTAAGTTTATTACTGTTTGTAAATGTAGGTGAAGATGAAAAGATAAACTATTCAGCTTTTTTAAGTAAAAACAAGACATAAGATGTGTTTGCTCTGCAATGCAGTAAAAAATTCTGTGCGTGTGGATTGAGTGAGCACCTTCTAGAAAAAAAAATATTAATACGCCTAACATTTAGTAAAAGGTCTAAAACAATTTGTAAAACCAATCTCAGAATTTGTTAAACGATACCAGCTGAGATAAATAGGTAAACGTATGCTCACTCAGGCCTCGCATAGGGGTAGTTAGATCTCCATTTATAATAAGTTTACAAATACCATGTAAGGTCCTATTTTTTGTAAAAACTCTTAAGAGCTAGGTTTACTCTCTTAAGACAGTCATTGAACCCTTATTAAAATTTTACAAATGTTTCCTTACGCTCACTCAATCCTCACGCTAATATGATCCCCAATATTATTCGAACTAACAACAGAAGCCCATTCAATCACATCCCTTGTTCATGTAAACTCTAAAACTGATTTTGAAAAAAAAATAGAATGTTTCAATTACGGTGCATTTTCTAGTAATGTTTACTAACAAATTCTCACTCATTTTCCGCGTGTTATTAATCATTAGATAGTACGTACCATTGCTTTGACGACTGTCCGATATACCATTTTTGCTCTGATGTTATTACTTGTAGAATCGTTCGTTAACGTTCGTTCGGAGATATGGAGATTTTGGAAGATATTGCACCAATATAACAATCCTTCAAGACCTTGACTTCAAGTCTTCAATTCAAGACCTTGATAAAACACACAGTACTAACTAAAATAAGAGAACTCTCGAACGATGTTTAGTTTAAATGTTCACAGTTCTAAGCAACCCCGCTCCAAGCAAGGGATTTAAATAATCCCACAAAATCTTATGAAATAGCGCTTCGGCACGCTGAGAGATCCACTCGGCCATGATAAAACCAATAAGGGAAAGATCTAGAATTCTCCGCGACGAACGAATTCAAAGTGGGCAATCAATGGTCCGTACAAAGATTTGCTTTTGGGGGCGGGTCTGTGTAAAACTCAATGTTTGCACTCCGCCGTCTGCCTGCTGCAATCAGGCGAGGAAACACCTGATTTGCATTTTTACAGGGCGTTTATTCATTTTTATCTATCTTTATAAGATTAACAGAGGATGTAGCGATAACGCTCAAACTGGAGCAGCACGACTGGTAAAATACCTCAACATTACAAAAGACCGCAGCCAAATAACATTCACTTCTGTGTTGTTGAGTTCCTGCGTGTGAGTAAAGTTTCTAGAGCTCTTGGAGGGTGCTACATTAGTAGCAGAGGTCAAGCCTTAAAGTTAAGGCCAACAAGCCTAGTAACAGCTTTATTATGCTTGTTAAAAAAAAAGATAGAAAGACGGTTCGTCCCCGGAGCAAATTCGAAACGATTCGAAATCCATCATAAAACCCAAGTTACGGACATAGCTCAACGGATAAGCAAGCTGAAGGTGCAGTGAGCTGGTCATATTTGTTTCAGAACCGAAAACCCTTAGGGTAAATGAGTATCAGCCGAGACCACCAGCTTAAAATGACGTAGCACGTAGATGCTCGTGATAAATGTAACTGAATTCAATTGGTATGGTCACCTATCCAATAGCGGACAGCGTCGTGTGTAGCTTCACTTTTAGTATCGTATCCAAAGAGATGTCGCTATCGCTCTACGGATTTTTATTGCTATTATATACATATATTTTAGATACAGACCTGCTGACTACGTAACATTCAGAATTGAGTACTGTTTGCAGCATTTTATCATTTTATTGGAAAAATGCCAGGAACATGAGAAATTCTTGCCTTTACAAATACTTACTACAATTTTATATATATTCAACATCGAATGACAGTTTTTATAACATGCTTTAAAATAATAAAGAAAACTAAACAAAAATGCAAATGGAATTTGTATTCTGTAAATCCATTAAAAAACCTTGATTAATACCATTCAAGCGATCCAAATCTATACCTACTAATATTATAAAGCTGAATTGTTTGTTTAAACGCCCTAATCTCAGGTTTTGGTTAGAATTGAAAAACATATTTCTTTGAAAAACTACTTTTGAGAAAAAATAACAAAGAAGAAAAAATTAAATTAAAAATTTAATTAAGGAAGCATTATAAAACACACTTAGGACTTTTACAACTCTTATGACATGGTCTTAAGAACTAAAATCAGACTGCAGCTGTGCTGTTCACTGTACATGTGCATCTTTTCTTAAATTTTTCCTTTTTCTTTAGCTTGACGACCAAGGGTGCAATTTTTCATTATAATTTATTCATTTTTGGGCAAAACATTTGAAGCATTGAAACGCGAAATGCAAGCAAAAAGCTTCTTTTATACGAAATGAATCGTAAAACGAAGACAGACAAGAGTACATTTGACATTTTATAGATACTCAACTCATGGTAATTCTTAAGTACGTTTTAACCGTTGGACGCGCGAAGTCACAAAAGGACTCCTAATGAGGCTAAATAAATTACATCGTTCTCTCTTTCACAAGCCTTAGCTTTGTACGATCTCTCATAACATTTTATCATTCACCGTACCTGTCTGTACATCTTGTAATGAGAGGAAATTGTGTTCAACAAAATCTTGGGGATATAAAGTACTCAGTAACTATTCCATGTTAATATTAAAGCAATCAGACTTGGAACATTTAGATTTTTTTGATGAATTGGAAAATTAATAATAATAAATTTTAGACAACATCACATACATTGCTCTTGGTAAGTATAAAGCACTTGTTTCAGAAATGAGAAATAATTGAAGTACCATAAGACTCAGTACAGATTGAGATTAAGGATTAATGAAATTTATTATCGTAAAGGGTAAATGACAAAATACTCAAGATTTCAAAATATTTACTAAAATAAAAGATCGCAAGTTTGATAATTTGCTTAGCAATAATAGCCTTATTTATCTGGAAATGTTCAATCATCATTGAGTTGATAACTCAACTATTATGACGGAAAAGACTAATTTTGTCCTTTTACCTCCGTAGCCGAGAGTCGAGCGGGCCGGGCTTTGACGTCGAGGTCCTGGGTTTGATCCCCGGTCAGGTCAATTATGGGAAACAAAATGTTCTAAATTGTTTCGCCTCTGGATGTTGTGTTACCGTCACTTTTTCTGATTTCTGTAACACAAGTGCTTTAGTTACTTACCACAAAATCAGAGCAATGTATGCGATGTTGTCCAATATTAATTATATTATTCATTTGTGACGTCAGCCATTTAAAGTCGTATCTACTTAGGATGGGGCAGGCAAGTTAGATTAGTAATGTTTTTCATCTATAATCATGAAATTGTACCTATTTTGGCAGGTATTTAAAAGTGTGTCAATGTCACTATGCATTGATTATTCAAATCATCTTCCCCAGATTACTGCTTGTATTCAAATTAAATATTTCTATAGAATAATTCTTGATATAAAATTTATAACATTGTGAGTCTACCCGTTTAAAAGTCCTTCACGCCACTCGTAGATATCCTAGACTAGACATTCAGGTCGTATTTTAGTTCTGTCTGTATACGTTGGCGTCGGCGATCCAATCCATCTGATGTTTATGTCATAGTATATTGTACTATGACAGCACTTTGCGATATAAGCTCTGAGATAATAAGCGATTAGTATTTGAAGGTACGTATTATACAACCAGTATAAAGTTTCGTGGGAATATACCTTTTTTTTTTCGATTGAAATGCATTGTTGCATAGTACCGTCACCGAGGGAGGTGACGGCGTGTGTGGGAATCCCTGCCCTTATGCGGGCTGAAATACCCACTAAAACCCCCCAGTGGGCCTCTTCGCCTTGATCATGATGCCATGGGCACAGACCCACCACAGCATCACCGGAATGGCTGCTAATTAAGCAGCCCCTTCAGCTCCCCCTGGAATGATTTGGGGGGGGGGGAGCGAGAATGGCCGTCGTGGGAGTATACCTGGCCATGTTAAAAAATGTTGAAAGCTGTTTGGTTTTCCAAACATTTCAGTCTAGCAAAATTTAATGTTCATTAAAATAATAGTACTGACAGCACATTAAGGTAAATACTTGTAGTTCGGTATTATATCTTATGCGCACGGAATAAGGGCGGTTCAAGAATGTAGTTTGACGTGCCTAAACATAGTACTTAAAAAAACTGCCGAAAATTGAGGACCTCAACGACCTATTTTAGAATTAATGTACTTGTAATAAGGGCAAAATTGGCTACTTGACAGTGTGAACAATGAAATATGAAAAGCGTTAGATATGTTAGCTTATTAGTAAAGTAATAATTTTACATTTTAATTTTTTAATTAATAGCATAGTTAGTATTTTATTTTTGCAAAATAAACTTTAATTTTTTTATCTGTGAACAAAAGAGCCGAAACGGAAACCACCATTGCAATTCGGAAATGACAGCTGTCGGCGAAAATTATTTATTTTAATGTGGCGGAATAATGATTATTTTACCGATTAAATTGAATTATTGTGTCTCTAATCGTATTAAGAATTTATTGAAACATTTTCCGTTTATCTAAATTAAGTCGTTCCTATGCGTATCGGTTCGTTGTCTAGGACGTTGACGTCATAATTGCAACAGTGACGTGACTTGGCGTTTTCGCGCGTTTTTTTAATGTGTTACACAAAATCTCATGTTTCTCTGGTTAATTACATTTTTTCCAGATAAATCGATTTGCTTGGGATATAAAATGACCGGGCGCACATTTTACAATACTTTTTCAAAAACTGTCAAGTAGCCAATTAATAAATTAATTTTTTTTTCCACTTCCACGTAATTGAACATTTGCGTATCTCATGTAAATATAAATTTAATATCTTTACATTTTTCGATAAACAAGAGCTTATAAATTACTTCTAGTCTTTGCCGGCGAAATAGCCTAAGTTATTTTGGGATAAAAAGTATCCTGACCAAAACTCACCTATTTACTTGCAGTACTTTTTGTATGAAAGAATAACAAAATATACATCCAGACTGCTTAAGCCAACATAACGATGACGAAGAAATAAGACATGAAGACGCATTTAAAAACAACCGTATATTCCTGTTCTCTAGACATAGAGTTAGTTTAATCAAACAAAATATTTTTTTTTCTAAGACGTTCTGACAACCATGAAGTCTCTGAAGATTTAAAATAATTTAACGGGTCAAAACGCGACACCATTTTTATTTAGAAGTTAATACGAACTACTTACTGCCCGACGTTTCGGTTAGGTTGCACCAACCGTGGTCACGAGCTGACTCTGCGAAAATGGTGTCGCGTTTTGACCCGTTAAATTATTTTAAATGTTTAAAATGGAACGCGAAAGTATCTGAAGATTTCTTGCCGTTATTATTTATTTTATTTTTTAAATGGTAATATTTACGTATGTATATATATATATATAAGTATATATATACTCATTATGTCAATATAAGTATAGCTTCATATTTTATATATATATTATACATATTCATGTATGTGTATGTATATTTAATTGTTTCCGAAATGACTTTTGTAACGCTTGGTAGTTACTATTCTCGCGTATTATGTTTTTATTTTTTAGATTACTTATGCACTTTGTCACTATTACCGCACCCATAAACTTTTTTTATTTTTTTATTTTACACTTCAAGATTGACCTCATCCCACCTGATGTTAAGTGGTAATGAGGTCCTAGCTTAAGAGTGACAAGTACAGCATAATAAATCTGTTACTGGACTTGTCGCCCTTACCTTGAAGGCTTGACCCCTGCCACTAATGTAGTACCCCCCAGGAGCTCTGGAAACCTTACTCACACGCAGGAACACAACAACACAGAAGTGATTGTTATTTGGCTGCGGTCTTCTGTAAGGTGGAGGTATTTCACCAGTCGGGCTGCTCCAGCTATGCCCTACCTCTCTTAGCACCAACTCTCCGTATGACCCAAAGGTTGACTGGTAGAGAATGCCCATAGCATTAAGTCCACCTGTTGTACTTTTTTTGTGCAATAAAGTTTTTAAATAAAAAAAATGAAGGTTGAACACAGACATTTATCCACTCAGACGTCATACACTCCTTCGCTTTTATAAATTAGTAGAAAAGGTGTTAAATAACAACTAGAAAAGTCAAAATGAAATCTAAAGCAAATATTTTCAGAGAGATCGTGTTTATTTCCAACCACATACAGTATTATTTTGCTTGCCAAAACATTTACACCGCCATTGCAGAGGCAGGCACACCGCAGAATATTAGCGAGAACCACACACACAAACACATTTAATTAAGAGGTAAAAGCCATATTCATGGTACAAACAACAGCATTAGATGCTACCAGCATTTGTATGTAAAATGTAATAGTAGTTTGTTTTACATGAACGGAGAATGGGGCATTTAAATAGCGCAATGCTGTATTACTTATCATTGCGACGGCGATTATATCAGCCTGATACAAGGTTTTGTTTGAAACGACCTCAGTAACCAAGAGAGGTCCCCAGTTCGATCTCCGGTCGGCTCAATATTGGAAACGAGCTTTTCTATATTGTCTCGGGTCCGGGCGTTGTGGTACCGTCGTTGTTTCTGATTTCTGTAGCACAAGTCCTTAAGCTACTTACCAGAGAATCAGAGCAAAGTATGTGATACTGTCTAATGGTTTATATTCCTTGAAAGGGTATGTATAGGGCGAATACCTTACTGAAACCTCAAACCCAAATTAATTAAACAAATTATTTCATAATACTAGTCCACGTGTGACGCCCTGCAATTTGATAAAACTACTCAAACAAAACAAAAATCTAAATATGACAAGCTAAACAAAACGGAGAGAACTTTTTTTTATATTGCATTCCAAGATTGACCTCATCCCACTTGATGTTAAGTGGTAATGAGATCCTAGCTAATGGGTGACAAGTACAGTATAATCAATCTGTTACTGGACTTGTCGCCCTTACCTTGAAGGCTTGACCCCCGCCACTAATGTGTGCTCCCCCCAGGAGCTCTGTAAACCTTACTCACACGCAGGAACACAACAACACAAAAGTGATTGCTATTTGGCTTCGGTCTTCTGTAAGCTGAGGTATGTCACCAGTTGGTCTGCTCCAGTTCGAGCGATAAATTGCTGTGCCCTACCTCTCATAACTTTCTTTTATATATATATAGATAGATAGTGTTACTGATTATACCATGATAAATTGTATCAAAAATGGACCAACACGTATACGGAAACATGTTTATTCTGGACTTATAAAATATTTACGGCTTCATTCTAGTGCGAAGCCATCCCACAGAACATTAGAATGCAACACAGACATAAACACAGATTTAATTACAAGTCGTGTGTAGACAGCGAATATAACATTAGGTGTCATGAACATTTAATTAAGTGTTGGTTAAAGTAACTATTTTCTACAACAAAAGTGGTAAACACTTTTGAGCTAATGTACCTATTTACATTTCATAATCATACTAATTGTAATAATGTTTTGAACGTAAAAGTTGGGATGGTAATCTTGCCGGGTGTTCTCGACATCCCGAACACGGCGATAGAATGCTTAATGTGTACTACATATTTATTATTTATTTATTTATTATTATCAAATTAACAACAATTCTTAAAATTACAAACGAGTGCTTTAGTAAAACTTATGAATCATCATTACAAATAAAGCATTCATCATAATTTTTATTTTACAATTGACAAACTAACTGTGTCTTAGTGCAAAATTAGTAATAAGTTTAGCTTCCATTTGTATGAAAAAAACTACTGAGTTTCTTGCCGGTATCTTCTCTTTAGTTATAGGTTCCGAACCGGAGGTAGCTTCATTTGCTTTATATAGAGACTATTCATAAGTATTACTAATGTAATCTATGTGAATAAAAAATATTGACTTTGACTTGACTTGATATCATCATATTAATCGATGTCTGTGTGTTTGTTTGTCGTTGCTACTAAAACACTGTATTAATTTTGAAAATATTTGAGAACTACAGAAATTACATACAAGAATAACATACAGAACATATATATTAATTTGTATCCCGAATTAACGCAAAAAAAGTCAACGGAAACAGATAATCAATGGTAAAACTTCCATAAAGTGACAGCTGAGAAAGTATATAAAAAGCTTTGAGCATACATTTTCCTAGACTGTAATGATATTCTTAAATTTGTTACGCGGCGTTGATTAATACAAGCACTGTGAGTCGTCACCAGAATTATTGCTTTTGCCTTACCATATTATAGGACAAACATAGAATTTTTATCACCGGATATAAAACAGACTTAAAGACATTTTTATTGCTATAGACTTCAAATCAAAATGGCGGTTAAAATAAAAAAAAGCTGTATGGAACATTCGAGCACCGCTTACTTTCTTAGAAACGTCCACTGCTGTGCCCTATTTTGAAAAAAGTAATATGTCAAAAACAACGTTATTTAGATTGAAAGTTCGTTTTTGAGCTGTTTTTGCGAGGTTTTGCCAGAGGGTTAACTAGAAATAAAAGAATGTGTCCTTCGGAACCCCAAGTATTTAGTAATTTATTAAAAAACTTTATTGCTGAAAATGTACAACAGGTAGACTTAATGCTAGGAGTATTCTCAAGCAGTTTACCCTTGAGTCATACTGAGTGTTTGTATATGGGTGCGGTAATAGTGAAAAAGTGAGTAAGTAATCGAAAAAGAAACCATAATAATTTCACAATAAAAATAACATTGCAGAATATTTAAAATACATAAAAATTCATGGTTAAATTAAAAAAAAAAACGAAATATTAATGTAAAAGGTACATATAGCCTATTTTCCATCTTAGTACATTAGTTACATTACAAAAATAAGACTATACAAACTTTGATAACTCCACCATCAATATTTTAATTTATTTTCCAAAACCTCAGATGACACATTCAATAACCGACCCTATTGCGTACATAAAATGCCATACATTTTAATATTTTCCATGTCATTCTGGAGCGCAATCTCTTGCAAGCTGCACTTGTCATCCTGCGAACTCAATATAATGCGGTCTTGCATTTCACATTTTTCCTGAGACGCGCATTTTATACTAGCGACGTCAGCGCGGGTATACCTGTTCGAATAAGAACGTTTCACAGCCACGTTCGTCAATTGGGACCGGTTTTATAGTTCAAAGAAATTATACTACGGCTGATGTGCAAAATCGTCAAGGTATCTTAAAATTCTTGGACAATCAACCAGTAAAATTTTATTTTATTCGCGGTATTTTTTCAATCCTCAAAAATTGCTTATACCTACGATAATTAATATGCAAATATGCTTAATATGCTTTGATACAAAAAACAATTCGCCTTGGATAATTTGGTCTAAAACTCATCCTAACTACCTCAAAATACCCCTGATGAACGAGTCAGTAACTAGACAGTCAGGCTGAAATCTTAATGTAGGTACTCATTAGTAACATATCGTTTATCGTTATCTACTATTTCAACCTAATCAAAGTTGTTTGGAAGAAGTTCTAATGTCACAAAAAGTAAATGAAAAACAAAAAAAAAATCTAACTATATTATATGTTGTGTATTTGTAAATGTTCTATGTTTTAACTATTTATCCCCCCTACCTTTATCGAAAACTCATAATTGGTTTGGACAAAAAAGAAAAAGAAAATAGTACTTATATAAATGCAATGTACCTAAGAAACTTAGAACACGATATTACAAGACAAAATCGGCTTCTAGTACCGTTTAACAGCAAACCAACGGGGCGCAGCGCGTAATTACTGGCACCTACGCGCGTGTAATCACGAACAAACCACGCCGAACATACCGTGGTACAAACTAAGAAGCGAAAGCGACTCTAACAAATAAACAACTACATTATGGTTTCGTGGCAAGTCAGACAAGTAAATACACACATCCAGAGCTGGGACGATATGCAAATACCTATGCAAACCCGATTCTACGATTTTCACAATTATTTACGCCGCACTTGCGAACTTTTAATATTTAAAAGAAACCGTAGGCTAACGGGTTGATACAGCAGAAAAAGAACATCGCCTACGATAACTTGCGGTTAGTCAGATGAAAGAGCAGCACGCGCGATGCGTGAAGGTCGTGGGTTTGATTCCAGTACCGCTAGGGAAGAATACTTATACAAAAGTTAGCTTTCTATATTGGCCTGACCGGAAATCGAAACCGGGACCTCTAAAATAGCTTGGAAGTCTGGTCCGATTGCTGCTTGGCTACAGACGTAGTCATTAAATTAAAGTAATTCTAGTCAGCGGGATTTATCTTCTATTTTCACGCATACAAGTAAAGTAATAAGATGTATTTAGTTTGATATTGTAAACGAAATAACAGAGGCAACAAAACTAACAAAAAAAGTTTATTCTTAATTACATACCAAAAAAATCAGAGAGACACTCACTACGTCTAATATCTTGAACCACAACTACAAGAAATACTCACACAAACTGTGTAGTAGTTTTAAAAAAATGCTTATGGTATCAATTTTGTGAAAGTTCAACAAGATAAAAACACATTAAGGTAACCAAATTAACAACACAAATATCTCGTTGACTACATGCTAAAAAAAAATCGCAAAGTCGCTAGGTCTCATAACTTGGACCACAAGAAATACTTACACATAGTTTGTACCACTTTTCAGAAACACCAAATTTGAAAAGTTTCGACAAGGTAAAAACTCAAAAAGGGAACCAAATTAACAACACAAGTATCTTACTGATCGCATACCAAAACAAATCAGAAACAATACTTGTAGAATTATCTGTTTGCTAGTCAATAATCTCAACAGTCCATTGTTACCCTCCTATCTTTAGAAACAATCTGAACACTTCTGTCTTTTTACCAACTGATCTATTAACTAACTAAATAGCTTAGTTAGTTAATAGATAGTTAGTTCATGCATATCAAAAACATCAATCAGCATCATTAACAGCATCCTAGCTATGATAGCGAGCAGGCTTGATTGTCGCTATTTAATTAATTGCAGCACAACTTATGCTAGAATTATGCAGCAATTTTTAAACATAAATGTACTTACATAGATTAGTCTTTTTTGAGTTTCGTTACTTGAAAAAATAAATATTCTTATTTTATGCACGACCCAACCCAGGTTAACTAGTAGAGAATACTCAAATCAAACTACACTTTGTACTTTTTTGTACAATCATGTTTATAATAAAAACATAAATTTGGACCACAACAGCAAGAAAATCTAATATAAACTTAGAAGTAATTTAATAAAATGCTTCAAATATTAAATTTATATTCTAATTTATAAAAGCTCGACCAGATTAAAATACAAAAAGGTGACTAACAAACTAACAACATAAGTATCTAATTGATCACAATGTTAAAAAATACATAACGCACTAGAATTCTCAACCTGCTATTTAATATTTTCTAAGAAAGAGAGAGAGAGAAGAGTCTTCCTCTGTCATTATCTGAATCTTCTCTTTCGCGTGAGTGAGAGCGCTCAAACTCAAACATTTCTTTATTCAAGTAGGTTACATATAACACTTTTGAATCGTCATTGAATACAAACCAGAGCGATTCTACTAGCTAGGTCTCGTAACTTGGACCACAACCGCAAGAAAAGCTTACACAAACTCAATTTGCGTCGTTACCGTCGTTCGGCACCGCTTAGGACGCCGCTGCACTTGCTTCCTTTGATTTATACGTTCTAGCCTGAATGTCTAGAACTTTGATAGAATTAACGCGTACTATACTAGTTCTTGCTTTACCGAACTGTTGGGAGTTTGAGTTGTGTAGTTGAAGGCGAGACGGAATGCGCTATTTCGACATATGAGAGAAGAATTAATAAATGCATTACATAGCTGTATTTTTGTGTGTTTTAACGCGCTTCTCTCAGGATTTTTTTTTTAATTTTAATATTGGACAATATCGTCAAGAAGGCACACAAATATAGCTACAAAAGTGAACAATAAACATCAATTAAAAAATAATATTGGACAACATCACATACATTACGCTTATGGAATTCTTTACCTTTATCTATCAGATTATCTGAGACTCTTCCTATTTTCAAAGCCAGGGTTAAATCGTACTTCCTCTCACTTGCTTAATGTTAATTTATGTCTTTTATCTATAATTTTAGCTGGGCATGTTGGTTGTTAGTAAGTTTCATACACTTATCCATATTAACTTATTATTATTATTTTTTTTTTTTTTTTGAGTCAAAATACTTTACTTAATTTTATATTTGATAAGCATGTTTATTTGTATATATATATATATATATAAATATATATTATGTTATATATCTATGAGTTTATGTATGTTTATAATGCTATACTATGAATATAATTCAAGAAATAAAACTTTATTAATGTTGCACGGCCGTACCCATTTCTTGCCATCTACTATTTCCTCTACCTTAAGGTTGTCTGGAAGAGATCGCTTTCTAGCGATAAGACCGCCTAAATTGTACTATAATCAATCTGTAAAACCTATTTCTGTAAAGTTTTTGTGCAATAAAGTATATCTATCTATCTATACATTGCTTTGATTCTGTGGTAAGTAGCTTAACCACTTGTGTTACAGAAATCAACAAACAACGACGGTAGCACAACACCCAGACCCGATACAATATAGAAAACTACGTGTCCATATTTATACGACCGGGGATCGAACCCGGGACCTCAAATATGCCGCGACGCCAAAATCTGGCCCGCTCGCCTCTCGGCTACGGAGGTCGTTAAAATAACGATAGAAATAACGATAGAAATAACGATAAATAAATAAATAAATGCGCCAGACAATCACACTTTTTTCAACTTGATATATCACAATTCTTGATATAAAATTTATAACATTGTGAGTCTACCCGTTTAAAAGTCCTTCACGCCACTCGTAGATATCCTAGACTAGACATTCAGGTCGTATTTTAGTTCTGTCTGTATACGTTGGCGTCGGCGATCCAATCCATCTGATGTTTATGTCATAGTATATTGTACTATGACAGCACTTTGCGATATAAGCTCTGAGATAATAAGCGATTAGTATTTGAAGGTACGTATTATACAACCAGTATAAAGTTTCGTGGGAATATACCTTTTTTTTTTCGATTGAAATGCATTGTTGCATAGTACCGTCACCGAGGGAGGTGACGGCGTGTGTGGGAATCCCTGCCCTTATGCGGGCTGAAATACCCACTAAAACCCCCCAGTGGGCCTCTTCGCCTTGATCATGATGCCATGGGCACAGACCCACCACAGCATCACCGGAATGGCTGCTAATTAAGCAGCCCCTTCAGCTCCCCCTGGAATGATTTGGGGGGGGGGGAGCGAGAATGGCCGTCGTGGGAGTATACCTGGCCATGTTAAAAAATGTTGAAAGCTGTTTGGTTTTCCAAACATTTCAGTCTAGCAAAATTTAATGTTCATTAAAATAATAGTACTGACAGCACATTAAGGTAAATACTTGTAGTTCGGTATTATATCTTATGCGCACGGAATAAGGGCGGTTCAAGAATGTAGTTTGACGTGCCTAAACATAGTACTTAAAAAAACTGCCGAAAATTGAGGACCTCAACGACCTATTTTAGAATTAATGTACTTGTAATAAGGGCAAAATTGGCTACTTGACAGTGTGAACAATGAAATATGAAAAGCGTTAGATATGTTAGCTTATTAGTAAAGTAATAATTTTACATTTTAATTTTTTAATTAATAGCATAGTTAGTATTTTATTTTTGCAAAATAAACTTTAATTTTTTTATCTGTGAACAAAAGAGCCGAAACGGAAACCACCATTGCAATTCGGAAATGACAGCTGTCGGCGAAAATTATTTATTTTAATGTGGCGGAATAATGATTATTTTACCGATTAAATTGAATTATTGTGTCTCTAATCGTATTAAGAATTTATTGAAACATTTTCCGTTTATCTAAATTAAGTCGTTCCTATGCGTATCGGTTCGTTGTCTAGGACGTTGACGTCATAATTGCAACAGTGACGTGACTTGGCGTTTTCGCGCGTTTTTTTAATGTGTTACACAAAATCTCATGTTTCTCTGGTTAATTACATTTTTTCCAGATAAATCGATTTGCTTGGGATATAAAATGACCGGGCGCACATTTTACAATACTTTTTCAAAAACTGTCAAGTAGCCAATTAATAAATTAATTTTTTTTTCCACTTCCACGTAATTGAACATTTGCGTATCTCATGTAAATATAAATTTAATATCTTTACATTTTTCGATAAACAAGAGCTTATAAATTACTTCTAGTCTTTGCCGGCGAAATAGCCTAAGTTATTTTGGGATAAAAAGTATCCTGACCAAAACTCACCTATTTACTTGCAGTACTTTTTGTATGAAAGAATAACAAAATATACATCCAGACTGCTTAAGCCAACATAACGATGACGAAGAAATAAGACATGAAGACGCATTTAAAAACAACCGTATATTCCTGTTCTCTAGACATAGAGTTAGTTTAATCAAACAAAATATTTTTTTTTCTAAGACGTTCTGACAACCATGAAGTCTCTGAAGATTTAAAATAATTTAACGGGTCAAAACGCGACACCATTTTTATTTAGAAGTTAATACGAACTACTTACTGCCCGACGTTTCGGTTAGGTTGCACCAACCGTGGTCACGAGCTGACTCTGCGAAAATGGTGTCGCGTTTTGACCCGTTAAATTATTTTAAATGTTTAAAATGGAACGCGAAAGTATCTGAAGATTTCTTGCCGTTATTATTTATTTTATTTTTTAAATGGTAATATTTACGTATGTATATATATATATATAAGTATATATATACTCATTATGTCAATATAAGTATAGCTTCATATTTTATATATATATTATACATATTCATGTATGTGTATGTATATTTAATTGTTTCCGAAATGACTTTTGTAACGCTTGGTAGTTACTATTCTCGCGTATTATGTTTTTATTTTTTAGATTACTTATGCACTTTGTCACTATTACCGCACCCATAAACTTTTTTTATTTTTTTATTTTACACTTCAAGATTGACCTCATCCCACCTGATGTTAAGTGGTAATGAGGTCCTAGCTTAAGAGTGACAAGTACAGCATAATAAATCTGTTACTGGACTTGTCGCCCTTACCTTGAAGGCTTGACCCCTGCCACTAATGTAGTACCCCCCAGGAGCTCTGGAAACCTTACTCACACGCAGGAACACAACAACACAGAAGTGATTGTTATTTGGCTGCGGTCTTCTGTAAGGTGGAGGTATTTCACCAGTCGGGCTGCTCCAGCTATGCCCTACCTCTCTTAGCACCAACTCTCCGTATGACCCAAAGGTTGACTGGTAGAGAATGCCCATAGCATTAAGTCCACCTGTTGTACTTTTTTTGTGCAATAAAGTTTTTAAATAAAAAAAATGAAGGTTGAACACAGACATTTATCCACTCAGACGTCATACACTCCTTCGCTTTTATAAATTAGTAGAAAAGGTGTTAAATAACAACTAGAAAAGTCAAAATGAAATCTAAAGCAAATATTTTCAGAGAGATCGTGTTTATTTCCAACCACATACAGTATTATTTTGCTTGCCAAAACATTTACACCGCCATTGCAGAGGCAGGCACACCGCAGAATATTAGCGAGAACCACACACACAAACACATTTAATTAAGAGGTAAAAGCCATATTCATGGTACAAACAACAGCATTAGATGCTACCAGCATTTGTATGTAAAATGTAATAGTAGTTTGTTTTACATGAACGGAGAATGGGGCATTTAAATAGCGCAATGCTGTATTACTTATCATTGCGACGGCGATTATATCAGCCTGATACAAGGTTTTGTTTGAAACGACCTCAGTAACCAAGAGAGGTCCCCAGTTCGATCTCCGGTCGGCTCAATATTGGAAACGAGCTTTTCTATATTGTCTCGGGTCCGGGCGTTGTGGTACCGTCGTTGTTTCTGATTTCTGTAGCACAAGTCCTTAAGCTACTTACCAGAGAATCAGAGCAAAGTATGTGATACTGTCTAATGGTTTATATTCCTTGAAAGGGTATGTATAGGGCGAATACCTTACTGAAACCTCAAACCCAAATTAATTAAACAAATTATTTCATAATACTAGTCCACGTGTGACGCCCTGCAATTTGATAAAACTACTCAAACAAAACAAAAATCTAAATATGACAAGCTAAACAAAACGGAGAGAACTTTTTTTTATATTGCATTCCAAGATTGACCTCATCCCACTTGATGTTAAGTGGTAATGAGATCCTAGCTAATGGGTGACAAGTACAGTATAATCAATCTGTTACTGGACTTGTCGCCCTTACCTTGAAGGCTTGACCCCCGCCACTAATGTGTGCTCCCCCCAGGAGCTCTGTAAACCTTACTCACACGCAGGAACACAACAACACAAAAGTGATTGCTATTTGGCTTCGGTCTTCTGTAAGCTGAGGTATGTCACCAGTTGGTCTGCTCCAGTTCGAGCGATAAATTGCTGTGCCCTACCTCTCATAACTTTCTTTTATATATATATAGATAGATAGTGTTACTGATTATACCATGATAAATTGTATCAAAAATGGACCAACACGTATACGGAAACATGTTTATTCTGGACTTATAAAATATTTACGGCTTCATTCTAGTGCGAAGCCATCCCACAGAACATTAGAATGCAACACAGACATAAACACAGATTTAATTACAAGTCGTGTGTAGACAGCGAATATAACATTAGGTGTCATGAACATTTAATTAAGTGTTGGTTAAAGTAACTATTTTCTACAACAAAAGTGGTAAACACTTTTGAGCTAATGTACCTATTTACATTTCATAATCATACTAATTGTAATAATGTTTTGAACGTAAAAGTTGGGATGGTAATCTTGCCGGGTGTTCTCGACATCCCGAACACGGCGATAGAATGCTTAATGTGTACTACATATTTATTATTTATTTATTTATTATTATCAAATTAACAACAATTCTTAAAATTACAAACGAGTGCTTTAGTAAAACTTATGAATCATCATTACAAATAAAGCATTCATCATAATTTTTATTTTACAATTGACAAACTAACTGTGTCTTAGTGCAAAATTAGTAATAAGTTTAGCTTCCATTTGTATGAAAAAAACTACTGAGTTTCTTGCCGGTATCTTCTCTTTAGTTATAGGTTCCGAACCGGAGGTAGCTTCATTTGCTTTATATAGAGACTATTCATAAGTATTACTAATGTAATCTATGTGAATAAAAAATATTGACTTTGACTTGACTTGATATCATCATATTAATCGATGTCTGTGTGTTTGTTTGTCGTTGCTACTAAAACACTGTATTAATTTTGAAAATATTTGAGAACTACAGAAATTACATACAAGAATAACATACAGAACATATATATTAATTTGTATCCCGAATTAACGCAAAAAAAGTCAACGGAAACAGATAATCAATGGTAAAACTTCCATAAAGTGACAGCTGAGAAAGTATATAAAAAGCTTTGAGCATACATTTTCCTAGACTGTAATGATATTCTTAAATTTGTTACGCGGCGTTGATTAATACAAGCACTGTGAGTCGTCACCAGAATTATTGCTTTTGCCTTACCATATTATAGGACAAACATAGAATTTTTATCACCGGATATAAAACAGACTTAAAGACATTTTTATTGCTATAGACTTCAAATCAAAATGGCGGTTAAAATAAAAAAAAGCTGTATGGAACATTCGAGCACCGCTTACTTTCTTAGAAACGTCCACTGCTGTGCCCTATTTTGAAAAAAGTAATATGTCAAAAACAACGTTATTTAGATTGAAAGTTCGTTTTTGAGCTGTTTTTGCGAGGTTTTGCCAGAGGGTTAACTAGAAATAAAAGAATGTGTCCTTCGGAACCCCAAGTATTTAGTAATTTATTAAAAAACTTTATTGCTGAAAATGTACAACAGGTAGACTTAATGCTAGGAGTATTCTCAAGCAGTTTACCCTTGAGTCATACTGAGTGTTTGTATATGGGTGCGGTAATAGTGAAAAAGTGAGTAAGTAATCGAAAAAGAAACCATAATAATTTCACAATAAAAATAACATTGCAGAATATTTAAAATACATAAAAATTCATGGTTAAATTAAAAAAAAAACGAAATATTAATGTAAAAGGTACATATAGCCTATTTTCCATCTTAGTACATTAGTTACATTACAAAAATAAGACTATACAAACTTTGATAACTCCACCATCAATATTTTAATTTATTTTCCAAAACCTCAGATGACACATTCAATAACCGACCCTATTGCGTACATAAAATGCCATACATTTTAATATTTTCCATGTCATTCTGGAGCGCAATCTCTTGCAAGCTGCACTTGTCATCCTGCGAACTCAATATAATGCGGTCTTGCATTTCACATTTTTCCTGAGACGCGCATTTTATACTAGCGACGTCAGCGCGGGTATACCTGTTCGAATAAGAACGTTTCACAGCCACGTTCGTCAATTGGGACCGGTTTTATAGTTCAAAGAAATTATACTACGGCTGATGTGCAAAATCGTCAAGGTATCTTAAAATTCTTGGACAATCAACCAGTAAAATTTTATTTTATTCGCGGTATTTTTTCAATCCTCAAAAATTGCTTATACCTACGATAATTAATATGCAAATATGCTTAATATGCTTTGATACAAAAAACAATTCGCCTTGGATAATTTGGTCTAAAACTCATCCTAACTACCTCAAAATACCCCTGATGAACGAGTCAGTAACTAGACAGTCAGGCTGAAATCTTAATGTAGGTACTCATTAGTAACATATCGTTTATCGTTATCTACTATTTCAACCTAATCAAAGTTGTTTGGAAGAAGTTCTAATGTCACAAAAAGTAAATGAAAAACAAAAAAAAAATCTAACTATATTATATGTTGTGTATTTGTAAATGTTCTATGTTTTAACTATTTATCCCCCCTACCTTTATCGAAAACTCATAATTGGTTTGGACAAAAAAGAAAAAGAAAATAGTACTTATATAAATGCAATGTACCTAAGAAACTTAGAACACGATATTACAAGACAAAATCGGCTTCTAGTACCGTTTAACAGCAAACCAACGGGGCGCAGCGCGTAATTACTGGCACCTACGCGCGTGTAATCACGAACAAACCACGCCGAACATACCGTGGTACAAACTAAGAAGCGAAAGCGACTCTAACAAATAAACAACTACATTATGGTTTCGTGGCAAGTCAGACAAGTAAATACACACATCCAGAGCTGGGACGATATGCAAATACCTATGCAAACCCGATTCTACGATTTTCACAATTATTTACGCCGCACTTGCGAACTTTTAATATTTAAAAGAAACCGTAGGCTAACGGGTTGATACAGCAGAAAAAGAACATCGCCTACGATAACTTGCGGTTAGTCAGATGAAAGAGCAGCACGCGCGATGCGTGAAGGTCGTGGGTTTGATTCCAGTACCGCTAGGGAAGAATACTTATACAAAAGTTAGCTTTCTATATTGGCCTGACCGGAAATCGAAACCGGGACCTCTAAAATAGCTTGGAAGTCTGGTCCGATTGCTGCTTGGCTACAGACGTAGTCATTAAATTAAAGTAATTCTAGTCAGCGGGATTTATCTTCTATTTTCACGCATACAAGTAAAGTAATAAGATGTATTTAGTTTGATATTGTAAACGAAATAACAGAGGCAACAAAACTAACAAAAAAAGTTTATTCTTAATTACATACCAAAAAAATCAGAGAGACACTCACTACGTCTAATATCTTGAACCACAACTACAAGAAATACTCACACAAACTGTGTAGTAGTTTTAAAAAAATGCTTATGGTATCAATTTTGTGAAAGTTCAACAAGATAAAAACACATTAAGGTAACCAAATTAACAACACAAATATCTCGTTGACTACATGCTAAAAAAAAATCGCAAAGTCGCTAGGTCTCATAACTTGGACCACAAGAAATACTTACACATAGTTTGTACCACTTTTCAGAAACACCAAATTTGAAAAGTTTCGACAAGGTAAAAACTCAAAAAGGGAACCAAATTAACAACACAAGTATCTTACTGATCGCATACCAAAACAAATCAGAAACAATACTTGTAGAATTATCTGTTTGCTAGTCAATAATCTCAACAGTCCATTGTTACCCTCCTATCTTTAGAAACAATCTGAACACTTCTGTCTTTTTACCAACTGATCTATTAACTAACTAAATAGCTTAGTTAGTTAATAGATAGTTAGTTCATGCATATCAAAAACATCAATCAGCATCATTAACAGCATCCTAGCTATGATAGCGAGCAGGCTTGATTGTCGCTATTTAATTAATTGCAGCACAACTTATGCTAGAATTATGCAGCAATTTTTAAACATAAATGTACTTACATAGATTAGTCTTTTTTGAGTTTCGTTACTTGAAAAAATAAATATTCTTATTTTATGCACGACCCAACCCAGGTTAACTAGTAGAGAATACTCAAATCAAACTACACTTTGTACTTTTTTGTACAATCATGTTTATAATAAAAACATAAATTTGGACCACAACAGCAAGAAAATCTAATATAAACTTAGAAGTAATTTAATAAAATGCTTCAAATATTAAATTTATATTCTAATTTATAAAAGCTCGACCAGATTAAAATACAAAAAGGTGACTAACAAACTAACAACATAAGTATCTAATTGATCACAATGTTAAAAAATACATAACGCACTAGAATTCTCAACCTGCTATTTAATATTTTCTAAGAAAGAGAGAGAGAGAAGAGTCTTCCTCTGTCATTATCTGAATCTTCTCTTTCGCGTGAGTGAGAGCGCTCAAACTCAAACATTTCTTTATTCAAGTAGGTTACATATAACACTTTTGAATCGTCATTGAATACAAACCAGAGCGATTCTACTAGCTAGGTCTCGTAACTTGGACCACAACCGCAAGAAAAGCTTACACAAACTCAATTTGCGTCGTTACCGTCGTTCGGCACCGCTTAGGACGCCGCTGCACTTGCTTCCTTTGATTTATACGTTCTAGCCTGAATGTCTAGAACTTTGATAGAATTAACGCGTACTATACTAGTTCTTGCTTTACCGAACTGTTGGGAGTTTGAGTTGTGTAGTTGAAGGCGAGACGGAATGCGCTATTTCGACATATGAGAGAAGAATTAATAAATGCATTACATAGCTGTATTTTTGTGTGTTTTAACGCGCTTCTCTCAGGATTTTTTTTTTAATTTTAATATTGGACAATATCGTCAAGAAGGCACACAAATATAGCTACAAAAGTGAACAATAAACATCAATTAAAAAATAATATTGGACAACATCACATACATTACGCTTATGGAATTCTTTACCTTTATCTATCAGATTATCTGAGACTCTTCCTATTTTCAAAGCCAGGGTTAAATCGTACTTCCTCTCACTTGCTTAATGTTAATTTATGTCTTTTATCTATAATTTTAGCTGGGCATGTTGGTTGTTAGTAAGTTTCATACACTTATCCATATTAACTTATTATTATTATTTTTTTTTTTTTTTGAGTCAAAATACTTTACTTAATTTTATATTTGATAAGCATGTTTATTTGTATATATATATATATATATAAATATATATTATGTTATATATCTATGAGTTTATGTATGTTTATAATGCTATACTATGAATATAATTCAAGAAATAAAACTTTATTAATGTTGCACGGCCGTACCCATTTCTTGCCATCTACTATTTCCTCTACCTTAAGGTTGTCTGGAAGAGATCGCTTTCTAGCGATAAGACCGCCTAAATTGTACTATAATCAATCTGTAAAACCTATTTCTGTAAAGTTTTTGTGCAATAAAGTATATCTATCTATCTATACATTGCTTTGATTCTGTGGTAAGTAGCTTAACCACTTGTGTTACAGAAATCAACAAACAACGACGGTAGCACAACACCCAGACCCGATACAATATAGAAAACTACGTGTCCATATTTATACGACCGGGGATCGAACCCGGGACCTCAAATATGCCGCGACGCCAAAATCTGGCCCGCTCGCCTCTCGGCTACGGAGGTCGTTAAAATAACGATAGAAATAACGATAGAAATAACGATAAATAAATAAATAAATGCGCCAGACAATCACACCAATCACCTGGTCTCAAACTAAGGTTTTCCCTTGTACTATGAGTACCAGACGACGGATACTAACTAGGGGCGTCATCACAGTACACCCAGACCCAAGTCAATTGAGAAAAGTTCGTTTTCCAAATTGACCTGACCGGGAATCGAACCCGGGACCTTACGCGCTTTGGGCGCCTACCTTAGCCCTACGATGATAGTACGATAGTATTATATTAGTAGGAAGCAAGATTATGTGTATTGCGGTGGGATATACCGCGAGAGTCTAATTAATTATATGCAAATACGAGTACTTCAAGTGACCTAACTACTTTAGCACCGAGTTAATTAGCAGTTAAACGTACTGGTTTCAAACCAACTGTCAAATAAATTGGTGACATAATTTACAATGTTTGGCCAAAGCGCAAACATTTGCGGTGCAAATTGAAACATTGTACGTACGTAGTAATTTGCATAGTTAACAAATTAACGCGCTCTAAATTAGTTACAGGGCGCTGAAGAGAAATGTTTTTTTTTTAATCTAGCCGACTTCGTTAGCAATGGCGGATGAATTTCTGCATCCTTTGCCTTTCAATATGAGTAACATTAATTAATAAAGCTATATCTACATAAGTTTCATTACTTCAAACGATCCCAGATCTCATCTTCCTACCAAATATCATCTACCTTTCTCTACGTCTATCTATTTAGTATTTCTATCAGGGAATCTGAGTCCCTTCCCATTTTCAAATCAAGAATAAAATCTTTCTTTCTTTCTCTTAACTGAACGCGAACTTGTTTTCGAAAACAAAGTATTTAAATAAAGCTTATTATTTGTTGGTATTTCATTTCATCTACTATATAAAAATAAGTCGGGGTTTCCTCCCTGACGCTATAACTCCAGAACGCACGAACCGATTTCCACGGTTTTGCATCCGTTGGAAAGGTCTCGGGCTCCGTGAGGTTTATAGCAAAGAAATTTTAGGAAAAATTTCGATAAAAAAGCGGGAAAATCCTCTAAGGCGAAACGAAGTTCGCCGGGACCGCTTGTTTCATATATTTATTTTTAGTGAATTTATTTATTTATTTTACTTTAATTTTTTTATGTTAATGTATTTTTTTTGCATAATTTATGTTATGATATTATGTTTTCTGTTATTATTTTTTCCATTAACATTTTGCACTGCCGTATATGTTTCTCGATATCTACTTTTTCCTCTACCTAAAGGTTGTCTGGAAGAGATTGCTCTCTAGCAATAAGACCACCTAAATTGTACTTAAAAATGTCTGTTAAACAAATTTCTGTAAATTTTCTGTGTAATAAAGTGTATCTATCTTTCTATCTATTTTTTTTCCTGAAAGAATAACAAAAATATATTTATTCAAATCTGCTTTTATCTTGATTTAAGAAGGAATTTTCGATGACGTTTGATATTTTTCTGGTCTTTACATCTATTTCAAAGCTTATATTTAAACCTATGCTTCTTAAATAAGAGCTAAAACATTTTATTAAACCAAAACATTGTTTATACTAGATACGCTGCACTGGTATTAAAACAACTCCTGAAGCGATGCAGGAGCAAAATGCATGAATGAACAGAAAATTATGCAGCAATCGGTGCAGAAATTAATAAGAAAAACCTAGGTATAATTTTGGTCGAAATTTTAAAGATATGCTACAAAAGTGAACTATAAATATAAATAAATAATATTGCACAACGTCAAATACATTGCTCTGATTCTTTAGTAGCTTAAGCACTTGTGTTCTCTGTGGTCGGTCCCTCATATCTGAAGATCGTGGTCAGCACGTTGGTTGCATCTGGAACGGACGATCTGCCTCCACCGGTTTCTTTCCAATGCATCTCTCACAACCGTATACAATTTGGACGACGACGTTTCTTTTATTTGATCGGTCCATCTAGTTGGTGAGCGACCGCGCGACCTTTTGCCTTCGGTGTTCCCAACAACAATCAATTTTTCCAAATTGTCGTCGCCTCCGCCGAAATACGATGGAATGCGTTGTTGGCATATACACTTGTGTTACAGAAATCAGAAACAACAACGGCACCACAACACCCAAACCCTAAACAATATGGAAAAGTTCGTTTCCCATATTAACCCGACTGGGGGTCGAACCCGGGCTCTCAAAGATGGGGCGCGGAGTTCATCATAACAATAATGAATTGTAAACCATGTAAACCATAACATAGATCGTAACTCACATTAATACGATTAAGACATTAAGAATTCCGTAGGGACGTACAATTTTTTGCAAAATAGTAACATCGGCTGGGAACTTTTTTCGTTTTAACTTCAGTCGGATTTGATAAATGACCGGCCTATCGGTTAAAGTTTTCGACATTCTTTGAATGAGCAACTTTTATGATTTTTGAGATGTTAAGACAGAAACAGACAGACACGACCAATATTTTATAATCATACTAGCTTTCCGCCCGCGGCTTCGCCGGCGTGGAATTCGTTTTAAACGACACACAGCGCCATCTCCAATCCATCAAGCAAACTATATTATTGTTTTCCCTCGGGAATATCAATTCTTCCGGGATAAAAAGTATTATTTAATCCAGATTTCTAACTCTACGTATGCAAAATTTAAAATCAATCGGTTCAGTAGTTACGGCATGAAAGCGGAACAAACAAACAAACTCACTTTCCGATATAAATATTTATTATTTAAATATTAGTAAGGATTTTTGGGTAAAGAATACTTATTCCTTGTTCTCTTAATACTTTTACTAAATACTTAATACCTACATGTTATGATACTTGATGTTATATATGCTGTATACGTTGATGTTATGAATATATATGATTTTAAAAATAAAAACTCAATTTATGTTGCACGGCCGTAGCCATTTCACGTCATCTACTATTTCCTCTACTTAAAGGTTTTCTGGAAGAAATCGCTTCCTAGTGATAAGACCGCCGTAACTATACTATAATATTATTATTTAGTTTTAGTTAATAGGGCATGATGTGGCTGCCTTCAAACTGATTTTTCATTTTGTACGTATATTGTGAAAGTTAATTTTACGATTTTTTTTAATGTTATTATCTCTGGTCCAAATAAAAAAAAAATTAATCTGTACAACCAATTTCTGTAAAGTGTTTGTGCAATAAAGTATATCTGTCTATTAGTCTACCTTTAAATGTATCAACATATAATTTTTCCTGACGGCTCATCGGTGAAGATAGTTGAAGAGGAGGAGAGTATAACAAGGGCTATTTATTGTATCTTTCTAAACCCCGAATTTTCTAAAATAGAGGGTGGAAATTTGATGGAGCATTTCGCAGTTTTCATGGTTGAACGCTAAAGTTCCCTATGGGAACAGCGGTGCCCCTTGCCTTGCAAGCGACCATCCTTCGAGAGAGTTTAAGCCATTTTCGACCATTGAGTTTTCTACTTACCACAGCGTAAAAAATCAGTCCCACGAAGATTTTCGCCGCCATACTGTCAGATGGCTTCGACGTCAGTTGGCATATTACTGGACTAGTGAGTTTTCATCTGGAACAATAAAAATTTAATTTTAATGATCGCTCTTACAAGCCACGTCTTGCTGATTTCAATTGACAGCTCTTAAAAGATATGTTTCAGTAATTCGTAGAAATATTAATTTCTTTTGCTGCAAAAGTATTTTCAAGCCTTGAAATATACATTATACTTTTTGTCTGCTGATTAAAGCGATTTTTTTCCTTAGGGTTGCTAAATCCATTTATATTTGGCATGGCCGTACCGATTTCTCGATATCGACTATTTTCTCAACCTAAAGGTTTTCTAAGCGATTTCTTTCTAGCAAGAAGATCTAAATTGTACCTACTTGAATGTCTGTAAAATTAATTTCTGTAAATCTTCTGTGCAATAAAGTGTATATATTGCGAATGTATTCACGGCCACAAGACTGAGTTTTGAACTTCACTTATTAACTAAAAACCCAAATATCGCAAATAAAGGCCGTTATCATTATTTCAATGGACCTTTCATTTATTATGTTTAATATTCTAAGATTCTATAGATTAAGTACTTTTCCCCGCATACTCCCATCATGAACCGTGATTCAAAAAACCAATTCCGCGCAACTAAAATGCCTATTTTCACTCCGCCCCAAACAAATAGGTTATTCCGGAGCCTACAAAGCGGTATAATAAAAAGTTTACCGACAGCTATTCCAATCCAAAGGCAATGTACATACATACGTTTAGTTGAACGATAACATATTTTGCCCCTAACCTGCTTTGTGGAATAGGGTGCAGGGAATACGTTTTGCAAATCATGCTTAAAAGAATTGTGGGAAGATGCGTTGTAGGCTGGCAACACATAAAAAGAAATAAATGTGCCAGACGGTCACACAAACCGACTCATTTCAAGCCAAAGACTCTGTCATTTATTGTAAACAATTTATTTTTACAATGGACACACCAAACTCTATGTTTACGTGTAAAATTAATTATAAGTTCAGCTTATTTGTAATGAAAGTTTGTTGCCAGGATCTTTTCTGCAAGTTATAGATTTTGAACCGGAGGTAGCTTTATTTGGATTGTAAAGACGATTCATAAATATTACTGATTTAATTTAGATTAATAAAAAAAAATTAGATTGAAGTTCCCATAAGCCATAGGTAGAAACGCACACTAACTAAAAGCGTCAACCCTCTAAATGCAAAAATTAGAACAATTAAGAAAATTCCTTTCATTTTTCTAAATTAGTCTAACCGAGAGTTGAAACTAGAACCTCTCACGACTCAAGCATCTACCTGCTAAGGTATATATACTTAAGGTTTTTTATAAGGTATATATATTTTGTAGTACCGGTAGCAATACTGTGCCACCGATCATTATATTATTAAGAAAGACCTGAATTTTAATATTTTATTTGGAAGCAATAGTTGATCAAGCACGGCATACATGTGAACTGGAGCCACCTTAAGGACCTGGCCTTCTCAGCTAACCTCGAAGTAACATATTTAATAGTCTTATTGGGCACTTCACTTAACAAATCGCAAACCTGATCTAAAGTGAAGGAATTTTCGCATAGTAGTTCATTTGGTACTGTGACTGTAATATATCTACTGTATTTTTACCGGTACTTTCCCGGTCAAAGTCAAAGTCAAAGTGTAGGTTACAAGTAACACTTAGTTAGAAGCAAGTTAAGAACCGATAGTGGAATAACTTTGCGTTGTGTTTAATCACGTGACGATTTTTTTATAACGCACTTCAAGATTGACCTCATCCCACCTGATGTTGAACGGTAATGAGTTCCTAGCTTAAGGGCGAAAAGTATAACATAGTAAAACTGTTACTAGACTTGTCGCCCTTACCTTGAAGGCTTGACCCCTTTTTTTTTTTTTTTTTTGATTCCCAGGGGAAATGCCCACGCACCGTCACTCTCTGCCACGGGGAGACAGAGAGTGGTGTGTCGGACTCGAACCGACTAAAACCCCTGGGGTGGTCCTACTCTGCGCAGTGGCGGGGGGGGGCCGGGATTCGCCATTAAAGCATTACACAATCCCCCCCCTAAACGCAATTGCCGCGCATGGCGCAGCGCGTCTCGGTGCGGCAGGTGGAATTGCCGCACCATGGGGCATGCCGGACCACCCAGCATGCCCCGTCACCTCGAGCGACGCCAGAATTCCCCGTTCTGGCGCCTTCGGGACTCATGGCTTTTCGGGCCTACTCCCCCGTCATCTGGACGTCAGGGGCGGGGCGGGCCGGCTGCGACTGCGACTGAGTCGCTCCGGTGGCCCGCCTCTGGGCTCTCTTGGGGGCCTTGCACGCTGGACCCCCACTTATGTGGTTGGCCTTCTTGCCGGCCGCGGCACAGACCGTGCAGTGCGGCGCTGCCTCGCACGCACGGGCAAGGTGGCCAGGAGCGCCACATCTGTAACACGTGGCGCTCCTATGCGTCTCCGACCCGCACTGCATCCTGACGTGCCCCTTCTCGAGGCACCGGAAGCAGCGCAGGTCTCTGGTCTCCAGCAATTGCACTTGCGCTGAAGACCAGCCAACTCTTAGTCTGCGGCCAACCACTAATTTCTTCGCAACTGCTGTGGGGCAGCGCACCCAGCAGGAGCCCAGCCCTCGACCAACGCGGCGAATCTCCCCAATCTTAACCGACGACGCCGGACATTCCCCACTCGCCGCGATCGCGGCAACAACATCGGTGACGGTGACGGAGTCATCCAGCCCGGACAGGCGAGAACTTCCCTTATTTTACCGGCAAATACCTCGGCTTTTTCCCGGTTCTCCCCTTCCGAGCCGCCTGATATCATTATGATCAGGCCGCCGGTAATGGCCCGACGGCACTGGATCCCCGTGATGCCTAGGTCCCCCACTGATATAAGGGACCTGGCCTTTGTTAATGCCGCCAGCAGCGTCATCCCCCGCTCAACGGCCTCTGGCAGCAGTGTGAGTATCACTGCCGCCGATTGAGGGGGGCGGAGGTTCGGCAGTTTTGGCCGCCTCGTCTGCTTCGTCTGTGGCGGTTTGGGCAGAGGCGGTGGGGCTTCCGTAGCCCTTGTTGCCCTTCTCGTCCCCCTCTTAGCCACCGTTGACCATGCCGCGTCCATAGACGCGGGTGGAGGTGGCAGAGGGCGGGGGTCCCTAGGAGGGGGTGGCTGTTTAGCTCCCCCCTTTTTCCCCTTCTTTCCCTTATCTTGGAGTTTCGACGGAGGCGCTGGGGCAACGGGGTTCCGCATCGCAGGAGTGCTGCTTGCGGGAGTCCGTGGTTTTGGCCCAGCGGCCGGACCCTTCTCTGGCGTCGGACGCGACGACGGTTGCGTCCCACCCTGCTGCTCTGTGACCGGTGGCAGCCGCTTCTAAAACTCCCGGAATCTGGAGTCGAGGTAGCTGAGCAGCTTGGCCTCACTCTGGTGCTCGGGGGCTCCCTGCGCCACCATTTTCGCCCTTAACTCGGCAATCTCTGCCCGCACTTCCGCCAGTTCCTTGTCTTGGCGGGTCAGACGCTCCCTAAGCCGATCATTCTCGTCTGTGACCCGCCTGGCCGTCACCTCTAGCGCTCTCATCTCCTGGGTGGAGTTGCGCTCATACATCTTGGCAGCCACTTTCTCCCATTCGTCGGCTGCCAATTTGAGGGCCTTTACGTATGTGCCCTTCAAGTTGCCGGACTCCTTAGCTATATTGCGGACAAGGTCCGCTGTCCTCATTGACTGGGCGACGAGGAGGAACGAAGGCCGGTCTTCGAGGTTTTTCGATGCCTCCTCCCGCGCTAGTGTCTCTGGCGAGAGAGTCCTCTCGCCGTAGACGATCTCCTCTGCCGTGCGCTGTACTTTCTTGATGTGAGTGGAGATGGTCTGGTCCCAGGTTTCTGCGGCCTTCATTTTCTCCAGCTCTTCCATCTTCTTCCTGTACTCCCTTTTGGCTTCCGCCACACCCACATATTCGCCCGTGGTAGGCGGACGTCCGCGGCCTCTCTTTGCTTGTTGTCCCTTACGAAGGACAACATCCCCTTCCTTAGCTTCTTGACTGGGCCGTTTTCGCCCAGCCAACGAACCCGCTCCGTCTATAGACGTGCAGCTGCTGCTGCGGCTTCGAGCAACGGCGCGACCAGAGCGCCGTGGTGTTGAGCAAGTTGTCTCCATGTCAGACAAACTAATATCAGACGCGTCAGACACGTCGTCTGAATCCATTTCCCCCTCGACTACTATTTTCCCCGATTTTTTAAATTGTGATGAGTCCATAACTGTTCCCACGAGTTCTGCTGGAAACAAAGGTCACCCCGTGCAGAGCCAGTTGCACGGGGAAGCCTATTACACCCGGTGTCGGCCGGTGCCGGGCGGTGGGGTCGATAAGAGGAGCTTTGACCCATCTCCTCACCATCCCTCCGAGGGAGAGATGGCCCCGACGTCTCGTGCCACTCCCAACGTCGGGCTTAGGGGGAGAAGGCTTGACCCCTGCTTCTAATGTAGCAACCCCCAAAACCTCTGGAAACCTCACTCACATGCAGGAACACAACAACACCGGAGTGATTGTTATTTGGCTGCGGTCTTCTGTAAGTTGGAGGTATTTCACCAGTCAGGCTGCTCCAGTTCAAGTGATAAATCGCTTTGCCATGCCTCTCTTGATTAAAAAGTTTAATAATTTAGCGTACTAGAATAAATGTATTTTTGATTCGATTAATTGATTGGATCTTTGTGCTACGGTTAAATCATAAAATTTTGCTCTCATAACTACGTAAAGTTCAACGGAAGGATGGTATTTACTTAAAAATGGCTAAAATTTTTATGTAAATAGGCTCCTAAAAGAAATATTTTAAAGTATGTAGTTGCCGGTTTGCATGACATGTAAACATAAGGCCGTAATAATATGTGTAAAGGAATAGTATGTATTTACAAAGTCTGACTGTCTTCAGCAAGGTGCGGTATAAGTCATTAACTTTCAGCGATTTTTCAAATTTATACACCCAAAAAGTTGTTTGTAAGGTTTATTTAGGGAAAAATCGACTTTACCTAAATGGAGTTGTATGATTTTTGTTGTGCTATACGCCCCAGTAGCGAACTTAAAAAAATGTTTTAATTGAACAAACATTTCGACTCTCCTTGTGATACATGAAGGTCGTGGGTTCGAGTTCCACACCACAAGGGGAATTGATTTTTTTCTAAACATTTAAAATAATTCAACGGGTCAAAACGCGACACCATTTGCAAGGTTGGTGCAACCTAACCGAAACGTCGGGCAGTAAGTAGTTCGTATTAACTACTAAATAAAAATGGTGTCGCGTTTTGACCCGTTGAATTATTTTAAATGATTTTTTCTGTTTCTTAAAATTTTTTAAAGTTTGCTAGTATAGCGTAAAGTACTATTAAAATAAAAAATCGATTAAGGTTCCAAGGTGTCTTCGATTCCGTGGTTTTCAAACATTTCTGCAACAAAAGTACCACGGGCCGATAAGTATGTAGTTCTAAACATATTTGGCAGAGGGAAGCAGGAGGGAAGCTAACAGTTTGAAACAGAAGAAAAAATTCATCGCCTACGATAACTTGTGGTTAGCTCAGTTGGAAGAGCAGCACGCGCGATACGTGAAGGTCGTGGGTTTGATTCCCGCACCGCAAGGGGTGATAAAATTTGTCTGTTTTTTTTTAAATATTTAAAGTTCGTAAATACGGCGAAAAGCACTATAAAGATCATAAAAATCAAACAGAAATATTTAATCTCCCTAGGTAGTGTGGCGTAAAGTAGTATAGGAAACTAAAATTTTATTTATCTCTATAGTTTTTTAGATAAAAAATTCTCACAAAATCCCATCAAACAGTTCAAACAGCTCACCACATACGGCACACCACTTGACTAGCTTGCATTTTATATGTGGCCATAACAATCGATGGGGTCACGCTACCCTCGTACCACGCTTACCCAGACACGACGCCACGTCACGACTGTATCCAATTTGGCAGTACATCGCCGTTTTTCTGTCCACATTCTCGCTGAAATCCATAGCCAGCAAGCAACAGATACAAAACAAGCGATGTGCTCCAGTAATCTGCAGGTTTAGGTAGCGTATCGACCTCTTTGGAAGAAAAGCATCGATTTATTTTTCCGTTTTATTTATCCTTCGTGTTACACGACTAGAACGATTTTGGTCTGGGCTGAATTTCGAAAGAAGTAGATTCAGATAAGAATATTTGATAAATCTAGTTTATTGTTTTCTCATATGGTAAATACCTAAGTATATCTTAGTTTCGTACGAGAACAGTCTGATATTTTTTTGAAAATAGTTGACAAATCGCGCATATATATTTTAATTTTGTTGGTTGGTAGACACAAAATGAGTACCTATACATACATTTCGTAATTTTCAACGGTTGTATCAACTTAAGTGAAATGGTAGCGAAAAAATTTACAGTTGTCAAATGGAAAAATTACAAATGTATGGGATATGACAGCTGTCAAACTGTTCGTTACCATTAGGCATAGAATAAGGAACATAATATACTATGCCATTAGGGCTAGCATGCGCAATACGTCAATTATATCGCATGAGACGACAAAATTTTCGGTACTGTTTATTGGCTAATAGCAAAATGCACTCGTATTTTCAGCCAATCAGTAGCTGACGCATTGACTTCAATCGACTTTAACGTTTGTTAAGAGCGCGTTAAAATTTAGTCGCGTGGCGCATGCTAGGCATGACGGAAGTTAAGTTCTCTCGGGTTCCTTTATTACCTTGTGCTTCGGCCATGTTTAATAGTTCCTCTGCACACAAACGAAAAACCTCTCACTCAAAACACGTACACTTATTCTCCGTGCGCGGGTAAAACTCACAACAATATAACATTCTTCACAAAATCTGTGCATGCTCACAAATGCAAAATCGCGTTTGCGCGTGTTTTAGCGCCAGTGTGAAACAATCTGAGCGCGTACGTGAGCAGTCTCGGGACGCGGCTCGTATGCAGCTGTTAGGTATAATGTCTACAGATTCACAACAGAACATGCGATATGAACCGATTTTAAAAATAACTTATGAAAAAGTACGTCGTCAATGTTTACGAATCTTCACTTTTTTGAGGTAAAAATATCACAGATAGGTACCTTTTATTGATTTGGGCGACTAAATTATTTACAGATCCCAAGCCCAAGTGTTTCACTTTTGATCTTTGTCTAATATATGATTTAGGTAAAATTAGGTTAGTATTTTTTGGTGGTCGATAGAATCTTTTTTTATCTTAGTGAAAAAACTGCAGTTTCATTTTAAGGCCAATTCCAGGTAACTACAGAAAAGCATATTAAATAACCAATGTTTGGTAAGAGTAATAAGTAAAAATCTAGGGCGGCTTTTTCAGGGTCAAATTAAGAATATCTTGTTCGATATAAGAGTATCTAGAGATAGTGAAGGAAGCGTTTTAAATGGACCTCAAACCATAGGCCACGGTTATTTTTTTTGCTCAGCTGACTAATACTTGTTTTTCAGAGTAAGAGTAAAAATATCACACTGGTATTGTATCATGGCTATTACACCACAGAAGCGTTGCTAGACCAAAGAGGTCTGCAAATTAAGTACGCAGTCTTCAGAAGCTGACCACAGCACAATACTGACGCTAGCAAGACTGAGTTTTATTTAACTTCTCGTTAGAAATTGGTTCTAAATCCAGTGACATTGGGTTGAATTTTAAGTGTTACAATCTATTTGGTAAAAATCATTTTGTCTGTAATATCTTTTCAAGGGCTGATGTCGCTAAGCCGAAAATTATTCGCATCGCTTACAACTAGCTTGACGTGAGTAGACAAGGAGCTTTACACTACACCGCTTTTTACAGTGACTAGCGAGAAGATACTGGCTGTAACTGAAACGGAAGCTGAATACTAATCCCCCCTAGTTATCCCACTTCCGGTTTCCGACTGCCAACTGTTTGATGTAGGGAAATTTTGTTGGGAGTCAACTCTTACTTAGAATGTAATCTTAAAAGCTTTGAGTAGTACTTAGTATTTATGTTGAAATCAAGTTAGAATTCTAGAGTTAATTAATTGACGTCTGAGTTAGTTGACATGAAATTATCTGTGAATATAAATAGAAATAATTATAATAAATATTTGGTCAACATCACATTGCTTTAATTCTGTGATAAATAGCCAAAACAGTTGTATTATCAGAAACAGAGACGGTATAACAACACACAGACTCGAGAACAATCCGTTTTCGTTGAGAAACGATCGTGATTGAAGGCTGGTACCTCAAAGACGGTGCAACGTCCCGCTCGTCTATCAAATGCGGAAGTCGTCAACTAAATACATTTTTAGGTAGTTATGACAAAATCAGAGTTGATTTAGTTTGACAGGACAAGTGAGACAATATTAACGCTTCTGGCTCTTAATAAAAGTAAGAAAATAGTGTCTCCGTGTATGTTTTCAAAATCGTACCCATTTCTAGTTAGTTGCTATAACAATCAAGCGAAAAGTATTTTATGCTTAGCGATATTGTATCTGAAAAAAATACGATAATCTAACAACATTTGTAAAAATTATTAAATATTAGAAACAGAGAATTTTTTTCTCCTCTTGCGGTGCGGGAATCGAACCCACCGACCTTCACGTATCGCGCTCATGCTTGATACAGAAGAAAAATTTCATCGCCTACGATAACTTGCGGTTAGCTCAGTTGGAAGAGCAGTACGCGCGATACGTGAAGGTCGTGGGTTCGATTCCCGCACCGCAAGGGAAGATAAAAAAAATCTGTTTCTCATATTTAAAGTTCGCTAGTACGGCGTAAAGTACTACAAAAGATCGATTTGTAAACATTCATCCATTTTTTTTCTTAATACACCCAAATCCCTTTCCCGTCATTTCCTCATTCAAATACGGGACAAAAACAGTTCACAAAGGCACACTTTCACAAATCCGATGACGGATCTGGAGGCAATCCGAGAGCGCAGGGAATCCCCGAAATCCTTCGGGAGAAGTTTTGCAAATCTCCAGAGTTCTTCCGAAGTTGCGAAGTTCGAAGCGTAAAGGATAGGTTCGTCCGTGAGTGCTGGGAGTTTACAATATTAGGAGATCGATCCGGAATAATGGCGATTGGGGAATTGGCCGAAGCATCCATCGTTTTCGTGGAAGTAACGCATACATTTTTAAAATGCGGAAGCAACTTAAGATGTGATGCTTACAGGAGTTGTAAATTATCAGAGTAAAGTTTAATATCAGCTGCTTTGGTTAGGGTTGAGAGCGTTGTCTTTAAAGATTAGACGTTATTGGATATCTGGAACGAACTGTCAAGTTACGTAAGTCCAACTTCAAGAAGAATCAAAAGAAAGTCAAACGAGTCTTGATCTAGGGTTTTGTAGATCCACTGTTATGCAAAATACCAACAAATTTCGGTTTTAATGTTGGAAAAAAAAAACTAACAGCATATTTTTGTTGAAGCTCAGTATATTTGATGCCAGACTGATGGTATGCAAGAAAGGAGCCCTCATTTCAACGGCAACTGATTAGATACAGTATCCTATCCTTTTATTAAGATGTTTCATCAAGCTGGGTGTGCTGGGATGACGCCCCCAGTTGGTATCCGTCGTCTGGTACTCATAGTACAAGGGAAAACCTTATTTTGATACTAGGTGATTGGTGTGATTGTCTGGCGCATTTATTTTATTTATTTAAGCTCTTTTCAAAGAATTCATATTAAAAGAACGAGTAAATACTCATGTGTTTCCCTATGCCGGCAACGAGTTCCACTTCTCAATCAAATATCGCTATTTACAAAAAAGATAAGTATTCTAAATTAAAACAATATTTTATCATCCTGTTATTGAAAATTTATGTCATTACAGTACCACCGAAACTCGATAATCCCCCACTAAGGGAAGTTTTAAATTAAAAGTTCGTGAATTCTTCTATTCCTCCACCTCGACATAAAATTTCGTTTGCGCAATTGATTTGCTTTATTTATTTATATAAATTAAATTAAATTAAATTAAAATTAAAATATTTTTATTCAGATAACTTGGATCCATATGTAAAGACATATATAATTTTGTTTAATATTATATTTATTTATCTTGAACATATGTATGAATACTCTAATCACGTGTTTAATTTTCTGCTATTAATTATTAATAATTTTGTTGTAATCCATAATCACATGTTTACTGTTGTAAGCGAACTATCTGCATGACCCAACGGTTGACTGGTAGAGAATGCTCATAGCATTAAGTCTACCTTTTATACTTGTTCTATGCAATAAAGTTTTTAAATAAATAAATAGCGTACATCTATTATGAAGCTGACTCTTAAGATGCATCCAACTTATGCCTATGTGTTTCGAATTCAAATACTGCAAAACAGTTGACAACGGCGCACTCTGCAAACCCAATGAAGCATCTGGAGAGAGTCCCCAAAATCCTTTGGGTGAAGTTCTGCTAGCCCCCCAAGCTCTTTGGAAGTTGCGACGTTCGATGTATCAAATATAGGTTGGCACTTAACACTAGAACTGGATATTTGGAAATTAAGCTGTAATGATTGCGGTTGGAAGGAAGACCAAGTGTATGTATTTTTATATTCATAACCTTTTGATTTCATATAATTTTAATGAAACAGAATAATTTAATCTCCCTTTGCGGTACGGCACTCGACCTGCGCTGCTCTTATTTTTATTTCATGAACTAAAATCCCACTACTGATTACTAGAAAACTAATAAAAGCAAGCAACCATGAGCGAATACTTGAAATATTGATATTTTTGGATTGTAATGTATTTGGAATTAGATGTTAAAAAAGTAATAAATGGATTTTGAAGAAAATTTAGTTGAAACAAGGATATCTAATACTGCTTTATCCTCTATTACCAAGTATCCTTCATTAATAAGTATCCTTATTACCGTACTAATAAATGCAAGTGTTGAATAACAAATACAAGAATACAGTCGCGAAAAACAGGAAAAATATTTAAAAAAAATTGCATTCTGATTTGATTTTATGACCCATTTATTGGTCAAGGCATTTGTGTATTTCATACTTCAAGCAACACGACCTTTCCAATGTTGGTCGAAGATTTCAAAGCATAACTGTTTTAGTATTTTAACATTTCGCTATTTCAAAAGAGTTTCTATTCTGTTACTCACACGATTTAAAATCGTTTGTTATAACCTTACGTCATAAGTAGCTTTCTCAAAATTACAAGGCAAGTAGCTCAAACAAACGGAGCTCAGTAACTAGATGTTTCCCAATCGCGTGTTTTATCTCAGATTCCTTCATCACCCACATTCGGTGATAAGGGTCAAAGGCACGCACGAAACAAGAATAGCTACATCTGTAGCTATACAAATACACGCGAACCACACTATGGCGTGATTCTTTCGCGTGACAGCCGCTCTGTTGGGCCAGTGGCTTCCAAACTTTGTGACATGTATTGTGCTTGCTTATATTCTACAACATCTTTTATACAAAAGCTATCTAAAAGAAACATCTTGTTAATGCTATAAATAAATAAATGCGCCAGACAATCACACCAATCACCTGGTCTCAAACTAAGGTTTTCCCTTGTACTATACCAGACGACGGATACTAACTGGGGGCGTCATCCCAGCACACCCAGACCCAAGTCAATTGAGAAAAGTTCGTTTTCCAAATTGACCTGACCGGGAATCGAACCCGGGACCTTACGCGCTTTGGGCGCCTACATTAGCCACTGCGCCACCGAGGTCATCTATGGTCGCTTATGTTGCCTATCTTAAAACCAAATTCTTAATTATTTTTAGTATAGGTCACAGATACTTTATAATATTGAACAGATTGTATTTTCCATGAATATATTGGAAAAAATCTAGTACATATGTAACATTAGCACTTACTACGCAATACAGTTTTGGTTTAATGAGTGAAAACACTATCATGCAAGTCTACGGTTTTAACAAATTAGCTGGGTAAGACGAGTCCTCAAACCTGTTCAATGACGTAAGTGACGGCGATAGCTCCACTTAATATAAGAGAACGTAATGGCCCACCACGTAGATTCACCAATTAGCATTTTATTGCGGTGCGGAAATCGAACCCACAACCTTCACGTTTCGCGCGTGCTGCTCTTCCAACTGAGCTAACCGCAAGTTATCGTAGGCAATGAAATTTTGTGCTGTATTAGCCCGTTAGCCTCCGGTAAGCGCCCTCTATTGAATATGTTTAGAACTACATACTGCTATTCCAAAAGATAATAAGACTTTGTATCCATCATCAATAGTTAGTAAATAAACACAGTATGACTACTCCATGTCCCCTTTTTTTTCTGACGAGAGGAAATGCTTTGACGCACCGTACCGTCACCTGAGGGAGGTGAAGGCGTGTGTGGGACTCCCTGCCCTTACAACGGCAGGACTACCCACTAAAACCCCCCGGTTGGACCTAATCGCCTAAGTGGTGTTGCTGTGGGAAATCGGTTCAACCTAATCAACCACAACACCACCGGCTACTCCATGTCCCCTAGCACGATAGTAAAATTAAGGTGTATAATCTGTTAATGAATTACTTCCGTTGCTGAGGCGAGTGGATCAAATGTAGCGCCATCTCTGAGGTCCCGGGTTCAATCCCCAATCGGGCCAATATGGAAACCGAATCTATATTGGCTTGAATCTGAATATTGTGATACCGCCTTTGTTTCTGATTTACGTCATCCAAGTATATTAGTTACTTACCACAGAATCAGAATGTGTGGTGGTCCAATGTTTAATATTTTCTTTGAGTTTCAGTTCCCACAGTTTGACTACCACTAGCCGACGAATGGAAGCTTTCTTTATACTGTTTCCGTTCGCGATTGATGAATTCCCTTTAATGGCATTTGTTAGTGGCACGTTTTTATTGTTCTTCGATGTTTCCAAATGTTCCCGAATTTATTGGTTAATCGATGTTTTCGTAAGACTTCAAAATCGATTCGTGTTTCGCGGCGATTTGGGCTACACGTGCGGCTAAGATTATTTATGTATGAACCATGTGTGTCAGCAACATATTATCATACATATACACTAGCGGCACGGCGTTTTTTGTATGGGAGCGCTCTTGAATATTTGTTATACATATTTTTAGTATTTTAAAGAAACAGAATATTTTTATCTCCCCTTGCGGTGTTGGAACCGAACCCACGACCTTCACGCATCGCGCGTATTGTTCTTCCAACTGAGCCAACCGCAAGTTTAGCCTCCGGTAAGTGCCCTCTGCCGAATATGTTTAGAACTACATACTTAACTTGCGGTTAGCTCAGTTGGAAGAGTAGCACGCGCGATACGTGAAGGTCGTGGGTTTGATTCCCGCACTATTAAAAGCACTATAAAAATCGATATTTATAGTATTTGTTGTTATAGCGGCAAAAGAAATATACTATGAAAATCTGTGAAAATTTCAATTGTCTAGAAAAGTGACAGACATACTGACAGACAGACAGTTATAGGTCCCTATTTTTACTCTTATGTACGAAACCCTAAAAAACTGAGATACCTGGAATTTACCATAATACGCAAACCAAATCGAAGAGCCCACATCGAATTTCGTTCGGAACTGTAGATCGAGATCTCATTTTTCCAATTCCAGATCTGCCGTGGCTGGAATTTCAGCTCCAGCGCAAAAAGGATTGGTCTAGATTCGCTCGAGTTTATCATTAGATGGAGCGGGCTAGATTAGATCAAACATGTTAGTGCCTTGAATGGTGTATTTGGGTTTTGAATGCAAAAGAAAGCTTGCTTCAACGTCACATCTAGGGTATATTGATTTTAATGGAATATTTGTATGAAAGTTACTCATTCCAGAGTTTGATTGCAGAGTCTTAATCCTCGAAACAAGACGTTATGTAGTCTATCTCATATTGTTACTGAATTTTGTGGCCTAATCTTATGTTGTAACTGTATTTTGTAGCGTAATATTAGTGCACTATTATGTGTATGTGACATATTGAATTATTGTGTACCCGACGGGAACGCAGAGATCAGATTCTCTTATATAAGATAATCCATAATTTAATAGATTCACCAATACCTATTACACAAGTTAATTTTTAAATGCTGTAGACTTAATGCACGTTACAAGGACACATTTCTTACAACCATCTGTAGTACTAATTATAAAAAAAACACTTTCCTTAAACGGACTTGCGACAAGTATAATAAAAAGTATGGACACATCGATATATTTCACGAAAAAAATTGTCATTTTCGTTACTTACTTAAGAAGCAATAATTATGTAGTTATTTATTTAGTAAAACAGAGTGTACTTATATTGTTAAAATCAACATAGCCTGAGATAACTATTGGTGAAAATTGTTTAAGGCAAATGTGTTATTTACTTAATTTATTCTATCTGTAATACAATGATGCTGTTTTTTTCCTGAATAAATAAATAAATAAATAAATGTGTATGTCTCGATAAATAGACGCAACAAATATTTTTCAATCCTTCCTGAGATAAGCGCGTTTAAAAAACAAACAAACAAACTCTACATATTCACAATACAAGGAAAGATTGAGCCAGTGAATAGATATTACTGTAACGATGACTAAAAAAACAATGATTTTCCCTGAATTGGCATCCCACAATACAATCAAACAATATAGAAAATTTTGTTTTCTATATTGACCTGACCTGGAAACAAACCTTGGACCTTAGCGATGGCGAAGGGAAATTGGTAAAGCCGTTCACGCGTGATGCCGTGACAAAGAGAAATAGGGTTTCAATTTAAATAGATAGAAGATGTAGAGATAGAGAGAGAAAGAAGATATAAATAAACTAACAGAATAAATAAAAAACAACCTTTGCAAATAACTTCGCTAGATAGATACACCTTATTGCACAGAAAAATCTACATAAACTTGTTACAAGGCGGTCTCATTTCTAGAAAGTAATCAGACAACTTTTACATAGAATTTCCTCTATTATTTGCTATTTTTGTAGATATCGAGAAACGGGTACGGCCATGCAAAATATAAATCGAGAAAATATTTACAGAAGAGATAACATAACGTGATTAAAAAAATACATAAATATACACTAGTTTTCACAAGCTTTGAACCGCACCGCACTGAAATTTAATCAGCATCCCAATTATATTAAAACAATAGCAATCGGAGAATACAATGGATAGTGTAAGAGTTTGAATTGAGCATTTAATTAAATCGGTAGTACTAAAAGCGATTAATTGGAAAAAAGACGGTCAAGTCCGAGTCGAACGCGAGTGCAGAGGGTTTTGTATCCGTCCAAATTAAATAATAAATATAAATAAATATTGGACAACATCACATACATTGCTCTGATTCTGTGGTAAGTAGCTAAAGCACTTGTGTTACAGAAATCAGAAACAACGACGGTAGCACAACACCCAGACCCGAGACAATACAGAAAAGTTCGTTTCCCATATTGACCCGACCGGGGATCGAACCCGGAACCTCTGAGATGGCGCGACGCCAAAATCCGGCACGCTCGCCTCTCGGCTACAGAGGTCAAATAACATGCTTAAGATAACGGAATATGCAGGAAATACCTTACAAATATAAATATCTATCTATATTCTTAGTATGTAAAATAGAACATAAATTAAGCACCACTTTTTTTTAAATACAGCCACAAACTCCGCCTTTCTCTCGCTAAATCATGACGTCATGAGGGTAATACCGCCCTTGAAAGTTTATATGGGAAAATGTTTATTACTAACGTTACAGATATGAAATTTGACACAAATTTAGCTCAAAACTTGCATTAAAATATGGACTACTTTTCGTTCCAAATATTAGGGGAGATATGGGTAAAACCGACCATGTAGTCCACGGGAACGAAATCGCGAGCATAGCTAGTAACAACAAAATTTGTTTTGGCTATTCGTTTTTCCCTCTCTTTTGAGGAACCCCATAAAGGTAGAAATAAAAGTGGTGGGGGGAGGGGTTCTCTTTTACATCGCAATGAAGGCAATGCCTCCAGTTCCATTAACTAGATCTGCGGAACGCTTCTACTTTAGGGACCAGTAGGATTTTCTTTTGATAGTTATCTTATTAGTCATTAGGATCACTTTGGAAAAGCTGTGGATTTCTTGTTAAGTTTAGGATAATGAAAATCGTACCTCAATGTTTATATTCATATTCCGCTAGCTTTGACCCGCGTGTTCGAACGCAAAGTTAGAATCAGCAATTATCCCGTTTTCTTTTTAATGTTATAAATTACATTAAAAATTAGCCATTCTTGAATTTGCACTTTATAGTATAATTTTCTTTGAACAAATTAGATATAAATAGATAGAGAGTTAATAAATTGTATTAAAATAATTTAAAATGTTGAGAAATCATCAAGCCGTATTTATGTATAAACTAGCTGTGCCCGCGACTTCGTTCGCGTGGATTACATCCTTTCATGGTCGGTTTTACCCCTATCTACCCTTATATTCGAAACAAAAAGTAGTCTTTATTTTAATAGAGCTATTTTTGTGCCAACTTTCATATCTCTAACTTAAAAAATAAACATTTTCCCATACAAACTTTCAAAGGTGGCATTACTCCCCCCCCCCTTACTTTCTAACAAAAAGGAGCCTATGTCCGTTCTTGAGGTTCAACGTATACCTATGCAAAATTTCATCAAAATTGGTTGAGAGGTTTAAGCGGGAAAGCGTAACAGATAGACAGACAGACAGACAGAGTTACTTTCGCATTTATAATATTAGTAGGGATAGATAATGTTAGGTTTGCCGATTTTTATGGTGTATAAATTTAAAATTATCTGATTTCTGAACGTAGCATAAAATGTTTTAAAATATCGTTTCGGAACGTAAATTCTCGACCGTTGAATCGAGCGTTTAAAATGAAAAGAGGCGAATCGAGTCATTCTGGTCGGAGCGCCGAAGGAGAACGGACGTCTCTGGAGCTTGTACAATGCTGTCTGAGGAAATAGAAGCTTTTGGAAACTGTGTAAGTGTTTTTCTGTGTTCCTATTCCTTGTGGCCTTTATTTAAGGAGTGAATTTTACTATATCTCAGAAGTGGGATGATACCCTGCTAAATGTCGCTATACCCTCAGTATGTATGTGCGTGACCCAAATCCGCAAGGTCATGTGGCGGTCACCACACGTGTGACTAAAATGTTGGTGGGATAAAAATTTGCAAACTTAGTCTACCCCTTGTGTAAGTGGTAAAAGATTATGCAAAGTCAGTGTGCGGTCACAACACATGTGGTCAAACTTTATGTCGGTGCACGCCCTGCGTCTACGGGGGCCAAAATTTTCTTATTTTTGAGCTACGACGCACCGTTTTCGAGACATTTGAAAAACAAAGTTACAAAATTTGAGTTCACTTTACAAAGTACCTAGAGGTTATTAATTCATAAATAGTTTACGCCTGGGTATACTTTTGAAGGCCGACGAATGTGTCGTGTAAAATATTACTGGTTTGGTACTACAGTTCAAATATTTTTCAGATATCGAATCGCAATCTTTCAGGAGCCGGTTGTTAAATTGTTTTAGAACAAAATACACAGTTTTGTTTTCGAGTTTCAGAAAAGCTGTGGTTACCGTAGCCGCAGCAGGCTAAGGAGTGTAAATCGCGACCAAGGGCGTGTGGTCAAGCCTACACGAACAAGAAATTGCTTTTGACAACGAGCGTCAACGGCTACGCATCATGGAGGACGACCTCAGGCGTAAACGTGATTCACTTCACCACATGGCGTAAGGACAGGAGCAACACGGACGCGTCTATCGAGAACGTAGCAACCGGGAAGACTGTCGCTACGCTAGGGCGGAGTTACGAAGATCACGCACCAGTCAAGGCATCACCAACGGTGCACCAGCACATCAGGATACACGGTCAGAAAGTCTTACTTTTATGGCTAGGGATATTAGGAATCTAATTAATTCGCTAGGTCATTTAAAACCTCAACCCCAGACGACAGCAGTGACTACACAAGTACCCTCGAACAGTAAGATAAAAAATATATATATATATATATTTTACCAGACTTGACCCTTCATCGAAAAGCCAGTGTGCCACTGTTTTCGGCTGGACTACGATTCACTTTGCAATGCAGAGGCTCCAAGGATTGGCTAAAACTTGGTATAAAAGTCTAAATTCAATATTATATAGTTGGTCTGAGTGGCAACAAATCTTTTAGAAGCTTTTCCGTACGAACAAAATTATGGCCAATCCTTGGAGGGTATGTTGAAAAGACGTAGCCGATATAATGAACCTCTTGTAGTATATTACTACGAGAAATAAGCCTTGTTGAACCAATGCGACAAAGAGTGCGAGCGTGCGGTGGATTGTATTATTTATGGATTGAACGATAAGACAATGCAATCTAGTGCCAATGCGTTATGCTGTTTCTGTCTCGATCAGCTATTACAGTTTTTATGTCTAATAAAGAAGTTTCGCAACCATTTTACCGTGGAAATTATAAAGGAAGATCCAATGATTTTACGATTAACTCAGTTAGCCATCAGTTGAGATTAAAAGCTAGTACTAATAGTAATTCTTATATATTTTGTAATAATCGTAAGGAAAAGGGGCAACCATTAAGTGTCCTAAGTCATTAATGCAATATGGAAAATTTCGTAGATTTGGACATAAAACAGACGATTGTAATATAAAGTCAGGGAATCTTTCAAATAATTATAATGCACCAGTAACTAAAACTATGCGCATACTAAGTTCAAATGCGAATGCAAAGTTTATCAAAGAATGTAGGGTAAACGGTATATCAATGAAATCTTTTATAGATTTTAGCTATGTCACACTACTTACTCGTTTAGCTATGTCACACTACTTACTCGTTCAGCGGCATCATCATTAGGTTTTACGTACAGTGTTAGCTCCGTTCCAATTCAAGGCTTTGGCAATGGAATAGTTTACTCTCTCGGGTCGTTGAACATTAATTTGAATATAGATGGTGTTAATGCAGGACTAGCGTGTCACGTTGTAGATGACAAACTGTTAGACGTACTGTTACTAGTGAGACAAACCTTCACTGAACAGGCGCACATTGTAGTACATAAAGATGCGGAGAATTTAAGATTTTTCAATTTTAGTGATGAATTACCATTCTCGATATCTGACAATGCTGGGGACATGGCCATCGTGGTCCAATCAAAGGAAAATATCACGGTTCATGGACCAGCCTCGATTAGAGTTTGCGTGAATATCGAAAACGGAGATATCTTGTGGCATAGTAAAGTTATTGGAAAACCAAATAGACAGACTTGTATCAATGGGGGAGTGTATAGCGTTAAAGAGGGGCAGTTTTTCGTCTCTATTACACCGTTATGTAATCCCTGAAAGTTTTGAGCAATCCTTAATTGGGAGAGGTACTAGGGTACAATTTGTTTATTGCGTGAATAAGCTTTCGACGAAATAAACGTGACGTTAGCATCGACATTGATAAAATTCATGTAGGTGACTCTGTAAGCGATTTACAAAAGAAAAACTTAGTGTCGTTACTTAACCGATGTAAACACTGTTTTGCATAATCCTTGGGGGAGCTGAGATGCACTAACGTAACTGATATGCACATAGGGCTGAATAGCAAGCAACCAGTGGTATATCGTCCTTACCGGTTGTCGCATAGGGAACGTCGGCAAGTTAGAGGAATGGTAGGTGACATGTTGGAATTCGGGGTCATAAGAGAATCTGTTTTGGAATATGCAAGTCCGATAGTCCTTATGCGGAAGAAGGATGGAAAGCCTAGACTATAGACTTCTTAATTCCCTGACAGTAAAAGAACGATACCGGAAGCTCGTGATCGAAGACGAGTTCGCGCGATTATCAGGACAGGTATAATTTGTAACGTTAGATATGTCATCGGGCTAATTATCAGGTACCATTATTAGAAGAATCTAAGCATCTTACCTCCTTTCGTTACCCCGGACGGTCAATACGAATTTAACCGTATGCCGATTGGACTTGCCAATGTTAGCTGTAGTATGTTTGCTGAGAAAATTTCGTGTTTATTTGCCTGAGTTAAAATTCAAATTGTGACTGACTGTAGTGCCTTACGCACAACGTTTTCCAAGCGAGATCTGATCCCTCGAGTAGTGGCTCCTATTACGGGAATTTGACTAAAATATAGAATATAGAGCGGGGACTAAGATGGCGCACGTTGATGCATTGTCTAGGAATCCTAGTAGAGAAGAAGATAGCACGGTTTACTGTGATGGTTTCCCCAATGTGATGTCCATTAACCAGTTAGATTGGCTACACACCTTACAGTTAGAAGACTCGGAACTTTGTAGGATTCGTGATATTTTAAGTTCAGACTTAGACGCTTATGGACTGGCAAATATTAGGGAAAACTATTTGATCAAAGATCACAAACTGTATAAGTGTGTAGACGGAGATAAAAGTAATCTGAGATGGGTAGTACCAAAAGGGGCACGATGGCAGTTCTGTCTGATGAAGCATGATGAAATTGGACATTTTAGGTGGAAAAGACTCTTGAACGTATCAGGAAATCCTACTGATTCCCCGGAATGTCCAAGTTTGTCAAGAAATATGTTCAAGTTTGTATCGAGTGTGCCTATGCCAAAAGGTTAGTTCAAACGAAGGGCTCCTACACACAATAATGAAAGTAGATGTGCCTTTTCATACAATCCATTTAGATCACCTTGGGCCTTTTGTGCGATCTAAGCGAGGGAATTCATATCTTTTAGTTATAGTAGACGCATTTACAAAATTTATTTTTACTACGCCGGTACGCAAAACCAAATCACAAACTGCAATTAAAGTTCACTTCTCGTGCATTCAAGCGTTTTTATGCAGACAAAGATATAAGGCATGTTTTGAATGCCGTTGTAAGCCCACGTTCAAGTGGAGCGATGCAATCGCACAATTTTGAGTTCATTAACTGCACATAACTTAAACTTTGATGAGAGAGATTGGGATGACAAAGCGGGTAAGGGTCAATGGGGTATGAATAATACCTGTCAGAAAACCACAGGTAAAGCACCAACCGACATCATGTTTGGAGTGTGTATGAACGCAAAAGTTGATCCCAGATTGAATGACGTAGTTAAAGAAGCTCATGAAAAGACAGATTTGGTGACTATCAGAGAATCAGTTAAGGATAGGATTGAAATAGAGCAAGAAAAACAAACAAAAAAAAAATAGCTTCATTTGCAAATGACGGAAACAGCAAAAAGCTTAGGACACCTTATCAAGGCCCTTACAGAGTCGTTGCGGTATTGGGTAATGATCGCTATAGGGTAGTTTCTATTCCGGGACTTAGTGGCTCTTGAAATAAGTGCAAAACCGCCGTCGCTGCGTATAGAATGTTGCCTTGGGTCCACGTGGCCGCTCTAGGAGTTAACAAAGGTAATGAGAATAACTGTACGGAGGAAAGTGAAATAGAAATCTAATTTATGTAACTAATAAGCATACAACCAGTGATTTAAACTATGATCTGTGACACTGTTTTTACTTTTTGTTTATTATGTAAGAAGGAAATACGTAATGATAAATTATGGAATCTAAATATTTGTTAAGCTTATATTATCTTATATGGTGAAAATTAGTTCCTTGCTCTCATGTCTACTAGACAACGAAACTTATTCCACGAAATCGGTGTTAGCTTTCACTCGTATAATTTCTTTGTATATTGATTGTAACAGTTCCTGGGTAAATTGTGTTAAGAGTTAATTAATATTGATTTAATTGTTAGTTATAATAGTACAGAGGCCAGCGAAGTTCACATATTGTAATTAGAATACCACATTTATTCATTTTTTTTATGGAGTATTGGTAAAATATGAATATGAGCTAGGAACGTACATGAGTTAATGAAACTTATCTAATATCTGTAACTAAGAGCGAATGTAATTATTTTAGTTGGATACATTGATATCATTATGGATGTTTACATGACTGTAAGGAGGGTTTACAGTTCATTATGGATGTTTACTATTTATTATTATGATGTTTATTATTTATTTACATGACTGTAAGAAGGAGGGTTTACAGTTCATTATGGATGTTTACTATTTATTATTATTATGTTTATTATTCATTTACATGACTGTAAGAAGGAGGGTTTACAGTTCATTGTGGATGTTTACTATTTATTATTATTATTATGTTTATTATTCATTTACATGACTGTAAGAAGGAGGGTTTACAGTTCATTGTGGATGTTTATTATTTATTTACATGACTGTAAGAAGGAGGGTTTACAGTTCATTATGGATGTTTACTATTTATTATTATTATGTTTATTATTCATTTACATGACTGTAAGAAGGAGGGTTTACAGTTCATTGTGGATGTTTACTATTTATTATTATGATGTTTATTATTTATTATTATTATGTTTATTATTTATTTACATGACTGTAAGAAGGAGGGTTTACAGTTCATTATGGATGTTTACTATTTATTATTATGATGTTTATTATTTATTTACATGACTGTAAGAAGGAAGGTTTACAGTTCATTATGGATGTTTACTATTTATTATTATGATTATTATTTATTTACATGACTGTAAGTAGGAGGGTTAACAGTTCATTATGGATGTTTACTATTTATTATTTTGATGTTTATTGTTTATTTACATGACTGTAAGAAGGTGGGTTTACAGTTTTAATATTAGAATGGTTTTTGTAAAATGACTCGATTGGCCGAATGTTAGGTGTGCATGAGGACATGCACAATGTCAGGATGGTCGAATGTTAGGTTTGCCGATTTTTATGGTGTATAAATTTAAAATTATCTGATTTCTGAACGTAGCATAAAATGTTTTAAAATATCGTTTCGGAACGTAAATTCTCGACCGTTGAATCGAGCGTTTAAAATGAAAAGAGGCGAATCGAGTCATTCTGGTCGGAGCGCCGAAGGAGAACGGACGTCTCTGGAGCTTGTACAATGCTGTCTGAGGAAATAGAAGCTTTTGGAAACTGTGTAAGTGTTTTTCTGTGTTCCTATTCCTTGTGGCCTTTATTTAAGGAGTGAATTTTACTATAATATAGAGTCAACAGGTCTTTACGATATTGCTTTATAAACATCGTGTGTTACGACTATACGAACCTAGGATTTCCACTGCAAAGGACATTTAATATATTCATTAGATTGTCTAACTGACATAAGTCAGTCTCATCCGAAAAGTTAGCCTTAAAGCTGACACAGTTTTGTAAGGCTCAATTTTTATTGAAATTTGCAAGCAATGAGTATGGCACTTTATGTCACATTTTGATTTTTAAAAAAATTAGATAAAATGTTAAATAAGATAAATGTAATTGATTGATTATTATTTTTAAAATTGATATTAAGCAAATTGATCGGTATAAGCAGGCAGTCCCAACAATTAAGTTGCCAGTAAATGTTCTTGGTTATACTGTGAAAATAAGTTATTCATGGTTATACTGTATACGGAACCCCTCAGTCGTACCCGACTCCAGCTTGACTCATCTTCATTAGTTTAATTAAAGCGTGTTTCGGCTGATGCGATTTGCTTTGTAGCCCGCCATTGTGGCGTCCACTTCTTTGTTCATAATGCGGATTATCACATTCTTTTATAACAACTAAATCTTGTTCCGAAAACGAGAAGAAAATAAAGGAATATCAAAGGAACGGTTAAAAGCACATCCCGAAAAATACTTGCAGTTTCATATTAGCTCTTATTCCAACGGAATAAAGGCGATGGAAAGACTAAAGTATGAAGTCTGACGTCATAGAAATGAATACGAAAATGCAAGATAGACTTAGCCTTTTAGCTAAGACTTTTTAGATTCGGTAGGGACTGCTGAAAATAAGCAGATACATTTATGACAAAGAGTACAAAATCCCTACTTCCCTACTAATATTATAAATGCGAAAGTAACTCTGTCTGTCTGTCTGTCTGTGTGTCTGTTACGCTTTCCTGCTTAAATCTCTCAACCGATTTTGATGAAATTTGGTATAGGTATACGTTGAATCTCAAGAAGAAAATAAGGGGGGGGGGGAAGGGGGGTAATACCACCTTTAAAAGTTTATATGGAAAAATGTTTATTTTTGAAGTTAGAGATATGAAATTTGGCACAAATATAGCTCGAAACTTGGATTAAAATATAGACTACTTTTTGTTTCGAATATTATGGGAGAAAGGGGTAAAACCGACCATGAAAGGATGTAGTCCACGCGAACGAAGTCGCGGGCACAGCTAGTGTAATTATAAATTCTTATTTGCATACTGTAACCAATCAACAAATTTTTCAAAGGATTGGATGCAAACGAAACGCTTAGACCGTAATAGTGCAAGTTACAATTTATCTATTGTATTATTTTTAAAGTACTAAACGCCGTACTAGCGAACTTTAAATATTAGAAACAGAAATTTTTTATCTCCCCTTGCGGTGCGGGAATCGAACCCACGACCTTCACGTATCGCGCGTGTTAGTTGATTAATAAAAGGAGTTTTGCAATGCATTAAAGCATCCCTGGCCTTACATATTTTGTTGTTTAAACTAATTACCTGATTGTTTTCTTTTTAAAAAAAGAGACAACTCACTTCACTGCTGTCGCCGGATTCTTTATAAATTCCTTTAAAGAATTTAGGGACCTTTTGCTTTAGACAGTATCATTAGTGTCAAAGCTATTATAATAGCTTGGCAAGTAGCCAACGCAAATGAGAGTAATTGACAGAGTTCATGTTATTTTCATGACAGCTCCGTAATGAGCGCAATTGAATGCAAATTCTATCTGATGAAGTTCGTTTCTCTATGAATGTTAATTTTATTCATGTTGATTTTATGATTATACATACAGTAATTATCACAGTATTTGTAATACGGACAAACAATATCTTAAACCAATCAAGTTTCCACTTATAAACTATGTTATACAAACTGCAACATGTTATCCATAAGTTTTTAAATTACATAAATATATATAAAAAAAACTAAACAAATTACTTAATTAAGTTAAATTAAGACACTGTGCCGCCCTACGACATGACCTACAAGTCGACACAAATACAGCGTCAGCAGAATTGGCGTAGGAAACAACGCTCCATACGTAATGCATCGTCAGCCAATTGATACATCGATCCTACAACGCGATGTCAGAGTTTTCGTCGCCACTAAGTTTAATTGTATATAACAATAAACCAAGATTGGTAGTTGGGTCTTGGCAGATAACACCTAGCTCGGCAGAAGTACTTCCACTTTTAGTAAAGAACATACGTTCCTTACAACACAATTTAACCGCAACAGCCTTTTTATACGCGCTTAAGGAAGAATTGAAAATGTCTAGGTCATGAATATCTCTATTGTACTTATGACATGAGCTCAGCAAGAAAGTGTTACGTGCGTATTGCGTATGTAAACTTCGTTTCCAGTGTTTTATTTAAAACTAGCTGTGCCCGCGACTTCGTTGACGTGGACTACATCCTTTTATGGTCGGTGTTACCCCTTTCTCCCCTAATATTCGAAACAAAAAGTAGTCTATATTTTAATCCAAGTTTCGAGCTATATTTGTGCCAAATTTCATACAAAATTCATACCTTACGCGCTTTGGGCGCCTACCTTAGCCACTGCGCCACCGAGGTCGTCACATTAAATACATAAAAATGTAAATAAACACCCAGACAAAGAACGAAGAGATGAAAGTTGGTCCTGATCATTTTTTATTAATTAATGGCTTTTCATGAAATTAATGGATTCTTTAGCGAAAGCCATTTCTGCCAGTGTTGCGTAAAAATATACATTTTACCACAGTTCCACTATAGAACATACGGTGTTTTAAGTTTTTTCTGAAGTGAATGAGGTCCAAATAACAGTGACAATATAAGCCATTCCTAGCTGCAGAATTAAGCCAGCACCTCGAGTAATGATGACTTGATTACAATGATGTACGCCTTGGTACTGAAGTGGAATATTATAAACTGATATTTCACGAAATGATGGTATCTGGCTCATATCCAATGTGATTGGCACATTGACACAGCCCATACTATTCACGCGCTCTCTACCGTAATGAGCGTAATTCGGCCCGTATCGCGTTACTGTGTCACTGTGACACGAATATTAGGCATCAGAACCGGATGACGTAATCTGATTTGCTTGCGATCGCAATGGAGTGACGTGATTCTATTAAAGCCTTTGTAAAGGTATTTTTTCGGGTTTTATGATTTTGTATGAAAGTCGTTCTGTGAGGTATGGAAAGAACTGTGCTCAGAGTTTCGCTGAGGGATAAGATTTCCAACGAACACAAAAGAGAACTCACTTTATCAATATCGCTCATACAATTACTACAAAGCGAGCGGGCCGAACTCTGACGTCGCGCCATTTCTGGGGTGCCGGGTTCGATTCCCGGTCGGATTCGAGTTGCAAAAATAGTAATGACAAAATGTAATTAAAAAAAACGGCTGCGCCAGACAATCACACCAATCACCTGGTCTCAAACTAAGGTTTTCCCTTGTACTATGAGCACCAGACGACGGATACTAACACTAACTGGGGGCGTCATCCCAGCACACCCAGATCCAAGTCAATTTAGAAAAGTTCGTTTTCCAAATTGACCCGACCGGGAATCGAAACCGGGACCTTTCGCGCTTTGGCGCTTACCTTAGCCACTGCGCTACCGATTATAAATATCCAGTAATATTTGCTTTGCTTGGATCTTCTAGAGGTCATTTTTACTCACTCACTACTAAATGACTATAAAAAACTTACTTCAACCCAAAAGCACGTAAAACTCAAAGTTTCGTTGAAATTATAATTGCGCTGATATTACTTTCGAGTGACGATATTAGTCACAGCTCCAAATAACGAGATACAACTGCAGCTTCACAAGTATTTAATGGCGGCCGTTAAACGCAATCAACATTACATAATGGCGGGTACGATGGAAATATTTCAGTTATTAGGGTTGGATGAGAAAATGGGACCCTTTCGTGAGGTCACTAACTCATGCTGCCATTTAGTTTTCGAGCCAGAAATATTTTATCGAGACGACTTTAATTGCTGTTTTTTAAAGTTTAATAGCTACATCTTTTCTGTTTAATGGCACTGGACTGAAGAAGAGAAAAGCAACTACTTGAGAATTTCTTCACAGAACAACAAGAGCCGGCTAATGATGTCATCGCTTCACCGTTCAAATTTAACAAACAAACAAACAAATCATTTATTTGCACGAAGCATGGTAAACATAAGTACAGATGGTTTCAAAAACAATAGAACAATCATGCTTAACCTGATCGGTATACAAATATTACTAATTATATGAAGCTATACATGTCAATTATTAATTTATACAATTTTATTTAGTTAAAACGATTATTATTATGTCAAAATTAAAATAAATACAAAAACCTCTATTTTTATTATGTCATTTTATATTACAATAATATTGGTAAATTACAATAAAGAAGACATAATTACAGTTGGTCAGTTAAAAACTCCGTCAAAGTATAGTATGCTTTATTAGTTAAAAAAGTCAACAATTTTTTACGAAATAGATTAATAGGAGTATCTTTCATGGTCATCGGTAATTTATTATAAATCTTATAAGCCATGCAACAAAAGCTATTAGATTTTAGAGCAGTTTTGGAGACAGGAGCGCTTAGCTTGTCACCGTGACGTCTACTTCTCTTATACTGATGGGAGGAGGTGGAGGGAAACAGATGTCGATTTCTCCTAACAAACATTGCAGTTTCATAAATGTATAGAGATTTAGTAACATCTTTCTTCGCTGTACCATTAAAAATTGGAACTTGTTGCAGGTTCATGTTTTTTTTATATTGCACTTCAAGATTGACCTCATCCCACCAGATGTTAAGTGGTAATGAGGGCCTAGTTTAAGGGTGACAAGTACAGCATAATAAATCTGTTACTGGACTTGTCTCCCTTACCTTGTAGGCTTGACACCTGCTACTAATGTAGAGATTTGTTGGTTGTCCTATATAAATAAATAATAAGTAGTTCTTGAGATTACCGCATTCATTATTTAGATTAGCTTATATATATTTTTATGACAATAATGTAAAATAATATAATTGAACGTTAATGTAGCATAATTACTTAGAAATAACTAAAATGACATAGGAAACAGAATGTTTTTATCTCGCCTTGCGGTGCGGGAATCGAACCCACGACCTTCACGTATCGCGCGTGCTGCTCTTACCAACTGAGCTAACCGCAAGTTATCGTAGGCGATGCAAATTTTTCTGCTGTATCAACCGTTAGCCTCAGGTAAGTGCCCTCTGCCGAATATGTTTAGAACTACATGCTTATCGTTACTAATATTTAAAGTTCGCTAGTACGGCGTAAAGTACTTGTTACGAACTCCTTATGAGTGATTGGTTATGTTTTTTATATTCCTTTAAATATGTCAATTTGACTTGCTTATTCTTCTTGTTGTTTTATCTTTCAATGTAACTGTATTTTTTTTAGGGTGAATAAAAATATATTTAAAATAAAAGTAAAGGAAAAAATACAGTTAGATTGAAAGATAAAAGAACAAGAAAGAATAAGCAAGTCAAATTAACATATTTAAAGGAATATAAAAAAACATAACCAATCACTCATATGGAGTTCGTAACAGTACTATTAAAATAATAAAATCCACTAAAATGATGTTCATATACCTTTAAAGTGAATCATGGCTGTACCTACTTGTAATATCCATGATTGTGAAATAATAAATGATTGAAGTGATTAATTGAAATAAGTATAGATAAAAAAAGTCGGAGTAAACAGCAGTATTACATAGAACGTACCAATAAACATTAGTTGTGGGCACTGCGCTCAAATAGGCGTAATCGCCTCAAGCGCTGGCCTGTAGCCAACCAGAGCAGTGATTGACGCGGCTCATGTTAGCCCAGCGCCTGCTACCCGTAATTACTGCAGCCTATAGGCCGCTATCTATTGTTCTGCGAAAGTACGTTTAACTGTTTAGATATAGTATATATGCTATTGACAGAACAATTTATCGGAAGGATTTGCATTGCAACATTTCGCGTTAGTTATTTTTTATATCGATTAAGACTACAAATTGATTCGATTATATTATTAATTAAGCATGTTTACTTAATAAAACTAGAAAACGTTATCTGTTCTAGATTAACATAATAATTAATGAGAATACCAACCATTTTTTTTTTCGTTCATCAAGCTTAAGACGAGCCGACGGCAATTCTTTAGAAAAATAAAACAATTGTGTAATTAGTTCCAACAACAAAACATATATAGATACGTTTATATAGATGAATCTATAATATTTTACGTTTAGTTAGTATAAGATTATTTTATGTAACTGATAAATTCTGACAACTATCTCATATAATTTCTTTACTTAAAAAAAATATATAAAACACATCTAGTTAATATAATTATGGCATCCTATCGCTTATTCGATGAATACTTCTTCAAAATTCGTTTGAAATTAAGTCTGTTAAAACATGCCTTCAGAATTAAAAGAAAGTTTTAGGCTATGAAGGCTTTCAAAATAGGACTCTTAGGGCCTGTTTCACCACTAGCTGATAAAGTGCCAGATAGCCTATCCGTAACTTATCTGCCAGATAAATTACAAATTTTGGTTTCACAGGTCTCGGATAGCATTATCTGGCAGATAAAGTACCGGATAACTTATCAGCCGCTTCAAGTGGCTGATATAGATTTTAACTGACAGATAAAAAAGGTTTCAAGTGAAAAGACGAAAATAATTTTGTGTTTCGAACATTATTATGTGCTTTGCGTTGATTGCAGTCACAAGTACCTATCACATAAACTATAACAAGGATTTATTTGAAGTTTTAGAAAACGAATTTGATGACTTTTTCGGTCGTATTACGCGACCCCGTAGGAATCGAATAATTAACACAAGACAAAATTATTTTGAAACGCTTGAAGATTAAGATTTTAGGAATCGCTTTTGGCTTACAAAATGGGCTGTTAACACAGTCTTTTAACAAATGCACTCTACTAAATTACAAAATGAAACAATAGCGAATTAAAATTTGTATATTAATCAAATATTTTTATTCATATAGATTACATGAGTTAACACTTATGAATTGTATCGATACAAATCAAATTAAGCTACCTCCATTTCGGAAGTAGTTTTTTTACAAATAAAAAGCTAAACTTATTACTAATTTTGCACCAAGATACACAGTTTAGTTGTCAGGTAAATAAGTATATCATCAAATAAGTAAAAACATTGTTAATTACATAATTTTATACATTTTGGCACAACATGTGTCAGTGTGCCCTTAATCTGACATTTATTGAGAAAGCACAACAAAACTTTTCATAATAATATGAAAACTCTCTACTGTTTTATGAAGAGTATGAGGGCACTAGAATGACAAGTGTTAAGATTCAAGTAGAGGGTTACAAAACTAGTGGCTTATAGGAAATATGAAACACTCATTCTTTCATGTGTGTTCATGTTTTCCCTTATTGTTTTTTTTAATAATTTAATTTTTAGGTTCACTGAATTTGTTTTAGTTCCAGCTCCTCTGTAATAAGTTTATTTTGAATTTTGGCTTCCAGATCCAGTTTTTCTTCACATAATGTACCAAACAGCCTTTTTTCCTTTGGTTTACCTACAACATAGAAAGTACTCATTTTTAGAACTGAAAATAACATAAATATTTAAAAATGTTAATTAAAAATCTACATGTTTTTAAACATTTTTTACTAAAAACTAGATGCTTATTACTTTAAAGGGCTGTCGGATTCCACTCTTTCCGTTAGCTTACAGGCTTATCAGATTCATCTTAAAATATAAAAGTACTCCTTTATGTACTATTTTTTTAAGGATTTATCTACTTGATGTGAATATTAAATATAAATGTAATATTATATTAATAACTCATCTCAGTATCCGACAGGACTCGAACCTGTATCCTCCGCCGCTGGGCTAATTCAACTATTATTTTTCTAGTATAACATTAGCTCCAAGGTGAAGTACCTACCTGAATATGAAACTAGTTGGTTGTTAGTCTTCAAATATGACATTAAACAATTAATATCAATGTGGAACTTACTTGGTAAAACGAAATCCGCCATCAAACTGTCTTTCGTTTCTCTCAACAGAAAGAGGAATCATAGATTTGACTTTATCCTGACACAGACGTAAACGGTGGAACTGTGCTGGTTCCTCCACCAGTTTTGTAATGCTCAGCTCGAACCATAGCATTTTGCTTTCTAGTTTCCCTAATTATTGCTTCATATTTCAGCTTAAGGTGTTTGTGGTCGCGAAACACTGAACCAGATGAATTTAGAACGCAATGCTTTTTCTTTTTCTTTCCAAGAGGCACTGTTTTTATTTTCAATGATACTTATTCGTATCTATTAATCATATCGGAAGGTTTGTTTCTTCTGCAGAGAAATTACTACTCCTTTCACGCTTCTGTTTTTCCATTTTGTATAATAAACCACGTTAAAAGAACAAGAAAATGTAAAACAAAAGCCTTTCGGAATCTACACTTATTTAACACAACAACAAATCGCAAAACAAATGACGTTTACGTTTCGTTTCTATTAACACATTTGGAATGCAAACGTAATTATATGATTTTTTTTTTATTTTCATTCTGTAATGACAAAATTATACTTTAAAATATAAGACAAAGTTGACATTAATAATTTGGAATAAAAACCGTTTAAATTAACACTTTTTAAAATTTGTTTTTACATGATGATAATATACGTGTGAGTAACGGAACGCAAAAGAGTGACGTTCGGATTCGTCATCTTTTATCTGGCGGATATATTTGACTGTCAGATAAAATATCCGACAGTTATATGGTGAAACAGAAAAAAGTTATCAGAAGCCTTTATCTGGCAGATAGCGCTATCTGTCAGATAACTATCTGAAGCTTTATCTGTAACCGGTGAAACAGGCCCTTAGTGTCGAGTTGATGCGGTTCCGTAACGAAGAGTTAATAGCATCGAACGACGTTACTTAATGAATTGAGCTAGAGTAAACTCTATTAAATTTATCGGTTAATAACGTAAGCAAATATTGACTACGAAGCGGCTACATATTTAATCTTACGAAAGTTTCCCGGCTGGGAAATTTCTCAGTTACCTACACCGCTTTATGGTCTGATCGTGACTTGGCACTCGCTAACAAGGATGTAAGGGCGAGGGAACGTTGCTTAAGCGAAGCGAGAGCGATTGACGATATTTGAGTATTTAAAAGATCCACTGCAATAACGATGAATGTTGCTGTTTTGAGCTCTAAGTAAAATAACGTAAAACTCAGTCTTATTACCTAAGCTTATTACCGTGAATACTTGTGACACTGAGCGTTTTAAATGCGTTGTCAAATATGGGAAATGGATATTTCCCAAGACTAGAAATTTCATTTACAAACCCGGCATGAGTTTGTAAATAAAATTTCAAGCTGAATTATAACAATTGATTAGAGATACGAGAGGTCACTAAAATTTAAATCATTTCGTACATTCACCATGATTGCTGGGGACGCTTCATTTTTAAAACTTGAATATGTTATAGTAAGCGGCAAGTATCAGCGAGTTTAATGATCTACTGAGGAGCAGAGCTTGGGTTGGCGATAATTAAAAATCGTAAACCCGACCGAAAAAGTCAAAAGATACTTCACTCGACCGGTGAATTTACAGGACTTCAAGATCAAGACCTATTACTTCAACTGAATAATCTCATTTTTTTAAAGCGTTTTCAAAATACAAAGTATTATTTTTAACAAAGGGTTACTCATTGAAACCATGTTTTAATTTCCGAGCTATCGAAAAACTTTTTCTTCGTTTCGTATTTTCTTGTAAGTAAAATTTTCTTTTTTTTTAATACACTTCAAGATTGACCTCATCCCACCTGATGTTAAGTGGTAATGAGGTCCTTTTTTTCAAGGGGGAGAGAATGCTATCTTTTCGCACCATATCGTGGGGACGGCAGCGACGTGTGTGGGCCCCCCCTGCCGAGAAGGGGCGGGGACTACCCGAACTAAAAACTTCCCCCACCTTCTCATCGCCTATTGACGGCGCCATCGGATGTCAGGCGACCCATGACTGCCACGGCGCCGTCGGCAAGTGGTAAAGAGGTCCTAGCTTAAGTGCGACAAGTACAGCATAATAAATCTGTTACTGGACTTGTCGCCCTTAGCTTGAAGGCTTGACCCCTGCTAATGATGTAACACCCCCCAAGAGCTGAGATAAGATGTTATTTATAATCTCTCAATCCGCTTACGCCAAACCGCGCCACCAAGCCCGCACCCTTTTTCTCTAGAACTAAAGTAAATTGCAGAGCCGCCGTGATTTTCCATTAATCTTCCTGTAGCACTTCATTATTTATTATCCAGTCCTTTCTGCGCTGTATTGACGCTAACAGGACCAACTGTGATGCTGGTAACGTGACTCTGGCTGTATGAAACGCGATTCCTTTGCCCTATTTGAGTCTTTGAATCTGAAAAAGAAAAGTGCTGTACGTTGAACACATCAAGGTGAACGTGCAGTTCGATTTTAGTTCTTATGCTCGCGATATAAGGGTTTTGGAAAATTCCGAAGTGTGTAGCCTGGCGTGCTTTCGACCGTGACTGATTCTTATTGGGTGTAAGTAGTAGGCTTTAACAAATTGCTACCTTTGCACCTGTTTTACTTTTTAAAAATGGACTCTTGAGCATTCGGAAACATCTAATCAATTCTTCTGTTTTGATTCGTTTTTATTCACTTCAGTACCTTGTCACATTAAATCTGTCAAAATTAAGGGTATATGTAGACCCACACTTAGCTAACTTAATTTGACAAGGTACTGAGTTGCTTACAAACAAAAGTAGCTGAGCGTATATACCTACATGTTTACATATTTACGTTTATTCATGCCTTTGTTTTTGACTGATTGCAAAAAAATGTAAAATTCATACATACCTTAAAGCTAATTAGGTTAAGGTAAAATCTTGTTATTGATTAAAGACAAAATATGTTTCTCTTTTACCCCTTAAATTAATCGCATCACGCTTGTTATTTCTCATTCCCTTCAAAACTGTCCCTTACAGACTCAAGTCCACAGCTTGTTTGCTTATTCCAGTGCCTCTCAACCTTTTTTTTATTACAGACACCTAATAAATGTGACTTAATTTAAAAGGCCCCCCACTGAAACTTGGACCTATGATTTTAAATGTGTGGAACTCTTCAACCACAGATCCGTCATAAGTACATCTTTCAGAGAGACGATTGATTTCGCGGAGCCCATTAAAAAGGGCTATTACAGTCCCCCAAGATCCCCGTATGACAAGTAACTTAAGCTTAAGAATATCTCTAGATATCTATATCTTAAGAATAACTAAACAATTATGAATGAAGGACTGTACGTACGTACATGCTACAAGTGCTTTAAACTTGTCTTAAGAATAACTAAACAATTATGAATGAAGGACGCTGGTATAAATGATAAATAATAATAAAAACAGATAATTAAAAAGATTATAACAAAGAAAGCAACTTAAAAACAAATTTTACCCGAAAAACCTTAGACATTTAAAAGCAATGACAAATCCAAATAAGGTTTCCAGAGCTCCTGGGGGGTGCTGCGTTAGTAGCAGGGGTCATGCCTTCAAGGTAAGGGCGATAAGTCCAGTAATAGAATAATTATGCTGTACTTATCACGCTTAAGCTAGTACCTCATTACCAGTTAACATCAGGTGGGAATAAATAGACTTAAAAGAGGTGCGTTGTACACAACAATAAAGTGCAATAAACAGTCCAAGAAAAATCGCTATATTCCCACGATGCCACTTTTCAAACGAACAAATATAAGTACTTATATAAAACAAATGGAACACTTCCAACACATTGTTTGAAAAATTGCTCCCAATACAAGTCAGTTCAGGAGTTTTATCTGTTTGTATAACCTTTGAAGCCCGGGGGAGTTTTCTATAGTGGTAAAACCTTTTACCTGCAGAATAGGACAGTGCTTCTCAAACCTACAGCTTACTTAGAGACCAGACTTCTGTGAAATCAATGACAGAAAAATTTTAATACCCTTGCGATGTGTTTTTTTTTTCGATTTGTGTAACATAAATAAATATTGGACAACATCACATACATTGCTCTGATTCTGTGGTAAGTAGCTTAAGCACCTGTGTTACAGAAATCAGAAACAACGACAGTAGGTACCATAAGGCTGCGATTCCACCAGAAATGTGCGAGGATGCATAGCGAGAGATTTGTTTATAAAGAACCAATAGAATCGCTTCATTTTCCTCGCCTCGGTCAGCACAGCTCTGGTGGAAACGGCTCAGCGGAGCTAGATTTATGCACATACGATTTTAAGAGAGGTAGGGCAAAGCGATTTATCGCTCGAACTGGAGCAGCCCGACTGGTGAAATACCTCCACCTTACAGAAGACCGCAGCCAAATAACAATCACTTCTGTGTTGTTGTGTTTCTGCGTGTGAGTAAGGTTTCCAGAGCTCCTGGGGGGTGCTGCGTTAGTAGCAGGGGTCAAGCCTTCAAGGTAAGGGCGATAAGTCCAGTAATAGAATAATTATGCTGTACTTATCATGCTTAAGCTAGGACCTCATTACCACTTAACATCAGGTGGGATGAGGTCAATCTTGAAGTGCAATATACAAAAAAAAACATACATAACAAGCGCGGGATGTGTGCGAGGGATGTATGTTGAGAAAGATGTGTTGCAAGGTTCGCGCATACTGTACCAGCCTTCACAACGCATCCTCGCGCCACACATTAATGCGCATTTTCACAGCTCCGCTATACATCCTCGTAGGCACCTATCATCGCACAGCTTTGGTGGAAACACCCACACATTTTCACAGCACAGCTTGACATCCTTGCACGACACATTCCCATCGCACATCTCTGGTGGAAACGCAGCCTAAAACTCAGATCTGAGATAATACAGGAAAGTTCGTTTCCCATATTGACCCGACCGGGGATCGAACCCGGAACCTCAGAGATGGCGCGACGCCAAAGTCCGGCACGCTCGTTTCTCGGCGGAGGTCGTCGATGTGGGATTCAAATTTACGTTCTTTACGTATGGAAGAGCATCACGAGCGATGCGTAAAGGTCGTCGGTTTGAATCCCTTTTATTTGAAATACTTAAAGTTCATTAGTGCGGCTTGAAGCTCTTTACAAAATTATAAATGTACTATGATGGACAATCACAGGTATAGTAACCACTTTTCTTTTTTTTTTTAACGGGGAGAAATGCGTGACGCACCGTACCGCCACTCGAGGGAGAGTGACGGCGTGTGTGGGACTCTCCTGCCCTGTGAAAAGGTATAGTAACCACTAATTTATGATGGGACAAATAAGATAAAATAAAATAATCGAAATATACATATGGTTTGATATGTGTTTAACAGTAGAAACTGTGAATGTTATGATTTTCATTATTATTTATACATGATTATTGCAATTGCATGCATTTAAATTTATTTATTACGTTATTTATAAAAAAATGTGTAAAATAATGTATAATTAAACCTACTTTTATTAATAGGACAAAATTGGTAAATATGGTTTTATCTTTTATGCAAAAACTACTAATGGATTTAAATGAAATTTGGTAGATAGACAAATTCAACAGTATAAAAACATGTATGATGATATTTATTATCTCGAAATAATGATAACAAAGACCCAGCTACGGCTGGTATTAAAATGCTTTGATAATAAACGATTGGAAAACACTTTGAGAATCACTGATCTAGAAAGCTCTAACATGTTCAGAGAATAAATGGATTGTATCAATAATAAATATGATCTGATAGTTCGTTTTGGAGAGTGGGACAAACTGTAATTCACCAATTTAATTGGTAACCCGTGTATCAAGTTTATATAATAAATAAATAAATAAATGCGCCAGACAATCACACCAATCACCTAGTCTCAAACTAAGGTTTTCCCTTGTACTATGAGTACCAGACGACGGATACTAACTGGGAGCGTCGTCCCATACATAATATATGAGTTGTAGATAGTACCTATATGATTTAAACTTTAAGACTTTACGTTCCATTTTAAACAATGAAAATAGTTCGTATTAACTACTAAACAAGTAGTAGTAACTATTTTGTATTAACTACTAAATAATGGAGTCTCGTTTTGACCTATTAAATTATTTCAATAGTATAAGATTTAATAGTATGTATTCCTATTGATTAAAATTAATTTCATTATTTTTCTTCACACGGCATTTCTCAAACAAATCATTGGAATGACGAGACTGTTCATAAATATTATAAGGGAGATAGGGCATAGAGATTTATCGCTCGAACTGGAGCATCCCGACTGGTGAAATACCTCCACCTTACAGAAGACCGCAGCCAAATAACAATCACTTCTGCGTTGTTGTGTTCCTGCGTGTGAGTAGAGTTTCCAGAGCTCTTGGTACTTAGTAGCAGGGGTCAAGCCTTTAAGTTAAGGGCGACAAGTCTAGTAACAAATTTATTATCCTACTTGTCGCCCTTAAGCTAGGACCTCAAGAAAAAAAAGAAAAAAATCAAATAATGTAAAAAGGGGTCGACAAAACGACGACTATTTGCAAATTACTGCATAGTATGAAAAAAAGTTGATTTTTCTGTCCATATATTCCTATGTACGCATAAATCTTTAAAACTACGCAACGAATTTTGATGCGGTTTTTTAAATAGATAGAGTGATTCAAGACAAAAGTTTTTATTTGCAATAAGAATAAAAAGGCAATATTTCTAAATATTTACATAACATCCGAAGCCAGGGCGGGTCGCTAGTATTTTTATAAAGCCATTTTAATACCTACTGTAATATTGTACAGTTAATGATACCGTCGTTTTTCCTGATAATAACACGCTTGAACAACGTTTCACAGAATCAAACCAATTTACGTGACGTTTTCTGATATTTATTTATTTCACTAAAGCCTTTATCCTTTAGCGGGATATAAAATAAATAAATAAATATTGGACAACATCATATATTGCTCTGATTTTGTGGTAAGTAGCTAAAGCACTTGTGTTACAGAAATTAGAAACGACGACGGTACCACAACACCCAGACCAGACACAATACAGAAAAGTTCGTTTCCCATATTGACCCGACCGGGGATCGAACTCGGAACCTCAAAGATTGAGACACCAAAGTCCGGCACGCTCATTTCTCGGCTATGGAGGTCGTCATACATGTATGGTGAAAATAAAGTTAGTTGGATCTTTGTTTAATAGTCTCTGCCTTTCCAGTTTAAATCAATGGCCGTTTATTTTTTCCATACTGCCATCAACATACTCGGCTAAAAGAGAAACGAGCTAATAACTTCGAAAATACAAGCCGAAACTCCATAAATTCAAGACGGTACCTCCGTTTCTCCGTGATGTATGTAATCGCCAAGTCAAATTAGTAATTTAAATTCACATAACTTAACGTTCGGACAGTCTTACCAACATTTATTTGCATTTAGACTCTATACTTTATTACGACGACCTCGATGGGTTGGTGGAGTCTAATGATTTTATGTCGGGTTCAAGGTTGTGGGTTCCCCCCCTGTTAAATCCTTAGTTAAATTTAAAAATAAAATTAATATTGGACAACATCATATATTGCTCTGATTTTGTGGTAAGTAGCTAAAGCACTTGTGTTACAGAAATTAGAAACGACGACGGTACCACAACACCCAGACCAGACACAATACAGAAAAGTTCGTTTCCCATATTGACCCGACCGGGGATCGAACTCGGAACCTCAAAGATTGAGACACCAAAGTCCGGCACGCTCATTTCTCGGCTATGGAGGTCGTCATACATGTATGGTGAAAATAAAGTTAGTTGGATCTTTGTTTAATAGTCTCTGCCTTTCCAGTTTAAATCAATGGCCGTTTATTTTTTCCATACTGCCATCAACATACTCGGCTAAAAGAGAAACGAGCTAATAACTTCGAAAATACAAGCCGAAACTCCATAAATTCAAGACGGTACCTCCGTTTCTCCGTGATGTATGTAATCGCCAAGTCAAATTAGTAATTTAAATTCACATAACTTAACGTTCGGACAGTCTTACCAACATTTATTTGCATTTAGACTCTATACTTTATTACGACGACCTCGATGGGTTGGTGGAGTCTAATGATTTTATGTCGGGTTCAAGGTTGTGGGTTCCCCCCCTGTTAAATCCTTAGTTAAATTTAAAAATAAAATTAATATTGGACAACATCACATACATTTTTTAACAGCGCAGTATATTGGTCCTCTCATCCTGATGGTAAGCAAAAGAGGAACCCACATCGCGATGACAACGGATTTGATTCAGTAATATTCGATCCGTTAGCATCGCCATACTGGCCCACAAGATGTCTCTTCACGCTCTTTTTGAAGAAGTTCATGTCAAAGGAAGGAGGAAACACATTAGCCGGCAACGAGTTCCCATTCTTAATGATGCGGCAAAGATATGAGTTACCAAACTTTTTGGTTCGCGATGGAATATTTTCTACGGTGAATGGATGACATAGTTGGCTGGCTTTGATTCTGTGGTAAGAAGCTTATTTGTATTATAGAAAACAGAAACAACAGGTATCAAGACACCTAAATCCGAGACATTATAGAAAAGTTCGTTTCCCATATTAAGCCGACCAGGGATCGAACATTATAGTATTACTACCTCCGTAGCCGAGTGGCAAGCGTACCGGAATTTGGTGTCGCGCCATCTCTGAGGTTCCGGGTTCGATCCCCGGTCGGGTCAATACGGGAAACGAACTTTTCTATATTGTCTCGGGTCTGGGTGTTGTGGTACCGTCGTTGTTTCTGATTTCTGTAACACAAGTGCTTTAGCTACTTACCACAGAATCAGAGCAATGTATGTGATGTTGATGTTGTTGTCCAATACTACCTGTACCCGCGACTTCGTTCGCGTGGGCAGCATGTTTTCAAAACAAAAAGTAGCCTATGTCCGTTCTAGGGGTTCAACGTATACCTATAACTAATTTCACCAAAGTCGGTTAAGAGGTTTTAGCAAGAAAGCGTAACAGACTAACAGAGTTACTTTCGCAATTATAATATTAGTAGGGATGACGTTTAAACGATTACCTTCCTCATAGTGATATATGTCATTAAAAAACCCTAAACAGCAAAAAGGCATGCAATTATAATTAAATCTGCTTACAAATCGAAAACCTACGTAGTCTCAAAGAACTTTCATTCATAAATCACCCGCCTTTGTTCAAGTAATTTGATACTCACGAACTGCTAATATTCAAACTACATAGTAAGACAATTAAGCCATATACAGAACGTCTTTTGGCCCCAAGGTCAAGTCGTGAAGACCTATTGTGGTAACCTGATACAGTGAATACTTTATTGGCTATTGTTGCCATAGACTGAGTTTTGAAAGGTGTGGACCATAGACACGGAAATTTAAATTGACGACCTCCGTAGCCGTGAGCGGGACGGACTTTGGCTTTGCACCAACTCTGGGGTTCCAGGTTCGATCCCCGGTCGGGTCGGGAAGCCAACTTTTCTATTTTGTCTTATGGTCTGGGTGTAGTGGCACCGTCGTTGTTTCTAATTTCTGTAACACAAGTGCTTAAGCTACTTACCACATAATCAGAGCAATGTTTATTTAAATGACGTGTCTTGTAGCATGCGCAAAACATCGAATTTATTGCATAAGACAACTAAAGTTTCGATACTGTTCATTGGCTGATAGCACACTGCACTCGTATATTCAGCCAATCAGCAGTTGATGCACAATTTTAACTTTTCTTATAGTGCGATAAAAATTTTTCGTGGTATCTTAAGCGGCTTTGGCGTTCTTATTGGATGACATATAACTTACGTACATACCACCCAACTCTATTTATGGAGTACTTGATTAGCAACCTTACTTTTGACTACATAAATACTATTGTTTTAAACTAGCAGCGGCTTCACACGCGTACGATCACAGTGAATCAAACTTTTATAATAATTGAACGGGTCAAAACGCGACACCATTTTTAATTAGTAGTTAATACGAACTACTTACTGCCAGACGTTTCGGTTTGGTTGCACCAACCGTGCTCACGAGCTGACTGGTCTCGTCTTCGCTCATCTGTTCGAATTTTCAACTTTTTTTTTACAAACAATTATGAATATTACTAGCTATTACTTGGACTTCATTTGCGGTATTTTGGGATAAAGAGTTTTTTATGTTAATCTAACATTTCACCTATATTTTAACTGAATTTCATACAAATCCATTTAATACTGTTAGCGTTAAAGAATGTATGTTACATTCTTACAAAAAAATTTTTGTGGGTCTGGGTGTTTCTAAATTTATTCTAGTACGCATTTTGGTGCCACCATTAATTCTACTTATATCAAACTACTTATACAACCTGTAACGGAAAGGGGGTAACAATGTAAAGTAGGTGGATACTATACCTTGTATAGATTCTATATACGAAATCCCGAGTTAAAATAAACACTTTATTGTTTTTATGAAATAAAAAATGATAACTATAATGACTGACTAAAACGTAAACAAATGCATCACAACACTATTGAGGTCTGCGATCCTGAATTTCTCCACCTCCTTCCTCGACATGCGCGCCTAGTACTTTCTTAGAAGATGCGCGAACATTATGCAACATTTGTGGTGTCACTGTACAGAACGCGGCCTTGATGCTTTCTATCATCTCTTCCCTTGACGAGCATGCTACAGCGTACACCTTCCTTTTAAATTAGTCCCACAAGAAGAAGTCCAACGGAGTGAGGTCTGGTGACCGAGCTGGCCATGTGATACGACCTCCTCGCCCAATCCACAGATGGAAACGAGCGTTTAGATGGTTTCGTAAATCTTTCTCTAGCTTTCGGTCGGCCATCACGCTGCCGTCGGTTGCTCCGACACAGAGAATCATCTCGAATATTCTTGATTGCTCAAAGACATCACGAAATATCACTAGGCTATCCGTAGTAAGTAGGTAATCCAGAAAGGCAAAAACACAAGATGTTGTCACGGCGACGACAACTCAATGACTTAACTGATTTGTCAAAATGAGAAACGCTAAACCAACAAATTTCAGATGTGATTCAGTAAACACTAAAAGATGAACCACCATTGTGATATTTAAATTAATAGCATAATAGGTAGGTACATCCAAGTCTTTCGACGATACCAACAATACTGTGATAGTGTTGTGCAAGCGTGACTTAGTCAAAATTTTGACTTGTATTTGACTGATATTTCAAAAAAAAATATTGAATCAATAAATGCGTGTACACAGCTACAAATGGTCCCATACAGTTTGTAACCGTTAACTGCTTTGGTATTTTCGATATTGTTATACCCTTTCCGTTACACGTTGTATAAACTTTAAGACTTTCGCGTTCCATATTAAACATTTCAAATAAATTTTGAGAGAGGTAGGGCATAGCGATTTATCGCTCGAACTGGAGCAGCCCGACTGGTGAAATACCTCCACCTTACAGAAGATCGCAGCCAAATAACAATCACTTCTGTGTTGTTGTGTTCCTGCGTGTGAGTAAGGTTTCCAGAGCTCCTGGGGGGTGCTGCATCAGTAGCAGGGGTCAAGCCTTCAATGTAAGGGCGACAAGTCCAGTAACAGATCTAGGACCTTATTACCACTTAACATCAGGTGGGATGAGGTCAATCTTGAAGTGCAATATAAAAAAAAAAGTCAGCACGGTTGGTGCAACCTAACCGTAACGTCGGGCAGTAAGTAGTTCGTATTAACTACGAAATAAAAATGGTGTAGCGTTTTGACCCGTTATTTATTTTAAATGATCAAGCTACTCATTTTAGGATCAAGTCTATACATGTTATGTCAGTTGATATGTATCTATCAGGCCTAGCACGCGCCACGCGACTAAATTTTATCGCACTCTTAACAAACGTCAAAGTCAGTGCGTCAGCTGCTGATTGGCTGAAAATACGAGTGCAGTGTGCCTATAGCCAATCAACAGTATCGAAACTTTTGTCGTCTAATGCGATAAATTTGACATATTGCGCATGCTAGGCCCATTGATCTTCTTACAAATCGACAATCTTAGTAGTCTCAAAGAACTTTATATCTTAACAAATCTTCAACATTTCAGAAATTACAAGTCAAAATACCCCATCATGTTGAACATCCAACATTTACAAACCACGCAACATATTCTACCCAACACCGCTTGTAGGAACCGGAAAACGAGACGCCATCTTCCGGCGCCGCCATCACTTAGCCGCCATTGTGTTTTGGCGGGAAAATGCGCCGGAATTTATCGTTCCCTCGGAATGCTTAGTTCGTATATATTATTAGGTCGATTAATCACGAAATGGATTTAAGTGGGCAGTCAAAACACTTCCTGGCGTTGACGTGGGGTAAATTAGTAATATTTTATTAATAAACTAGCATCAAGCTATTTCCGGAATGTACATACTTTGAGTGTTACGTTTCTCATAGGTATACGAGTTAAAGATTATCATTACGACAGAAAAGTTAGTTTAAAAAAATACTTTAATACCTGGTACCGGTAAATTAGCTTTTCACCAACTCGAGACAAGAGACTGGGCACACGTGTGTGTAGTTGGTGACACTCAAAATTAATAAATAAATAAATGCGCTAGACAATAACACCAATCACCTGGTCCCAAACTAAGGTTTCCCCTTGTACCTACTATGAGCACCAGACGACGGATACTAACTGGGGGCGTCAACACACACAGACCAGTCCATTTACCTTATGCCTGGTTCCAATTTAAAAAACGATTTTAGTTACGGATAGTAAAAAAATATACGAGGCGTAAGCTAAAAACACACGACGACTGATGACAGCTGACATAGAAAGTAAGCTATGGACGGGATTAACGGCTCGTAGTCGGTTGAAGCAAAACGGATAGTCATTTTTGACACATTACGAATCGTAATATATTGGAACCGGGCATTAATGTTGTGGTTATAATATTTAATACGGAACAGCAAGTCTTTAACTTGTTCTTAAACGTACTTCATCAACTCGCATTTTTAAACTTTAATTTTTTGCACCCTAAACAAAAGTAAAAAAACTGTAACCTAAACATTATGATTCTCATCAAACATTTTACCTCCGAAAATGTATTTTTATTTTGCTAACAACAGAAATGTTTTCAGTGCAAAAGGTGTAGCGAATTGAAAAAATGCCGATACATTTTAAACAAACAGAAATTCCATTACGCAACATCAAACGGTTTGGTGTTGGAATAAAATTGTTTAAATAATTATAATACCGATCTGTATTGAGAGGCTCGTTTGAAGTACAGTCAGCTTGGTAATACTGCACACCTGAATGTAAACAGAGTCAATTAAAAAAAATATGTGTTTTTTTTAAAAGGTTAAAAAGTCCGTACCGTTTTAAAAGCTTATTTTTTTTAAATAATTTTGTTTTTTTTTGTGACAAATTATGCCAAGTTTCTTTAGTAAAGACTACCTCTGCCAGTTTCACGTGTAAATGGATAAAACTCCATGATAGAACAAGGATGTTTGGTATTCTATAGCATTTCAAAAATTCCCTGGAGACCAATATCCAGTTTAAGCTTATTTCAAGGCGCAATCATGGCTGAAGCAAGTTGTTGACGTGGGAAAGTATCTTGACACTCCATTCCGTACTGCAAAGATGGCGCGATGGCCTACTCTCTCTCGGCTGTAATATTCAGTTTAGTTAAGGAATCTGATGGCATGGCGAAACTAAAGAAACAAAGATTTTCAAGTTATTTCTCTTTAGATCTATGATTGCGATACTTAACTTCAAAGACAATTAAAAGTATATTTATATGTCTATTTGGAGCTCAATTATATTTTTTATGTCTTAAAATAGTATCTCGTTTGACTACAGTCTCGCTCAATGCATAGCAAGTCTATGTTCACTTCCGCTTGAAAGATATCCAGATTTTAACATTCCTAAAAAAGCCAAAAGTTCAATCGATTTGAGGCAATTTAAAACCTAACCTTTTTACAAATCTGACTGTACCGTATGTAGATTTTGGAGCAAACGAATCGATATCTCGAGAAGAATCTACCAATTAAATCGGGACGGGTAAACGAGACGCTAATAGAGTTACAAACCGTTACAAGCGGCATCGAATAATTTATAAAATAATGTATATGTCACCGTAAGATTGTAAAAATCGTTAGATTACAATCTACCTCGCGAGATTGTAAACTGTCGACAGATTGTGAACCGTGACATTATGATTGCAATTTAACGCATTATTTTTCGCTATATTGTAATCTATCGATGGGAATCGGTCAAATTGTGAACTGACGTAGAATGAAATGCATCTCGCGCGCTGATTGGTTGAGAGTTATGTGCCCCTCGCCGCCCCGTCATTCGCCATATAAGTTTGTTATTTCGTTTGTTGTCTTTATACAATTAATTTATGGTACGGAATAATTTTTTTTTTATAAAAGTTGCTTAAAATTTTCCAATTTTAATTTGTGTTAAAAGACAAAATAATTGTTTCATTTTATTGTAATTTTCAATTATAATATTGAGTGTTTGAAGAATAAATATTTCGGTACAATTATTTCTCAACGTATGTCAGGATTATTGATTACCTAGTAAATAGTAAATAAATAGTTGAAGATTCTTTGAAGTGCATTTATTTAATTTAAACGACATCTCTATTTCTTTAAATAAAAGAAATGATTTGAATTGAATTTTATTCCTAACTTTACGCGGACATACAAATGCTGGTCGTGATTGGTCGCTCATACAATAAACCGACCAATCAGGAAGAGCTTTCGGACAGTTGACAGTTTGACGCCTAACAGATTGTAATTTAACGGTTTCACTTCGTTATATTACAATAAAACGAAAAATAAACCGTTAGATTGCAATCCCCAGTTACGGTTCACAATCTATCGACAGTTTACAATCTCGCGAGTTAGATTGTAATCTAACGATTTTTACAATCTTACGGTGACATATACATCTCACAATTTTCACATGAAGTAAGTGATGCTTTTTATTTTGAGTAACAGACAAACAAATCAACAAACTAACACTTAGTTAGTAACAAGCCGCTGCCCTTGACTTAGTATGCGTAACTTAAAAAAAAATACTAAACTAGTCTAATCTTTTAAAATTTTAAATGTTATTGAAATAAAATAGTTTTTATGTGAACTATTGCCAAGACTCCACATATAGGTACTTGCAAAGTAACTCATTTATAATATTATATATAAAAAAATTACATACAAATAAATCAATTGTAAACCTTGCACACACAGTAATAGCGCGACTAACAGAAGAAATCAGAATTGTAAATATACTGTGCCGACCTACGACATGACCTACAAGTCGACACAAATACAGCGTCAGCAGAATTGGCGTAGTAAACAACGCTCCATACGTAATGCGTGACATGGATATCCTACATCGCGATATCAGAGTTTTCGTCGCCACTAAGTATATATACGACAAACCAAGATTGGTAGTTGGGCCTTGGTCCCCGAGCAGATAACACCTAGCTCGGCGGAAGTACTTCCACTTTTAGTAAAGAACATACGTTCCTTACATTGGTGACCCCGACTGAGCTGAACACCAGCAGTCTTTGATGAACGGAGCCTTCGCATCAGGCCATGCCTCTATACCCTCAACAGCCAGCTTAGCCACGACAAGAGCACCGGACCACCGCAGCTGACAAAGCCACCTGGTACCGGGCCCGTGTAATGAAGCAGGCCATCGCAGCCCTACGACCGAGTCATTGGTCCACACCGGCGTAGCAGCAGCTGCCTCCCTGCAACTTCACGCATCGGGCACGTGCTTGGACTCCAAAAAGGGGGGGAGTACTGTGCCTACCTACGACATGACCTACAAGTCGACACAAATACAGCGTCAGCAGAATTGGCGTAGTAAACAACGCTCCATACGTAATGCGTGACATCGATATCCTACATCGCGATATCAGAGTTTTCGTCGCCACTAAGTATATATACGACAAACCAAGATTGGTAGTTGGGCCTTGGTCCCCGAGCAGATAACACCTAGCTCGGCGGAAGTACTTCCACTTTTAGTAAAGAACATACGTTCCTTACAATACAAAAATCTATAACAAGTAAAACGTTTTATATAAAAAAAAAATATAAAAAGGAAAATAAGATAATAAAAAAGAATAAATAACAATATAGAAAAAAAAATAACTCACAGAAAAAAAACACGTAAAAGATAGTTGCAAAATAAAAAAAGACGACCTCCGTAGCTGAGAGGCGAGCGGGTCAGACTTTGGCGTCTCGCCATCTCTGAGGTTCCGGGTTCGATCCCCGGTCGGGTCAATATGGGAAACGAACTTTTCTATATTGTCTCGGGTCTGGGTGCTGTGGTACCGTCGTTGTTTCTGATTTCTGTAACACAAGTGCTTAAGCTACTTACCGCAGAATCAGAGCGACGTATGTGATGTTGTCCAATATACATATATAAATAGTAGAGCTGTTTTGTACTAAAAAGTAAGAAACCCGTAGCACGGTCTTAAATCAATATGCAGAATTTAAATGGCGTGTCTCGACGTTCATAACTCTTCGCCCATAGATCAAACCCAGCAACAATCGTAGGCACTAATTAAAATAGATGACCCATTTACACAATTGGAGCTTTGTGGGAGCAGGAAAAATACCAACCAAATGGGATTGCACCCTCTTTCACCCGACGTTAATTTAAGGACTGTTCAATTCCTTTTAAGTGAATATAACTGCCTCTGCGGATCAGTGGTTAGAAGATTAGACGCGTGATCTGAATCACTTCTTTTCTTTAGCCGTGATAGATTAATGGTTTGCACTCTTGTCTTGGGGTTGTGGATTCAATCCAGGACAAACATTACCTACTTTGAAAAAATGTTTGCTTTTGTGTCTCTTTTTTAGAAGTGCTTAAATATATATTGTAGGTACACCGTTGATTATAGTTTCCGTTACACAAGTGCAAAATTTCAATCTTTCCTCTTCAAAGTCAAAGTCAATTCATTTATTCATGTAGGCTACACGTAACACTTATGCATCGTCAAAATGAACACAAACCAAAATTGAAGCAACAGCCGGTTCGGAACCTAATCCTACCGAGAAGAATCCGGCAAGTAACTCAGTAGTTATCCTAATCTTTACAATGTTTAGAGCTAGAGAACTTAAAACTATGGTGTGCGAGCGAACATACAATCATGCCCATATATGTTTATCTTTTAAATATTCATTAAGTTTATAGTCTCCTTTTCGCATTAAACATGATTTAATATGGATCTTAAATATATGCATAGGTAAGTAATAATACATTGCGGTAACTTGTTGAATATTTTAATAATATAATATAGTGTAAATACACCCCTAATTAACAAATAAGGTTCCCTTAATATTAATCTATACTTATATTAAATCTGTAGAGAGGTCAATTCTGTACATTAAATATATTTCCAAAATAACTATCAGGGGGTAATTAGTGATCGATACTGATGCCAAAAATGCAATCAGTAAAATGTATGTCTGTCTGTTTGTTCTTTATAGAAACAAAAACTACAAGACAGATTTTAACGAAATTTGGTACAATTATTCTTTATACTTCTAGGCAGGTTATAATATATTTTTTATTACGCTACGACCAATAAAAGCAGAGCAGTGAAGGTAAATATTGGAAAAAATGGTAGAATTTACTCCATTTTTTTAAGCTTCCGTCCCTTGTGCAGCCTTAATGGTTAAAACTACATAGAAATCATGTGCGGCGGAAATGTCCTTAAATTTATATACAAAATGGTCCACGACAACATATGTCTATCTTTAATGGTTAACTCACAATAAACTGTAACTCCCGATAGCTTAGCAGTTCGGATCTTTCTGAACATATTTGTCTACTCTTACGTTTTTAACACTCTCACTCATTCCTAGTTAAAAAGTGAATAAATTCAGAATCATGTAATAATATTAAACATCTCCAAATAGCACAAAACAAAGCTATAAAAGTACTATTCCATTATGACTATCTGACTTCGACTAAACAACTTTATAAAGACACAAAACTTATGAATATTACACAACTACATTCATTCAAAACTTGCATACTAATATATAAAATCTTAAAAGGTAGTATACACTCAGAAATAAGTTTCATGAAAAATAGTCAAATCCAAAAGAAAAGACTCAGAAATTCAGATGATATTAACTTACCGTTTCCGAGAACCAAGTACGGGTCCCAAAATCTAATGTATGAAGGAGTGAAATTATACAACAAACTACCGAAAGCCATCAAGGAGAGTGAATGTATTAACAGTTTTAAAAATAAACTTAAACTATATTTATCAGAATCATAATTCCAAAACTTACTGGTAGCTAAGAAAAAAAAAATGTTTTTACCCTTTTTTATATCTCAAAACTATAAGTATCTATGCTAGTTTTATGTTTAAGTGCATGCTCACTGTTTGTTATTACATTATAATAAGTATTTTTAAGTTAAAAATTGTCTTATAAGTGAAATGTAAATTTCTTGAGACAATAAATATTCTTTAAACCGATGTAGTCCACGCAAAGGAAGTCGTAGGCATAACAAGCAAAAATAAAATTCAATGAAACGAATCAAACATGCCTGTCTGTACACCCTCAACCAAATCCCACAGTATTATTAATGAATGCTGTCAAGTCGAGATGAAACTAATTAAAAACATACAAAAACAAACTTTTTGTAAGCTTCGACGGGCTAACAATGAAAGGGGAACGTTTTAATTGGCCTAATTCAATTTGAGCCAGTTTACACCGGTCGTAAATTGACAACGGCAGTTGACAAAAGATTAAATGGATGATATTGTGATGGACTACGATAAATCAACACTGTATTCAAAGACAGGTTTCTGTTTTTAAATAGTTGACAATAGGTATGCTGTTTAGTCAACTGAGATACTTTTGAATACTTGTCAAAACACGATGACATCACAGATTTTGTATTACGATAGCATTCTGTGACGTCACAATTTTACAAAGTGACAGATTAATTAGTTCCGGAGCTTTTACAAAATAACATATTAAAGATGATTTAAAAAGAAAAGGCTATTTTACGCCAATGTCACTTAATTGCGCGAGCGTGAGTAAATTTTATCGCACTTAAAACAAAAGTCAAAATGGATTAAATTTAGAATGTCAGCTGCTGATTGACTGAAAATATGAGTACGGTGTGCCATCAGCCAATAGGATCAAATTTTTTGTCGTCTCTTGTTAGAAATTTCATGTATTGCGCATATTTAAAGAAATACTTGTAAGTGTTAGTACTTGTAAGTTGTAATTAGGATTGATGTTGTTAAAGTTTAACCCGACTCTTTGTTACGGTATAATATTTTAGGAGATATTACACAGGGCTACAAGCGATGTTATAGGGCTATAAATAAATAAAATAAATAAATATTGGACAACATCACATACATTGCTCTGATTCTGTGGTAAGTAGCTTAAGCACTTGTGTTACAGAAATCAGAAACAACGACGGTACCACAACACACAGACCCGAGACAATATGGAAAAGTTCGTTTCCCATATTGACCCGACCGGGGATCGAACCCGGAACCTCAGAGATGGCGGTCGCCAAAGTCAGGCCCGCTCGCCTCTCGGCTACGGAGGTCGTTAAATGCTATGTGTAGGCTATATTCAACAAGTAAGAGCAATCTATCAAGAACTTACCTTTGCATATTTAAGATCCATATTAAATCATATATATTGAGAAAAGGCTACTACATATTAACGATAAACATTACTTGAGGCATATACACAGAATTCAGAATACTAAAAACTACGAGACAACTACTTAAGCATGGTTTGTGAGACCTTATGTTTATTAAAAATGCTTGCTGTAAGAATAATAAATAAATAAAAACTCATAAGAAACACAATTTTTGTCATGTCATAAAAAATACTAATATACATGCGTTAAAATGTTACCGCGACGTTACTTCTGCTTACAGTTTTTACTAAATATTAACATAAATACAAGGGGTTTATGAAGGGGTCTTCACAAGCCCTCAACTCAAATTTTGTTTATGATTATATCATCATCAATATTTATTTATTTTGCAAAAGCAAAAAATACGTTTTCATTTTGCAAATCCACTCAAGGAATATACAGATTCACTGTTTTTATGCTTGCATATTAGTGTTCAGTTTTCAAAGTAGAAACCTCCCTTAATTAAAATCAAAAGCAATGATATTACTACATCCACTATGAGTAAAGTTCAGCCCAGATCAATACCTCAGCCCAATATTGACTCACGCAGACGTAATACTCAAGTTAGTCGTATATTAGCTCAACACAGACAGATATGCTTCTGCATTATGAGTTTGGTTAAGAACGAACTTATTCTAATAAAGTCGTGCACTTTGGATGAAGTCAGATTTTGAGGTAACTGATTCGTAAATATAAGAATTAAGAGAGGTAGGGCATAGCGATTTATCGCTTGAACTGGAGTAATCCGACTGGTACTGGACTCTTCAAGCAGATTCTATGTAACACTTCTGATTCGTCATTGAATACAATGCAAAGTGATTCTACTGTCGCTTTGGAAACTATATCTACTAAGAAGACACCGGTAATAAACTCAGTAGATCAGTCACAGCAGCAGTATTTAACTTATTGCTATGTGTAGCTCACTTTGCACTAAGTTTAAATTAGTTTTGATGAGTGATGGAACAATTAAGTATTGACTTTCGAGAAGTAAGCTGAAGCAGACCAGTCCCCAAAGGTTTCACCTGTTCACAAGCATGACGTATGTGTTCGCCATCGCTTCATCCAACCATATTGAAGGGTGTGCAACATCCCACTACCCCAGAATAAGACTCATAATTATTTTATTTAGCTGTGTCCTTACGTTACTATTACTAAAAAAATCAAAACTGCCGTTGCGCTTAATTTATAGGTAGGTAATGAAACGTTGTTGATTGTTGAAATAATTGTTCATTTGATGTATAATATAGTAGCAATTCTTCATTAAAGAAGACCATAGTTTATCAATAATCGATAAATCGCTCGCTTACGTAATATAAACCAATTGCCGACAAAAACGCCCTAGTAGGTTTGGGTGAAATTTAGTACGAAGATAGAAAAGATACAAGATGACATAATTGACAATTTTTATCCTAATATTATGCAAATAAAGTTGAAGAAACAGCCCGTTTTTTACTAAGTGAACAAAGCAAGAGAGCTTTCAATTTAAAATATAATTAAATTTAATATACAATTAAATAATGAATGCAATAGCTACCTCTATCGTTGTGGTAGATAAAGTCTATTCATACTGCTGCAGGAGTATTTTATTCTTCTGTGTATTGGTTGAATATAATTTTAATGGACGTACAAAGCTATAATTTATACGTTAAAATATTAATGTCACAGTTCTAAGTGACAGCTGTATCAAAGAACTCGTGGAACTAATTTAATTTTCAAACACAAAAGTTTAACAACTTATTCTTAATAATAGTAATTTAGAGGCAAAGGAATCGCCGATGGAGATGTCAGATTTTACAACCTTTTAGTGGAAATTACGATGTGTTTCGAATAGTTTAGTCGGCCATCTTATAAATTACGTTGAAGGTTCTTTTTTATACAGGTGACTTTTACGGTAGCAAAAGACATTTAATTTTTATATTGAGTGGCACCAAATTATTTTAGTTTTTTCTCAAGTTATGCTTCATTCTTGGTCTTTGGCATTATACTATGTCTGAGGTCTCCACGCATATCTCATTTCTCTTTCTCTGCACACTTCGTGTAAGTTTGAGCAGGTTGTAAACTGTGAGTATTTTTTTAATATATTGCACTTCAAGATTTACCTTATCCCACCTGATGTTAAGTGGTAATGAGGTTCTAGCTTAAGGGCGACAAGTAAAAGTAGTATAAAGCTGTTACTGGACTTGTCGCCCTTACCGTAAATGCTTAACCCCTGCTACTAATGTAGCACCCCCAGGAGCTCTGGAACCTTACTCACACGCAGGAACACAACAACACCGGAGTGATTGTTATTTGGTTGCAGTCTTCTGCAAGGTGATGGTATTTCACCAGTCGGGCTGCTCCAGTTCGTGCGTTAACTCGCTATGCCCTACCTCTTTATCTAGTATCTATACGAGTCAAGTCATAATCTGTTCATTCCTATAGATAACATCAGTGACACTTACGAATCATCTCTTTAAATTTGAATGATACTAGAGATAGCATAACCAGAGATGGTTCCGAATCTCAAACTAACAAGATGATAGCGGTGTGCAATTTACAAATTAATTTTTTTCTGTGTTGTAATACCGTCGTTGTTTCTGATTTCTGTAACACAAGTGTTTAAGCTACTTATCATAGAGTCAGAGCAATGTATGTGATGTTGTTCAATACTTATTTATTTATTACTAGCGGTCCCGACGAACTTCGTTTCGCCTTAAAAGATTTGCCCGCTTTTCTGTTGAAATTTGTCCTGAATTTTCTTTGATATAAGCCTCGCCCGAGACCTTTCCAACGAATGCAAAACCGTGGAAATCGGTTCGTGCGTTCTGGAGTTATAGCGTCAGGACGGAAAACCCGACTTATTTTTATATAGTAGATTTATCTTTTTTTCAATTTTGCTTACATGCGTCAGTTAGTACAGTACAGTTTACAACGTTGACATCACCTAATACTCGGTTCCAATATTTGAGAAACGATCCGCTCTAGTTATTCATAGTAATATATTAGACGAGGCGTAAGCTAAAACAGACCGACAGACGACTGATGACAGCTGATATGGAAATTAAATTATGGAACGGTATTAACGACTCGTAGTCGGTTGGAGACAAACGGATTGTCATTTTTAACACATTACGAATCATAAAATATTGGATATAAGTCAACGTGAAGTGCCAATAGCAAGGTACAGAGTCAAGGGATAATCGTATTACGAACTAGCTATGCCCGCGACTTCGTTCGCTCGGACTACATCCTTTCATGGTCGGTTTTACCCCTTTCTCCCCTAATATTCGAAACAAAAAGTAGTCTATATTTTAATCCAAGTTTCGAGCTATATTTGTGCCAAATTTCATATCTCTTACTTCAAAAATTAACATTTTTCCATATAAACTTACAAAGGTGGTATTACCCCCCTCCCCCCCTTATTTTCTACTAAAAAGTAGCCTATGTCCGTTCTTGAGATTCAACGTATACCTTTACCAAATTCCATCAAAATCGGTGAAGAGGTTTAAGCAGGAAAGCGTAACAGACACACAGACAGACAGAGTTACTTTCGCAGTTATAATATTAGTAGGGATTAAAGAGAGAATATCTTAATAATAAATAAAAACATTTGTCTTCAATAGCGCTCTGGTGTGTGTTATCAATCCCAAGAGATCGCGTAACTATGTGCTAACGCCGGCCCGTAACAATAGGGTTTTCATTAAGCCTCTGTTTTACTGAGGGGCTTTTAATCGAACTGGAGCAGCCCGACTGGTGAAACACCTCCACCTTACAGAAGACCGCAGCAAATAACAATCATTTCGGTGTTGCTGTGTTTCTGCATGTCAGTTAGGTTTCCAGAGCTCCTGGGGGGTGCTACATTAGTAGCAGGGGTCAAGCCTTCAAGGTAAGGGCTACAAGTCCAGTAACAGATTTATTATGCTGTATTTGGCACCCTTAAGCTAGGACCTTATTACCACTTAACAGGTGGGATGAGGTCAATCTTGAAGTGTAATATAAATAAAAAAAAATTTTTGCGAGAGAGCCACATTTCAACTCATTTTAACTCTATAAATTTTAAGACTTTCGCGTTCCATTTGTAAATAAAAATGGTGTCGCGTTTTGACCCGTTAAATCATTTTAACTCTGTTTTAGCAACTTCAAACTTATGTTTTAGCTGACTTCAGGAATTGAAGCGTTTTTCTTTTAATATTATCTCGATATATATTTTTGCATGGCTGTAACCGTTTCTCATTATCTGCTATTTCCGTTAACTAGAAATTGGCGTCAAGATATTGCTAATAAGATTGCATTAATTGTACTATAATGCTTCTGTAAACGTTTTCTGCAATCAAGTTTCTCTTTCTATCTATTCAAAGGAGGATATCCAACCAGTTATATTTTTAAGTGTCTTCGCGGATAACTTCTTCATTATTGAAACCATTTAACGGTTTTTTGTTGCAAAAGAGAAAATTAAGGTTTTTTGCCGGATCATTCGTTCTGATTTAGTCCCGGAGAGTAACGCCGAGTATTTTTATTCCCATATTCCTGGGTAAAACAAGTGGGTTTGATACTTATTCCTGAGTATGAACATTTGTGTTTGTTTTGTGTTTGGGCGTTTATAGTTCACATATTATTGGTTAGTTGTGTGTAAAGAAATTATTGACTAGCATCTGAATGTTTGGATATTAATGGTAACTTGTAGTGTATGGAACTTATTGACATGTTTAACTGTTCAGAAGGATTTGGTTACTTTGTCTGCTCCAATATATCTGACGGCGACTGTAAATACATGATGCTGTGGATATTAACGGGTTAATAGTAAAGGCGTCCCAGTGTGCAAGGCCCCCGCGCCAGCCGCAAATGTGTCGGAGGCACGCGAAGCAAACATTCCGCCGCTATTTGGAGCTCCATTTGCACTTTTTTGTTCGGACTTGGATCTTTATTAATCAACAACATCAAAGATTATTTACGTCTTCGTACTTACAACCGACTATTTTCAAAACTAAGGACACAAGCATGGGAATTGACGATATTCTTACTGTTACCGCACCAATAAACTACCTGCCAAGGGTTGTCTGGTAGAACATTCAGGTTTAAGTTCACCTTTTGTAATTTCTTTGTGAAATAGAATTTACAAATTATATCTATTCTAATATTATTTTAATAAATCTGAAGAGTTTGTGTAAACACGAAAATCTCAGCCACTACCGAATTGTAAAATTAGTATTGAGGTGAATGGACCATTTATTGAAGAAGCCTTGAAGGCCTATATAATACCACCTTACTAACAGTAAAAGCGTCATGAAGCGTTGACAATAAAGGTCACTTTTGCCTGATGTATGCTCATTTCGATAGGTAGCACAATAGTTAGGTACAAGTGTAAGTGCAATTTTATTTTCGACTCTATTTACACAAAGCGAAGATTGAAAAATCGTGAAAGTAATGTCGGAAGTGATCTTTCTCTTTTCTGCTTTTACATGTTGTATACGTCTTTTCTATTAAAACTATCTCCTGTATGCACTTAGCGGTAACAAGTTACAAGCCATCACGCTAAACGCATAGTAAAAACCTTACGAGCCCACAAATCAACTAAAACTGCCGTCCCTCGCCTCTAACACCAGGCCATAAAATTCAAAATGGCGTAACACGGGAATATATCTCACTAACGACCGTTTTGTACGTGTGATGTACTCTAAATCCTCTTCAGAGGGAGTGACGTTTATGTTCTAAGGGTAATTAAGAGGCTTAGCCGACTGAAAAAGGTTTAGGGAGGTTATGTGTTCTTCTAAGCTCCCGTATATCACTTACCTTTCTGATGGTGTAAAGAAAGATCTGGGGTGACATGACGGTTTGACCAAGCTTAAGATGTGTCGCGTGAGTAAATTTAATCGAACGTTAAAATTTATAAATGTTTGTTATTGGCTAATGCGAGTGAGATATTATCAGCCTATCCAACATGTGGGAAGTTTGATTTACATTTTAAATGATATTTTAAAATATCAGTAGGATAAGCGATTCATAAGTAATTTAATTAAAACTGACGGCAGGCCCAAAATGAAGAATGGTTGCTAGAGACAGAGTACAATAGAAATAGAGGAGGCCTTTGCCAAGAGGCAAACTGAAGTCAGAGATATTTTATTACTAAAGATACAACCACGATACAAAAAAAGAAGATAGCAGTTCAGGATAAGAGGCTATTATTATTATAACTGTAATTGATGAAATTTCAGTTGTTTTTATAGCTTGAACTGGAGCAGGCCGACTGGTGAAATACCTTCACCTTACAGAAGACCGCAGCCAAAAAACAATAACTTCTATGTTATTGTGTTTTTGCGTGTGAGTAAGGTTACCAGAGCTCTTGGGGGGTGCTACACTAGTAGCTGGGGCCAAGCCTTCAAGGTAAGGACGACACATCCAGTAACAGATTTATTATGCTGTACTTGTCGCCCTTAAGCTAGGACCTCATGACCGTCAGGTGGGATGAGGTTAGTCTTGAAGTGCAAAATAAAAAAATGACGTCATTACTATACGATTATGAATTTTAAAATGACCTTGAATCGAATGACAACCTCAAATCAACTTTATATAACTTCAGAGAACATGCACAGGAATTAGATACAGAATTGTGCGGCATTTACTTATTGCACCTTATGTAGTGGTTATATGCACCAATATTGAACTGAATCAAGAGTATCGTGAAGTGCTTCAACCATAAACCAGATTTTTTTAGTCATCACAATCAAGTTACCAACACATTGTCACAGATTTTATCTCAATAACACCAGGAATTCATCCGTCACTGGTACAAAAAGTGTGTTTTCACAAAAAATATTTGCCAAAAAACATATAACTGCGAGTGAAATTCAAGGAAAGATGGTTCCGTGCTTTATTTTTTAAAGAGGTAGAGCATAGCGATGTGTCCTTTGAACTGGAGCAGCCCAACTAGTGAAATACCTCCACCTTACAAAAGACCGCATCCAAATAACTGTTGTGTTCCAGCGTGTGAGTAAGGTTTTCAGAGCTCTTTGGGGGGTGCTACATTAGTAGCAGGGGTCAAGCCTTCATGCAAGCTACGTCCAGTAACAGATTTATTATGCTGTACTTGTCGCTCTTAAGCTAGGACCTCATCTCCACTTCACATCAGGTGGGATAAGGTCAATCTAGAAGTGTAACCTAAAAAAAATATGTAAATATTGGAAAATGTCACATAAATATTGCTCCGACTCCGTGGTACGTAGCTAAAGCACTTGTGTACCACAACATCCAATACAGATAAGTCCTTTTTCCACTGATCCGACCGGGAATAAAACCCGGGACCTTACAGATGGCGTTACGCCAAAGCCCAGTCTGCTCACCTCTCTGCTAAGGAGGGCGTCAAATTTAAAATATTAGTAGAATTCTGATTTTTCTTCACAGATGTGCGGTACCCTATAAATACCTTTACACACACTACTGTCCCTTTCAAAACAACAATAGCTTTTGCTGTCCGTACCCTGGCAGTTGATATATCTGCGGACAGATAAATCAGATAGCAGCGTCAGCAAACAGTGTTGTTTTACAAATATAGTGACCTAGTTTAAAGGCATAGTAACATAGTAACAGCCAGTCATATATAAATCCCAATCCATACTAATGTTATAAATGCGAATGTACCTTTTGTCTGTCTGTTTGACTGTCCGGCTTTCACGCCTAAACCACGGAACCGATTTTGATGAAATTTGGTATAAGCATACGTTGAAACACTAACACGGAGGCAGGCTAATTTTTATTTTGAAAATAAGGGGGGATGGGGGTAATAACGCCCTTGAAAGTACACATGGGAAAAAGTAAATTTTTAAGTTGGAGATATGAAACTTGGCACAAATATAGCTCGAAACATAAATTAAAATATGGACCCCTTCGAATATTAGGGGAGATAGGGGTAAAACCGATCATGAGATATGTACTCCACGTGAACGAAGTCGCGGGCACTGCTAGTGAACACATATTTGTGACTAGCCGTAGCCTTTTTTATTAAACGAAATAATTTATCAAAAACTCATTCAATAGGTAGTACATTAAGCCTAGCCCAATGAGTTAAAAGTTATAATCCTTTAAAATGACCGAGAAACATGATTTAAAAACCTCAATTAATATAACAAGCGTGAAAGGACTTAAACGCCATTTAAACGAAAAGATTAAGAAACAATGATGTTGAAGCGCAATAAAAAAAAACATATCCTGACACATGAAAATACTAAAGATTAAATATTTGTGTACAAATGACTACGGCTACAATTTATAAATAAATAAATAAAAATAATTTATTTCAGACAAGTTATGTCCATATAATATACATGCATAATTTTTAAGCGAAATTTAATATTACAATATTACAATGGGTGACCATCACGTGATAGGATAAATCCCCGTAGTCGTCACCCTTTGCAAAAAACATCTCCAAAGGGGCGATGTGAACCTGTCCGCCAATGTCCTCAGAATGCCGTTGGGGCTGTTTCTCACTCTATTGATCAGGGACGTAGTTTTTTTGCGGATAATTTTCTCAAGACATAAAAAAATAACAATTTATGATAAAACATATAGCATACATTGTTCTTAATCCATACTATCCATACTATATTATAAATGCGAAAGTAACTCTGTCTGTCTGTCTGTCTGTTACTCTTTCACGCCTAAACGGCTGAACGGATTTTGATAAAATTTGGTATAGGTATACGTTGAATCTCAAGAACGGACATAGGCTACTTTTTGTTAGAAAATAAGGGGGGAGGGGTAATACGACCTTTGAAAGTTTATATGGAAACATGTTTATTTTTGAAGTTAGAGATATGAAATTTGGCACAAATATAGCTCAAAACTTGGATTAAAATATAGACTACTTTTTGTTTCAAATATCAGGGGAAAAAGGGTCGGTTTTACGACCATGAAAGGACGTAGTCCACGCGAACGAAGTCGCGGGCACAGCTAGTATCTTATATGTGTGATTAATTTACCAAGTGTAATCCAATAGGGTAGATGACTAAAAATGGTTGTTTAGCCACTATTAGTAAAAATATTTGACAAATATTTTTCTTTTATGGTTTAATTTATTAATACTCGGTTACAATAAATAAATAAATAAATATTGGACAACATCACATACATTGCTCTGATTCTGTGGTAAGTAGCTTAAGCACTTGTGTTACGGAAATCAGAAACAACGACGGTACCACAACACCCAGACCCAAGACAATATGGAAAAGTTCATTTCCCATATTGACCCGACCGGGGATCGAACCCGGAACCTCAGAGATGGCGCTCGCCAAAGTCAGGCCCGCTCGCCTCTCGGCTACGGAGGTCGTCAAAAAATAAATATGGTCGTTAAATAATAAAACAATAGGTATTTGAAAAACGATCCGTTCTAGTTACGGATAGTAATAAAATATACGAGGCGTAAACTTAAAACGTCTGACGGACAATTGATGACAGTTGTATGGAGCGGTATTATATTACCGATTCAGTCGGTTGGACAAAAACGGATAGACATTTTTGACACATTACGAATCGTAAAATATTTGGAAACGGGAATAAATCACTACTTCGCACAGCTTTAACAAAATAGTTACGCAAACACCCCTTTCCATTGAACTTTGACGCGCTGTACCTTGAAAAAAAAATACGTTTAAATCATATTTTGAAAACCTAAATGACGCGATGACGAAAGCGAATCAATCATTGATCCCTTTGGTAGAATATCCTATCTCATCAAATAAAAACCGTGCTTGGATACAACAGACGGGCTCCAACTTCGTCAGCTTGTAATCAACAGGACGTTTAAAAACCGCTCGGTTGATCAAAACAGTGTGGAAGGATGTGGAAGAAACGACTTCGTAATTTGTAGCAGCGGGAGGTGGTATCGCTCTGATACGATGAATGGGACCTTGGATTGTTCGCCATAGAGTTGCGATTGCATGAACACATATAGATAGATAGATAGATATACTTTATTGCACAAAATCTTTACAGAAATAGGTTTTATAGATTGATTATTATAGTACAACTAGCTGTGCCCGCGACTTCGTTCGCGTGGACTACATCCTTTCATGGTCGGTTTTACCCCTTTCTCCCCTAATATTTGAAACAAAAAGTAGTCTATATTTTAATCCAAGTTTTGAGCTATATTTGTGCCAAATTTCATATCTCTGTGGGATAGCGGATGTATCCGAACGTTGTGCATGAGCGATGCCTGTACGTTTGAATATCCGAATGGTGAGAATGTCAGAGTTAGATTTGAACGACGAACGACAACGATGTGCAAGACGACGTGTGTGTGTTAAATTTGTTTTATTTGGCTAAATATATTTCGATTATTCCTATTTGCTTATTTCATTTCCCATTCCACTACAAATTTGGGGGCTCGTCCGGGATGGGAATGAAAAAGCATTCAAAATTCTAAATTTTCAAATTTTTACGAAAAACGTCGGTCGCCATTACGACGACGAAATGAAAAATTTTGAAGACGTAAAAATTTTTCACGAAATGACGATTGTGATGTTGATGAAAAAGTAAAGACGATTGTGAAGTAAATACAGACGAATGTGAAAAAGATAAAGACGAATAGCGAAAGTGTTGAAAATGTTGAATATATTCCAGCTACCAGAGTTTAGCGGGCGGGATACATCCTATCCTGTATCCGAATGGTTAGAAGACGTTGAGGAACAAGCCGAATATTTTGGATGGTGCTCACGTCAAAAACTGTTAAGAGCAAGGCGCTCTCTAACAGGCTTAGCGGCGTTATGGTTGCGGGGAGAAGATAGACACGAGAGTTAGGATGAGTTTAAGAGTGCTATTTACGACGAATTCACCGAGGAGGAGCATTACAAAGAGAAGATTCAGGAAATGGCAGAAATGTATTTGGACGCTATGACGTATAAAGAGTGTACGCAAATCGGGTGTAACATCACCAGGCGCGCAGAAGTTGTGAATAAAAGGCATAATGAGGAGAAGAAAGTGCATCGTAATTACGATGAGCAGCAGTTCAAAAACGACGAACATGAAGTAGATGGCGCCACAGTAGTGGAAGGTAAAATAAGGTTGAGGACGGAATATTTTGATGACAAACTTGACAGTGAAGACATGACACAGTGTCATAGTGACGATGACACATTGTCAATAAACTTGACTTTTATAAACAAAGACGTAAACAAAACATTAAAATTTTGCACGACAGACTCAAATAATATTATGGAAGAAGAGCATCACAAAAATGTGGAGGATGATCCCAAGGAAAACGCTAAAAAAGAGAATAATATGGAATTTGTTGTGACGGAAAGTAAGACATTATTTTCGTGCACAGCGGAGGAGGCACCTGGAGAAAATAATGCTCCATTTACCAATACATTGCGATACCCTCTAGAAGTGGAAGAAGTAGTGAAACAATTACCTAAAGATGATTTTGTTCGAAAAGCAGAATACTATGACGATGCAATGACGAATAGTGTAGATTTACGAAATGTTCATAACGATGAGGTCTTAATGCACCATGGCTACACACTACACCTGCGTAATTATGTATTGTATAAAAGATCAGAATATATGTATGATTTGGATTTTAAGAAAGAATTAGAGAGAAATTTTAAAAAGAGGAAAAAGGAGGAGTTTTAGATGTTTTTATTGGTTTTATTTGTTTAAGAAAGATGAAAATTAGTTTTGTTTGTTTTGTATTTGAAGAAGATATTTAGTTTGATTTTATGTTTAGTTATTACGGCGTTGTGTATTGGTTTTTAAGTTGTTTTATGTTGAAGTTAAGAAGTTATTTTAGTTATAAGTTGTAAAATGTTTAGTTTTTATGATGTTTGTGTTTATTTTGTTTAAGTTTTAGATGCGTACGAGTTATGAAAGTTGCTTATGACGAGATGGTAAGAACGACGGTACGAAGATATGAAAGCTGTGTTTGATGATGTATGTCTGAGGACAGACATGTTTGCAGGATGGCCGAGTGTGGGATAGCGGATGTATCCGAAAGTTGTGCATGAGCGATGCCTGTACGTTTGAATATCCGAATGGTGAGAATGTCAGAGTTAGATTTGAACGACGAACGACAACGATGTGCAAGACGACGTGTGTGTGTTAAATTTGTTTTATTTGGCTAAATATATTTCGATTATTCCTATTTGCTTATTTCATTTCCCATTCCACTACATCTCTAACTTCAAAAATAAACATTTTTCCATATAAACTTTCAAAGGTGGTATTACCCCCCTCCCCCCTTATTTTCTAATAAAAAGTAGCCTATGTCCGTTCTTGAGATTCAACATATACCTATACCAAATTTCATCAAAATCGGTTGAGAGGTTTAAGCAGGAAAGCGTAACAGACAGACAGACAGACAGAGTTACTTTCGCATTTATAATATTAGTAGGGATTTAGGCGGTCTTATCGCTAGAAAGCGATCTCTTCCAGACAACCTTGAGGTAGAGGAAATAGTAGATGGCGAGAAATGGGTACGGCCGTGCAACAAAAATACAGTTTTATACGTATTTTTCTTTTACATATGTTTAAAAAACGTTGAGCATGAAAATTAAAAAAAGAAATGACAAAGCATTTTTTGAACTTTATTATTATTTTTGCTAATTCTAAACTTACGTAGGTTATGAATGTATTATCTTATTATTTTACGTCATTTCCGTATTTTTTTTAAATCTTTAAAGTTTTTTAATTTTTTTTATATATTAAAAGTACTTTTCAATCATAATAATAATTTTGGTTCAAATAGAAACAGTAATTTATATTACGATAAATTTTTCAAACATTTAGCGCTTCATGACGGTAATTATTTGATATTCCAAAAACACAATTTTAATATCGTACTAAATTCTAAGAAATTACATTTCCAATTGAAATCTAGCGTAAACATTACAAATTTATTCAAAAGCAAACAAAAAATGTGACAAAACAATTCAACACAGTTTATATTTAATAACTATTATAATATCAGTTTTGAAAATGGAGTAGTTTAGTTTGGTACTTAGACTTACCCCTTTAGATTTTATATAGTGGCCCGTTTTCACATTTTACACTCATCCTTCGCTCCTAATAGACACAGCACAACATGATGTTATATAACAAACCTGCAGTTCTTAAGATTAACGTGTTCAAGCAAACAAACCAGCATTATAATATTACTATCTGTGTCCTCAACTTCGTTCGCGTGGATTACATCCTTTCGTGGTAGGTTTTACCCCTATAACACCTAATATTCGAAATAAAAATTAGTATATCAGTGCCAAATTGAATCTCTTACTTAAAAAATATACATTTTCCCATATAGAGTTTCAAAGGTGGTATTACCCATCCCCCCCCCCTTATTTTTTAACAAAAAATAGCCTATTTCCTTGAGGTTCAACGTATACCTATATCAAATTTTATCAAAATCGGTTAAGAAGTTTAAGCGGGAAAGCGTAACAGACAAACTGAGTTACTTTCGCATTTATAATATTAGTAGCTCTTATATAAAGGAGTATATACTTTTTACACAAAAAACAATAACACTCATGCATATGGATGCGGTAAAAATAAAAAAATACTACGTAAGTATCTTAAAAATAATAATAAACAAGAATAAACTGAAAGGTATAAAATAAAAGATTATGGTTGAGCGATTTATCGCTCGAACTGGAGCAGCCCGACTGGTGAAATACCTCCAACTTCCAGAAGATCGCAGCCAAATAACAATCACTGTTGTGTTCCTGCGTGTGAGTAAGGTTTACAAAGCTCCTTGGGGGTGCTACATCAGTAGCAGGGGTCAAGCCTTCAAGGTAAGGGCGACAAGTCCAGTAACAGATTTATTATGCTGTACTTGTCACCCTTAAGCTAGGACGTCATTACCACTTAACATCAGGTGGGATGAGGTCAATCTTGAAGTGCAATATAAAAAAAAACCAACTCTACATTAAAGAGTCTAATGGAATTTTGGGACCGTTAACTACTTCACCTGCGACTAATCGCGCCCGACTAGTCGCAAGTTGCAACGCTCCGGGGTCCCGTTAACGGCGCTCAGGTAATCCTGATCTCCGCTCAGCGGGGAGTCACACCCAAGTGTTGAAGCGAACAAATTGACGAAAGACGCCTTAAATTACTTGTAAGCGCTCTTCGGCTTTGTTTTTGTATTTTAATATGTTGTAAAGTATTGTTTGTAGCTATGGTGATCCAAAGAGCTTCGGTAAAAAGTTTTTTTTTCTTATTTAAATTAGTATATTACTCTGAATTATTGATGAAAAGACACTTTTGATTATAAACTTTATTGCGCAAAAAAGTACAGCAGGTGGATTTAATGCTAGAACCATTTTCTACCAGTTAACCCTTGGGTCGTGCAGAGAGTTTGCATATAGGTGCGGCGATACTAAAAAAAGTACTACGATAGTATCTTAAAAAAAAATATTAATAAACAACAATAAACTAAATGTTATAAAATATAACAAAATGGTTTTTGTGAAAAATATTCTTATACTATTTCCTCCACCTAAAGGTTGTCTGGAAGAGATCGCTTTCTAGCGAAAAGACCGCCTAAATTGTACTATAATCAATCTCATCACAATCTGTAAAACCTATTTCTGTAGAGTTTTGTGCAATAAAGTGTACCTACCTATCTATCCTATTCGTTTCATGTGTGAGTCACAATTATATTTTTATCTATTATTTTATATAAACTGCATAGTTTAGATGCATCGCACGATAAGTATATCAACGCCATTCGATAACGCAGCTCGTATACTGACACGTTCGCTAATTTCACCGGCCACCGGATCTCAAACTTTCTTAAATTAGATTCGTACACAATGAAGCGGTATACATAGTTCTTTAACAATACCACGTTAATTAAAGTCCTGAAATACAAATGTTTTTTTATATTTTTTTCATTATACGATACGAACATGTGACTGTGACGTATGTACATAAATATAGAACAATCGTGCTTTGCATATAAATTGTAAAGTTAAAAAAAATAAACATAAAAACATCACTCAGATTCAGAAATATAAAAAAACTAGTACATTCGTAATTCTAGATTCAGGATCCAAATAAGAATTAGAATAAGAAGTTATTTATTAGCACACACAATCAATATATACAGTACACGGATAATAAAGCGACACGAACAAAAGATAAAGTAAAATAACAAAAAAAAAAAATATAATAATGAACAGACAATATTAAGATTGCGCGGCTAATTAGGTCCAAGCGTCAGCATGAGCTGCCCCGTCATTGGATTGCCAATGCCGCAGCTGCGCTGGTATTCTGGCGGAACCTTACGAGTGTGGCGCGGCAAATGAGTTTTTTTTTGGAAAAAGTAAATAAGTATTTGACAACATCACACACATTATTCAGATTTTATAGTTAATTGCAAAAGCACTTGTATTACAGAAACTAAATACAACGACGGTACAACAACCACACCAGAGACAATGTGAAAAAAAACGTTATACACATTTTCCAGACCTGGAATCAAACCCGGAAATGGCGTGACGCCAAAGACCGGCCCCTTCCCCTCTCAACAATCCA